>VXBC01001967.1:159081-169206 GCA_013399945.1 Ploceus nigricollis | reverse complement strand
TCTGCTCCTCACTGGCCTTTCTCACTATCAGCCATTACCACCATTGTTCATGGGTCTGTGCCTGCGGGTCTGCAGAGATGCCTGTCACCTTGGTGGGACAGGGCCCTTCCCATTCTGCTCAGTGCCTGACCATGCCATTGATCTTTGTTCCCACAGAGGAGATTTCCGACCTCACGGAGCAGATTGCGGAGGGAGGAAAGGCGATTCATGAGCTGGAGAAAGTCAAGAAGCAGATTGAGCAGGAGAAATCTGAAATCCAGGCTGCCCTGGAGGAAGCTGAGGTACATGACCATAATCACTGGTGTCTGCAGTAAAGAAATGAGGAAATAGGGCTGAAAAGGCCTCAGTTGTCCTCTCTTCTGGCTGCGGAGTGCAGACAGCTGAGATCTCGCGAAATATTTTGCAATTCCCTAAAAGGTAGCAGTAGGTTTATTGGTGTTATCAATGTTTGTGTCCACTTGTCCAGGCCTCCCTGGAACATGAGGAGGGGAAGATCCTGCGCCTGCAGCTTGAGCTCAACCAAGTGAAGTCTGAGATCGACAGGAAGATAGCAGAGAAAGATGAGGAGATTGACNGACCTGAATGAAATGGAGATCCAACTGAGCCATGCCAACCGCCAGGCTGCAGAGGCACAGAAGAACCTGAGAAACACCCAGGCAGTGCTGAAGGTATGGCACAATGTGCTGACTTCTGACACAGCAAAAATCTTTTCCTCCATTACAACTCTTTCAGTTCTAAGTTGACAGGATAATAGGAAATAAAAAACAGAAAACACACACCTCCTANGAAGAACCTGAGAAACACCCAGGCAGTGCTGAAGGTATGGCACAATGTGCTGACTTCTGACACAGCAAAAATCTTTTCCTCCATTACAACTCTTTCAGTTCTAAGTTGACAGGATAATAGGAAATAAAAAACAGAAAACACACACCTCCTAGTCTGTTGTATCTCTCTTTCCAGGACACTCAGCTGCACTTGGATGATGCTGTCAGAGCACAGGATGACCTGAAGGAGCAGGTGGCCATGGTGGAGCGCAGAGCAAACCTGCTGCAGGCTGAAGTTGAGGAGCTCCGGGCAGCCCTGGAGCAGACGGAGCGGTCGAGGAAAGTGGCTGAGCAGGAATTAATGGACGCCAGTGAGCGTGTGCAGCTCCTCCACAGCCAGGTCAGTTAATTAACATAGTTAGTATTTATACTATGGCTCCATAGGTGTAAATGAACTTAAGACTGGCAGAGCTGCAACAGTGTTTTGTTAAATGCAGGGGCTTTCACAGTAAATAAGAAGTAATAGGTGATCGATAATATTAAGACTTTTGTTTCAGATGTAGATAGAATATGAATTCCAGTAGACTACAGTATAGGTACCTTAATAAATGCAGAGAAGTTTGTGAGGTTCTTACTCTTTTACTTGAGTTCAACAGCTTTCACATTTCCATTTGAGACTTTAAAGGCAAATGTAGGCTGACCGTGAACGAAATAGGACCACACTAACTCTGTCATTAATGTAATTTAACAATGTCACTATAAGTATTCTATAGAACCATCTCAAAGTTTTATGGTCACTAGAGTGAAAATGGTAAGGAAAGCATTTTTTCATTTTTCAGTCTAAATTCCTTCTTTGTTGTCTGAGAAAAGACTTAGAGGATGCTCATGAAATACTAAAGCACATCATACCTGAGAAATTAATAGCTACAGCAGTAGTTCTCTTAGAATCCAATGTGACCTGATAGCACAATCTATAGTAAATAAAAGCACTTATGCTGTACTTGATACGATACTGCAAGCTAACAAAAAAAATCATGTTCATGCTCTTCAACAGAACACCAGCCTGATCAACACCAAGAAGAAGCTGGAAACAGACATTTCCCAGATCCAGAGTGAAATGGAGGATACCATCCAGGAAGCCCGCAATGCTGAGGAGAAGGCCAAGAAGGCCATCACAGATGTGAGTTGGGCGCTCCTGGCATTGCTGATGATGAATGTACTCTCCCCAAAATATCTCCAGCCCCAACATGGCTTTGACCCTTTGCTCTGATCAGGCGGCCATGATGGCAGAAGAGCTGAAGAAGGAGCAGGACACCAGTGCCCACCTGGAGAGGATGAAGAAGAACCTGGACCAGACAGTGAAGGACCTGCAGCACCGTCTGGATGAGGCTGAGCAGTTGGCACTGAAGGGAGGGAAGAAGCAGATCCAGAAGCTGGAGGCCAGGGTGTGTAGGGCTGGGGCTGTGCCTGAGTGAGCATGTTCTTGGAGAGGCATTGGCAGGGAAGCTGCAGGGATGGGCTTGTCCTTGCAGGTGCGGGAGCTGGAAGGGGAGGTTGATGCTGAGCAGAAGCGCAGCGCTGAAGCCGTGAAGGGTGTGCGCAAGTACGAGCGGAGGGTGAAGGAACTCACCTACCAGGTAAGGCAGGAGCTCTCCTGCTCTCACAGGGCTTTCTCACAGTGAGGCACATTTTGCACACACCACCCCAAGGGGAATTGTTATCCTCACGTGATGCAGAACCAAGAATTGATTCTCTTTCCTCTTTGCCAAACATTTTAGTCTGAGGAAGACAGGAAGAATGTCCTCAGGCTGCAGGATCTGGTGGACAAGCTGCAAATGAAAGTGAAATCCTACAAGAGACAAGCTGAGGAGGCTGTAAGTACCAGTTTGTCCAAACCAGACTTTCTTCTGGTGGAGGTGGAATTCTCTGTTCATGTTTTCTGCTGTACAGCTTTCTGAAACCTTGAGTATTTTGATGCAACATAATGATATTTTGATACAATGGGGAATGTGAGAATAAAGCTTGCTCAGTTTGGGAGGAAATATACTTCCCCAACCCAATTTTTTTGCTTTAATTTCCCACTCTATTTCTTTGCTTATACCTTGCCCTGGATGTAAGAAGGAGCTGTCAGTCTGTGTATTCAGGACTATGACATGAACTCTGCCTAGCCCATGCTGTGTATAATGTCTTTTTGACATTCTAATATTCTTTTCTCTTCTGACACACATAACACCCTGAACAGCTTCTCATCTTGGTTTTTAATCTGCTCTCCTAGCCCAGCTGTAGCATTTGAATTTTTGTTTGCCCAGTTTTCTGGTAATAAATGTCCAACACGCTGCCTTTTGTTTTCCCATCTCCCTCTCCTCTCACAGGAGGAGCTGTCCAATGTCAACCTCTCCAAGTTCCGCAAGATCCAGCACGAGCTGGAGGAAGCCGAGGAGCGGGCTGACATTGCAGAGTCACAGGTCAACAAGCTCCGAGCCAAGAGCCGGGAGTTTCATGGCAAGAAGATAGAAGAAGAGGAATGAGGTTCCCAAGACTAAAAAGTGACCTGAGGCATGCATAAAATGTAAACCTCTGTGTTGCTTTCTTCAATAATTATCATTTGTGTCTAGGTAATAAAGACAGTAGAGACCCTTGCATATTAACAGTGACTAAGATGTTTTATTTATTCTAGTATTCATTACTTTTAAAAGTACATGTACACAGTTCATTTTCACATTTAAAAGTATATCAAACAGCAAAGCACTTTTACATTTGCATTTTTTAAAATGCATGAAGAATGGTAATAATTATATGGATTTATTATTCCACTAGCAATGAGAAGTATGCATTTCTTTGATGGATTAAGTCTACACTCTTTCAAGTGATTTTTGTTTTCTTAGGAAAAAAAATAAAATAATAGGAGTAAAAATTCCTGAAGCATTTAGCATACACACACACACACACATATATATAAAAAAATATATAACTATATCTTTTATTAATTGAAAAATATTAGTTATTTGGTTAAGATTAAAAGTATGGGAAACTCAAATTTCATTCCAAGTAGTGACAAGCAGTCAAACCAACATGATGAGGAAGCGGCATGAAGAGATATCCCCACTCCCTTTCTCTGAAGTAATCCTATTTCATGCATAGCACAAAATTATATCATTCACATGTAGAATGAGTGAGAAGAATCCACATTTAAAAGACTGTGGAAGAAAGAATAGCTAAGACTGAGGACTCCATTTATAATTTCAGTAACCTTCCACTGCCTTTCTAGATTCAACCCTTCTGCTCTGTCCACAACCTAACTGTCCTATTTTCATTCTCAACATACTGTGCCTGCTCATTTTCCTAAGAACTGACTATTAGCCCACAATATTGTATTTTGCATTAAGCTGAACTACACAATCAACATTTATATGTTGATTGGAAATGTAAGGTAAAGTACAACATTGGTTGGATAAGGTATCTAAATACTGATCACACTTCACAGATGGGTAAGTAAATTAGATGGTTTGGGAATACATTCAACGTGTCTAAGGGCCTGGTAAATTAGAAGCAAAGCTGGATAGGTTCTCCTGCTGCTGGTAAACTTGGTTTTGCCAGACACAGACTGGGATACTGACATGGTTAGTATTTTGTGTCAAGCTTTAGCAGCTCTCTCAAACTTGCTGTTTATTTAAAGCAAGTCTAAACATCTTTGGGCATCCCACCAGAACTGCCAGTCCCTAGCTGACCTTCATATGTCCCTTTTAGATATCCTTTCTAATCCTTCAGCCAGTCTGCAAGTGGAGTAAAACCATTGCTTTAATATTATAAACATTCATAATTAAATATGAAAATAACATTTGAGCAGCAGATGACAGCTGGAGCTGGGAAGGGACACTACTCCATCCATTGCAGAAATGATAGTTTAGGATCCATCACAGCTAAGCATCTCTGGGATTTTTGGTGCTCCCCTCAACTCTTTGGGCCCTTGCTGCACACTCTGTATGAGCAGGACCCGTCTTCCCTGTGCCTCTGGTGATGTCAAATGCAGCCCAGCTGCATGGCCCATCACAGGATGTGTCAGTGTGCTTCTAAATGCCCTGCTCTTCTAAGGGCTCAGCAGAGACCTCCATTAACACATTGCTGGTTTTGTACCAGCTGCATTTCAGAAAAGGTGGCAGGGCGAACGAGGGACCTGCACTTCAGCTCAGCAGCAAAAAGCTCTTTTCTATTCTTCCAGCACGTTGCACTTCTCCTCCATCCATAGGTTTTTTGCTGTGCTAGAACCCTTGTGTGAACAGATCCTGGCTGGAGGTGGGGCCCCACAACACTCCTGCCCACCACAAAGGCCACAATACAGGTGAAAATCTGGAGCCAGCTTCAGGAGCTGCAGTAACCAAAAGGGGCCTCTGCCAGCAAAGCACAAGAGGGAGAACTTTGTTCTGCTAATGCTAATGCATTTGTATTTCCCCATGTAGCTGCTTACCTACAGCCAGCTCCTTCTGCTGCAAAAGGAGGGCGTGGGAGGGGAGCTGTGGGAGGCAGGGAGGGGAATAGTGGGAGCAAGACACTGGTTGGGCACAACAGGAGACATGGGAAGCCTCCACGAGGGCCTTGAAGTGCAACTGTGCAGAGGGATATGCAGGCAGGTGCAAAAGGGAATCTGTTTATTGCAAAAGCCAGGCCTATTCAAGCAATTTACTCCAACCATGAAACTGATGTTTGTCAGTTTCCTTCCCACACCCAGGATTACAGTGCCATCACAGAGACACAGACAGCTGAGAGAAGAGGAGGAAGGAATTACTTCACTTTCTTATCCAGACCTCTGAGTAGGAGATGCTAAGACAGACAGGAGCACAACTGGTACTGTAATTGGGGAGGCAATATGCTGTGGAACAGGTGAAGCTGCTGAGATATGACTCATTTCAGATTTCCTTGTTTGTGGTAGGAGCTGTAGTTTGGAAAGTGAAGACCAATAAATTTAAAGAAACAAACAAAAAAACCCCAAAACACAAACAAAAAATCCCAGAAAAACAACCAGCCAAAAACACCACGCTAAGAAAAAAACAACTCAAAACCAAACACCCCCAAACCCTGAACAAATCCAGATCTGTTGCATGGGGAGGAAATTGCTTCTCAGCAAAGTTAATGGTTCCACTCTTCTCTTCACCAATCTGATCCTTGTGAACATAAGACATGTCCCCTCCTTAATCTGGGTAAGGAATATCCCAGAGATCAGAACAGTAGATTGGCTTTTTACACAAACTATCATGAGGTTCAGCTCTCTCTAAAAATAGTTGCCTGTCTTCCAGAGCAACATAGGGTATGACTGACTCTGTTTTAGAGGATGTAAGTTTATTAAATCTTTCCTAGCATACTTATTTTGCAAAAGTAATGCTGAATGACTACCCCATGTTGAGACAGCAGCCATCTCTCCTGATTCCAATGGGATATATGTCTTAAGTTCAGTACAACGCTTCCATAGTGCTGTTCATATGATCTCTGAAAACCTTCAGCTCCAAAAACAAGAATTTGATTCCTGTGCCTTTCATCTGGGACTTAACTCGATGATCTCAGGCTTTGAAGCTTTTATCTTTAGGCTAAACTTGTTCTGCTCTTTTATTGCTTCTTTTGTCCATGCTGACTTGCTGTTAGCCCACTGGAATCACATCTCTATTTGCTTCACAGAATCACAGATTCAGCTATGTTGGAAAAGACCTTTGAGATCATTGAGTCCAGCCTGACCTAACACCACCTTATCAACTAAACCATGGCACTGAGTGCCACATCCAGTCTTTTCTTAAACACCTCCAGGGACTTCCTCTTCTTTATTCACATATCCTTCCTTATCACTACATTCAGACTCATTCTTCCCCCCTTTACTTGCTTTGGCTTTGCTCCATTCTAGTCCGTGGTCATTCTTATCATCTCCTGATTCTCACTTCTGCAACTTCTGTTCCTTTTCAGATGCTTCCTCCTGCATTGGGATTTTCTTCCTCTAGCAGTATCCCTACCTCTCAGTAGGACCCCTCCTGCTTTTCCACACTGAGGATTCCGAGTGCTTGCAGCAGGCAGGAGCCTGTGACTTCTCTCCATCCCTACATGTTTCCTACGAGACACACTGGCTCTTACTCTTCACTTTTTCTGTGCGAGTCAGCATCTGATGGATTACAGAACCAATGAAGCCCCTTTCATCTCCTTTAGCACACCCTCCCACTTCCCCCCCTTCTCATGCTTTCTTGTCAAATTATTTATAGGACATTGATTCACAGACCTGTTATGTCTAATTATATCCATTCACTTCTAATACGAATTGCAATTCTGTTAGGAGTTAAGATTGCCAGAAATGTTTTGACCTAAGGAAGAGGAGGTGGTGGCTACATATGCAGATCAGATCCTATAAAAGTACCCTGGGATCTGTGTGTCTTGTCCTATCTCAGAAATCTCTAAGGTAAGAGTTTCAGGGGTTGGGGACTAGGGAGGTCGGGAATGAAGGGAAACTGGCTCTGCATTCCACAAGTTCCAGTGCATTCCTATGGATGCTCACATTCCTTCAATGGGGGTCTGACAGTGTCAGCTGGGATTTTCAGTCTGCTTTCCAACCATCCATTTGTTTTCAGTCTATAAATGTTGCTTGGGGTGCAGCAGTAAGAAGAAAGTTACTAATTCTCTTTCTTAATACTGTCCGTCTTCCAATCTGCAATCCTTTGTCTCACAAAAGGTAAGATCTTGATTTATTCACCTTTTAGGGACAGGTAGAGTTGCTGTAAGGCAGGGCTTCTATTCAGGTATGCTGGAAAACCTGGTAGTAATTATATTTGTGTCCACTGTATAAATACAGTATGAGAATTGGGCTGGATTGATGTTATTTTTGTCACAAGATTCTTAAAGAGTGCAATCTTTAAAGTACTCGTCACTCCAGCATTGCCTACACTCTCCCCAGGAATCTCCAGTAGACACCAATTCCTGGAGAAACTGTCCTGAGGGAAAAAAAAACAAACAAAAAAAACCATCAGAAATTCCAATTATTATAATCATAACAATTTCCAATTATTTGGGGTGGGTTTTTTGCATTTATCTCAAATATCAAGGGTCACTGGCACTGACTGTGAAGCAAAAAGAAAAGAAAAATATATTTAAATAATGTTAATATGTTCTTTTTTCACATGGAAACTTGAGGAATGTGGTTAGAATTTTGTGTATCAAAACATCAAAGTGCTAAAAGCAAGCATTCCAGTCTGAGCTTCCTTATAGGCTTGTTTCTGCCTCTGAAAGTATTGCCTAATCGTGACAAAATTATATAAGCAAGTATTTGTAATCAAAAGGAACTGAATAAAGGATGATACGTACTTGGATAACTGTAAAAAGAGAGATGGAACTGCATCTAAATTCAGTTTTAAATATTTACACTGAGGAAAATAAACTCTTCGTGTTTACTTTCTACAGTAATTTATATTAATTTTATCAAATATTGATAGAATATATCCCTCAAAATTATAAAATGTCAACAAGCAATCCTGTAAGGAATATAACCAGCATGCTTTGAATCAGTGAAGGAGAGTTAGCATAGCATTAATTTCAGGAAATGTCAAACAAAACAATCAAAAGAAAATAGTTTAATATTTTTAAAAGTCAATCTACTGACACATTGCATACACCTATTAATGTATAATCTACAATATATATTATATTTTTTTATAGTGTCATAAGGATATATTGTGAGAAAAGCATCCAGTGTCTATAAAATAACACAATGTACAATATAGGTATAATATCCAAATATAAACTAATATACTGTAATATATAATAACATAATCTATATACTGACATAGTTCACATAGGATATACCGATATATATAATATAGTAATCTTATTTCTCCTAGGAAGAGTTAGTGTTATTCCTGCTAGGAATCTTGTAAGAAGATGTGAGATAATATAAGCAGTGTTAATATTGCTGGTGAAAATCTGGTACAATTTTTCAACCTGTGATTATTTTGTGGAATGGTCTCATTTGAGTTATGACATATTAATCAAGTGGAAAAACATGTTGTCAGAGACAAAACCAGTCAGAAAATTGCACTCATTCACTTGAATTGATAACTCCAATTTGTGTCGTGAAGTTTGTCTTTGACTAAGAAGGCAAAGTAATTTTTTTTTGTTGTAAAGATTATTCTTCCTAATATCTAATCTAAACTCATCCTATTTCAGTTGTGAGCCATTCCCCTTTGTTCTGTTGCTCCAGGCCCTTGTCTAAAGTTTCCCTTCAAGTCTCTTGGAACTCCTTTAGGTAATGAAAGGTTGCTAGAAGGTCTCCTTGGAGTCTTTTCCAGACTGAATTACCCCAGCTCTCCCAGCCTATTTTCAGAGCAGAGGGGCTTTATCCCTTGGAGAATTTCCATGGCCTCCTCTGGATTCACTCCAACAGCTCCATGTCCTTCCTCTGCTGGGACCCCAAATACAAAAACACAGAAAGCATTCTTCTGTAAATGCAATTGTCCTGTACAACTAACGATCTGACCACACACAAAAAAAATAATAATAGAAAAAAACTGAAGAAGAGAACTCTGAATTAGCAGAAAAAGAAAAGGCATTTTAGTTGATACCTAAAGAAGAGCAATCAAATGTGCTACAGAAGTGTTGGTTCCATCACACACTATTTTAATATATTCTCTATCCTCACAGATACTTGCTGCATTACGTGTAGTAAGCAGCAGCCATGTCTACGGACGCTGAGATGGCCATCTTTGGGGAGGCTGCTCCTTCCCTCCGAAAATCAGAGAAGGAGAGGATTGAGGCCCAGAACAAACCTTTTGATGCCAAGTCGTCTGTCTTTGTGGTACATGCAAAGGAGTCCTATGTGAAGAGCACAATCCAGAGCAGGGAACCAGGAAAAATCACTGTCAAGACTGAAGGGGGAGAGGTGGGTAAAATGCAAAATTGACAAACAGCAGTTCATTCCCACTCTGGCTCTTAGCTGACATGCATGCACCTTCCTTCCCTCTGGCAGACCTTGACTGTGAAGGAAGATCAAATCTTCTCCATGAACCCTCCCAAGTATGACAAAATCGAGGACATGGCCATGATGACCCACCTCCACGAACCCGCCGTGCTGTACAACCTCAAAGAGCGTTACGCAGCCTGGATGATCTACGTAAGTGGCAGCAGCAGCTTCCTCTGGGCAGCCTCAGGAGCTGCTGGGCCAGGCTCAGGGGAAGCCAAGGTGCTGTGTCCCTTCCTTGCAGACCTACTCGGGTCTCTTCTGCGTCACCGTCAACCCCTACAAGTGGCTGCCGGTGTACAACCCCGAGGTGGTGTTGGCCTACCGAGGCAAGAAGCGCCAGGAGGCCCCTCCACACATCTTCTCCATCTCTGACAACGCCTA
>VXBC01001967.1:132144-158590 GCA_013399945.1 Ploceus nigricollis | reverse complement strand
CTGCTGGAGAAGTCCAGAGTCACTTTCCAGCTCAAGGCGGAAAGGAGCTACCACATCTTTTATCAGATCATGTCCAACAAGAAGCCAGAGCTCATTGGTAGGAAAGATCACTAACTCCTCCATGCAAAGGTCATGGAACAACTTTGAATTCCTTTCTGTGCCGATTGCATTTGACCTGGCTTGGTTTTGTCCTTCTTCTCAGAGATGTTACTGATCACCACCAACCCCTATGACTATCAGTACGTGAGTCAAGGTGAGATCACAGTTCCCAGCATTAACGACCAGGAAGAGCTGATGGCCACCGACGTAAGTAGCAGAAGTTTTCTCACGTGAAGTTTCACTCCACTGACCTTTAACAGCTGGGGTACTCACCTTAACAACTCTTTTGTCAGAGTGCCATTGACATCCTGGGCTTCACTGCAGACGAGAAAACAGCCATCTACAAGCTGACAGGGGCTGTCATGCACTATGGGAACTTAAAGTTCAAGCAGAAACAACGAGAAGAGCAGGCAGAGCCTGATGGCACAGAAGGTACCAGCACAACCCATCCCAGAGCACGGGAGATAGTGAACACTCGCTGAGTTGAAGGCAGCATGTGAGGGTCAGAATGACTGACTCAGCCCGTGCATTTCCCCAGTAGCAGTATTGTAGAATAGCAATGAGTCCTAGCCAGAGGACTTCTCTGGAGGAACACAACTCAGTGGAACCTGTAGATTATTTTGAACAAAGCAAAAAATTAAGTCTAGTGACTCCTAAAGCATGCTTCTGTTTTCTGTCAGAGTAGGAGTCAGGCAAAAGTAAAGCAATCTTTGCTGCTGTCTTGACTGGAAACTTCCCAGACTTGACACAGAACCAGGAACAGCTCTCAAGTTCTAATCAATAATGATATAATTATAGCAGAGTAGCCTATATACAACCACAGTGTGCATGTACATCCATATATATCTACAAAACTGAAATTTTCTTCTTGTTTCATCTTTGTAGTTATGAATGTGCCTTAAATGTCTTGCTGGAAATAACACAAAAAAGCAGCTCAAAATTAGCATCTGTGTATAAATCTTACATAATGAGGTTTGGCCTTCTCACATTGAAGAACTCTGTAAACAGTACTGGTGCTTGCTATCAGCTTCACTGTGCGACAAGACAAGTAGCAAATTGGAAAGTGATGACAGAGTATATGCTGTGCTGTGGTGCTTGTATTTGTGAACCTAGCTGCAGATAAAATGAGAGCTGGGAAAGATTTAATGTGTTTGATATTTATCCTTAGGGACAATATATTCTGACTATGAAAGCTGTACAAGATATCCTCGTTATACCTTTAGCATTATACCTCACTAATCTACCTCTCTTTCTCCAATGACAGGAGAGTTTCATTGACTACAATTTTCAGTGCAGTGTACTTGAATACCAGCCACTTTCCTATTCTGTTTATTCAGAAATTGTGACTATTTGATCTGCCATTTTCATGGCCCTTGGTCCTTTTTTCTTTCTAGTCTCTTGCATGTTCGCTGTAAAAGTACTGGAATAATATTTACCTTTATTAATCATATAGATTAAGTCAGAAGAAATTAGCAAGTCAAGAAAAACCACAATATTTTAAAGCACATGTTAACATATGTGAGGCTTCTGTAGAATTAATGCAAGACCCTTTCACTGGAGAGCTAATAACTGATCCTGCTCTATGGTTCTTTCCTTAGTTGCTGACAAGGCTGCCTACCTGATGGGTCTGAACTCAGCAGACCTGCTCAAGGCTCTCTGCTACCCCCGAGTCAAGGTGGGGAATGAATACGTGACCAAGGGCCAAACTGTGCAGCAGGTAAGAGAAAAGTGAACATTGAAAATAAAATTACTTGAATTAAAAATTTCGAACTTCCTCTTCTGCTGCAGATGGTAGCTTTCCTTTAACCTTTTCTTAGGTATACAATTCAGTGGGTGCCCTGGCAAAGTCTGTGTTTGAGAAGATGTTCCTGTGGATGGTTGTTCGCATCAACCAGCAGCTGGACACGAAGCAGCCCAGGCAGTACTTCATTGGTGTCCTGGACATGGCTGGCTTTGAGATCTTTGATGTAAGAGGAGGATCTCCATAAAGCTTTCCTGGAAGAGGCATTAGGAAATTGGAATAATTTGGGGGTTGGGGTGTGCTTTATTTCAGTTATGGGTTACTTCTATTTATTGGGTAATCCTGCCTTTTCTCTAGAAACAGTACCCCTCTGGTTCTCATTGCATGTAGTATCCCACAGGGCTGTATTTATTTGTAGGTGTTTGTTGCTGCATGCAGAATTGAAAATTGCATTGAAAACTGCTGAACAACTGATAAATAATAGCAAAGAGAGACTTTGAGGAAGTTAAAATATTCATTTTAAAGGAAGGTTTTGTTAATGCTGGAGCCAGATTTCCTCTGAATGCTTGGGAATAGAGAGATAATGTACACAGATTCAAACAAATGAAAAGCTGGATTTGGACTAAGCTCTGTAGATCTATTCAGAGCTTAGAAATATGTTGAGATAGTGACAGAGCCTAAAAAGTTAGCTATATTAGAGGATGGACTATACCAGTCACCTGTCCAGTTCCAGCACTAGAAATTCAAGATTCCAGTCATGGAGACCTTAGTGGGATAAGAACAAAGCCTGTTGGAAGATGGAAGGTGTTCCTGGAGCTGAAATTCACAAGTAAGTAAATCTTTGCCTTCTGCAGTTCAACAGCCTGGAGCAGCTGTGCATCAACTTCACCAATGAGAAACTGCAACAGTTCTTCAACCACCACATGTTCGTGCTGGAGCAGGAGGAGTACAAGAAGGAGGGGATTGAATGGGAGTTCATTGACTTTGGCATGGACCTGGCTGCCTGCATTGAGCTCATTGAGAAGGTTATTGGCCCCCACATACTTAATAGTTTTTCAGTTATAAAATCTCTATTTTAACATTTCTTAAGAATTTTTTTGTCTCGTTTTAAAGAAGGAGCATATGGGAAGTTTAAACTCTTCCTTATATGTGAATGCTACTACTTTCTTTCATTTTGCTTTCCACTTTCACCAAACATGTACAAAATTAATTTCTACGTGCTAGATCTTTATTACACCCCAACCCTGAATATTATGGGGAAGCTTGTTTTTGTATAACTGATGGCATATCCACTAACAAAATGCCCTTTCTGAGAAACATAAGATTAGACACACTGAGGAGGATTTTTTGGTATAACTATCTTCCATTCCTCTTTCTTACATACATTGCCTCTGTTTCTTCCTTCCACACTTTCTTCACATGTTGCTATTCCTCCCAGCCCATGGGCATTTTCTCCATCCTGGAAGAGGAGTGCATGTTCCCCAAGGCAACTGACACCTCTTTCAAGAACAAGCTCTATGACCAGCACCTGGGCAAGTCCAACAACTTCCAGAAGCCCAAGCCTGGCAAAGGCAAGGCTGAGGCCCACTTCTCCCTGGTGCACTATGCTGGCACAGTGGACTACAACATCACTGGTTGGCTGGAGAAGAACAAGGACCCTCTGAATGAAACTGTTGTGGGGCTGTATCAGAAGTCATCCTTGAAGACCCTGGCTTTGCTCTTTGCATCTGCTGGTGGGGCAGAAGCAGGTGATTTCTTGAAATGAGTTCTACTATAATTTATAGAAAAAGAAATTAAAATGTTGCAAGAATATTTTGCAATGATATTTACATTTCTAAAATTGAAAACCCAAATCCTCATCTACTTTTTGGATCTCAGTCTAATAAAGGATATTACTACTCCCTACAGACATTAATAGAGCTGTAGGTTTTAGAACGAGACAGCTGTACTAGAGCATTAACCCAGTCTAGCTGAGAAACCAGATTTCTGTAATATGGGCCATTCTCAAATACTTCAGTGAGTACAATCAAATGTATCAATGTGCTGTTAAATTTATGCAGACTCTTAGATGTAAGGATACATAAACACTGTATTTGGTGTATTTACTAGCTATTAGTTTAGTTCCTCAAATATCTTTCTATGCAAAATGCTGTGTTTTGTTTCCTGACTGCATTTTCTAAATTTCAGCTTGAAGTCATTTGATTTCCTTCTGCTGTCATCTGAAAAATTCAAGTATCTTCTTGTAACTTTAACCACTGTCTGAGTTTGCAAATTTTGACCATATTATTATTTTTGCTATATTTTTAAGATGAACATACAAGGTTTTTCAGATCCTGTGTGCTTTTGTTGTTCACTTCTTTATAAAAAATATATTATTTTTTAGAGAGCAGTGGCGGTGGTGGCAAGAAGGGTGCCAAGAAGAAGGGTTCATCTTTCCAGACTGTCTCGGCTCTCTTCCGGGTATTGTAGAATAATCATTCTAAACTTACCACATTCTTTTCATAAAAAGAGAAAATTCAGTTCAGAAATGCCTTAGATTGATCTAATATATCTTTGTGTTCAGACAGAAAAAATAATTTCCTTCTAGTAAAGAGGAATTCTTACTGAGTCTTGGGAAGCATTCTTTCAGAACTGCCCAAAAGTTCTGTAAAAAAAATTACTGATCATGGTTTTATTGCAGTGTTTTTATCTCCACCTAGTATTGAGATTGTGTAAGTGGCACTTTTAAACCCAAGGCTTTGTTCTTGCTCCTAAGGAAAATTTAAACAAGCTGATGAGCAATTTGAGAAGCACACATCCCCATTTTGTGCGGTGCCTTATTCCTAATGAAACAAAAACACCTGGTAAGTTGTTAAAGTTCAGAGGTGTGATATATCTGATCTTCTCTGTGCAGTAAAATGATATACAATTTCATTCTGTGATTTATTAGGTGCCATGGAGCACGAGCTGGTGCTGCACCAGCTGCGCTGTAACGGCGTGCTGGAAGGGATCAGGATTTGCAGGAAAGGGTTCCCCAGCAGAGTCCTTTATGCTGACTTCAAACAGAGGTCAGATTATGTTTCATCACCCTCCACCATATCCACAAATGCTGAATCATTTGCATTTCTTAATTGTTTTAAGTACTGTGGAAATTACCTTTAGGTATACAAAAGTCATTTGTCCAAGTGAGTCATCCAGGTTCTTTCTATAGCTATTGAGGAAAAAAAAAAAAAAAAGACATTTTCAAAGGGCTATTATTTATTCCTTATCTTCCTCCAATTCCACAGATACAAGGTGCTTAATGCCAGTGCCATCCCTGAGGGACAGTTCATCGATAGCAAGAAGGCTTCTGAGAAGCTCCTTGGGTCAATTGATGTGGACCACACCCAGTACAAATTTGGACACACCAAGGTACAAACCCCCCATTCACTGCCTGCCTGGGCTTTGCTCTCTCTACCTGACAGTGATGTGCTGCAACATTGCCTCTCTCAAGGTGTTCTTCAAAGCTGGGCTGCTGGGACTCCTGGAGGAGATGAGGGATGAGAAGCTGGCACAGCTCATCACCCGCACCCAGGCCATGTGTAGGGGTTACCTGATGAGGGTGGAGTTCAAGAAAATGATGGAGAGGAGGTAGGTATTTACTTGGCTTGCTGGGACAATCCTTATCAGATACTAATGGCATGAACAAAACTGAAAATAAGCTGCTTCACAAAAAGTCTAATTTATTTCTCATTAATTCAGTTTGCCAATATGAAAGTATATCCTGAAAACAGATGAAGTAGTATAAAATCCCAACTTAGAGAAACAATTTTTTTTTAATACTCTGTTGCTAAAGTCATTAAATGGCTATATTATATGTATGTTGAGAAACTCGATATCTAGTCTAAGCTAATTATTTTAGGTCACTGCTAGATAAAATGAGAGAAAGACATATTTCTATCATAAGAGAAGCATCCTCTTCCCTTTGATAAATTTCATAAAAGTGACTGAGTCAACTTACGGAAGTGTTCCTTTTCATTGGCCATAAAAATGAGCCAAACACCTGGACTCCAAAACTGTCCATACAGGTTGATACTCTACATAACACTAGAAGGTTTTCAGTGGAAATATATGTATATATAATATATAAAACATGATCTAAATATTATTAAGAAATGTGTATTGAATAATACATGATAAATATTTTACACATACAGATATACAGAGCTATATATATATATATACAAATATACTATATATAGATACTATATATATATATATATATACAACTAAGAAGTATTATGTGTCAACTTTGTGTTATATATATCAACATCTACTGCTAAATATCTTTTATAAATTTTAAAATATGTACCAAAATATATTTTGTTATTACCTTTCAGGGAGTCCATCTTCTGCATCCAGTACAACGTTCGTTCATTCATGAATGTCAAACACTGGCCATGGATGAAGCTGTTCTTCAAGATCAAGCCCTTGCTGAAGAGTGCAGAGTCTGAGAAGGAGATGGCCAACATGAAGGAAGAGTTTGAGAAAACCAAGGAAGAGCTTGCAAAGTCTGAGGCAAAGAGGAAGGAGCTGGAGGAGAAAATGGTGGCCCTGGTGCAGGAGAAAAATGACCTGCAGCTCCAAGTGCAGGCAGTGAGTATTGCTAAATTTTTTTACTTGTAGCATCCTATATAAAATCATCCCAAATGTCTCAGTGAAGACATATTATCCCAAAATATCAATTATTTTTAAATATACACATATTTCATAAAATAGGAAGAAAAACCATGTAGAATTGCTAAGTTGAAATCTGGAAACCTTAATACATCTGCAATTAACTATTGCAGATGGTTCCTTATACTTTTAAATCAGGAGAGAAATAATCCATTTCCAGTCAGCAAATGGTACAGTTTGCAGTATGTAATTTTAATTCTACACAGTAACTAACAGAAGCAATTAGAATCACAGAACAGTCTGAGTTGGAAGAGCCTCAGATGGGTCATGATGCCCAGCTCTTAAGTGAATGGCCCATATAATGACTGAACCCACAACCTTGGTGTTTTTGGTACCATGCTCTGACCAATGGAGCTATCTCAGAGTCTCTATCACATCTTTATAGAAATTTATGTACTTTGCAATTTTGATATGTTATCAACTGACCAATTAAGGTTGTCTGGAGGTCCTATTAACACATTTTGTTTGGAGAATCACAAGTGAAATCAGCTGGAGGAGGAAGGGCTCTGGCATTTATGGCCCCTGCCTCTTCAAGAAACATGGTGATGAAAGTTCACTGCTTCCCTTTTTCCCTTGAAATAAGAATGTAGCAACAATAATGTCCTTAAACTGTATTTACAAGCAAGTATTTGGATTAATCTGATGGCATTTAGATGTCTACAGACGAAAAGTACATCTGAGCCAGTAGCCCCAGGTTGAAAACTGTTTTATTTAAATGAATCATGTAGGAAGCTGATGGTTTGGCTGATGCTGAGGAAAGGTGTGACCAGCTCATCAAAACCAAAATCCAGCTGGAAGCCAAAATTAAGGAGTTGACAGAGAGAGCAGAAGAAGAAGAAGAGATGAATGCTGAGTTGACAGCCAAGAAGAGGAAACTGGAGGATGAATGTTCAGAGCTGAAGAAAGATATTGATGACCTTGAGCTAACACTGGCCAAGGTGGAGAAGGAAAAACATGCCACCGAAAACAAGGTATGAGGTAGAACCTGTGACTCGCACTCTGGAAAAGACTTGTCTTGCTAGAAAGTTTTAAGCACCATTTTCTGTCTCTGCTTGCCCCTTTCTTCTCAAAGGTGAAAAACCTGACGGAGGAGATGGCAGCCTTGGATGAGACCATTGCCAAGCTGACAAAAGAGAAGAAAGCCCTCCAAGAGGCCCATCAGCAGACCCTGGATGACCTGCAGGCAGAGGAAGACAAAGTCAATACTCTGACCAAAGCCAAGACCAAGCTAGAGCAGCAAGTGGATGATGTAAGCACACAGACATAGAGCAGGAACAGGACAGGTATGGAGCCTGACCTGGCTGGCAGAGCCCTGATGGTCTTGTTGTGTTTAGCTGGAAGGGTCCCTGGAGCAAGAGAAGAAACTGCGCATGGACCTGGAGAGAGCTAAGAGGAAACTGGAAGGAGACCTGAAGCTGGCCCAGGACAGCATCATGGATTTGGAGAATGATAAGCAGCAGCTGGATGAGAAACTGAAGAAGTAAGTGTGGCTCTGGGGCACCTGAGTGCTGGGCTGCAGCACTTGTCATTTTCTTTTGAGCTCTAACACGGTTCACTTGGCCCAAAGGAAAGACTTTGAAATCAGCCAGATCCAGAGCAAGATCGAGGATGAACAAGCCCTGGGCATGCAATTTCAGAAGAAAATCAAGGAGCTGCAGGCAAGTCTCTGTTCCTTCCCCTGCCTTGCTCAGTCTCAGCTCAGGCAGGAGGAGGGCACAGGTGTGAAGGGTCCCTGGTGTTCTGCAGGCCCGTATTGAGGAGCTGGAGGAGGAAATTGAGGCAGAGCGAACCTCTCGCGCTAAAGCAGAGAAGCATCGCGCTGACCTGTCGAGGGAGCTGGAGGAGATCAGCGAGCGCCTGGAAGAAGCAGGAGGAGCCACAGCAGCTCAGATTGATATGAACAAGAAGCGCGAGGCAGAATTCCAGAAGATGCGCCGTGACCTGGAAGAGGCCACGCTGCAGCACGAAGCCACGGCTGCCGCCCTGCGCAAGAAGCACGCGGACAGCACAGCTGAGCTGGGCGAGCAGATCGACAACCTGCAACGCGTGAAGCAGAAGCTGGAGAAGGAGAAGAGTGAGCTGAAGATGGAGATTGATGACTTGGCCAGTAACATGGAGTCTGTCTCCAAAGCCAAGGTACATAAATATTTCTTCTCATTGATTCAAACATAATCATATTTATATTTTAATGTAGAAATTTTAATTAGTCATATTTTAGAATAAACTATTACACTTTGCAACTTCAATGTGTGTTTAAACATTTCAGTATTATTTAAATCATTTGATGATATCATTTCATCCACCCTACAATGGGCAGGGAATCTGCAGGTGTTGGAACTAGGGACACAAACTTCATAGAAATATATTTCAGTTAACTGAGAAATTTTGGCTTCTGAATCATTCTTTCTTCCTTTATAAGACTTCATATTCGCACAAATTTTGAGTTGAACCATTAAACATCTTTCCTTCCGTTCCTCATGCAAACAGGCCAATCTGGAGAAGATGTGTCGTTCCCTAGAAGATCAGCTCAGTGAGATTAAGACAAAGGAGGAGGAACAGCAGCGCATAATTAATGACATTAGTGCTCAAAGAGCTCGGCTACAAACAGAATCCGGTAAGACATTTGTGTGTTTAAGAGAATACTGTATATTACCTGGGTCGTTTTAAAAAAAAGTAAAACTCACCTCGAGTCTTGGAGGATTGAACACGAACTAAGTTGAACCTGAGCCAAAAATGTGTTTTGTGATGAAGCTGGCCAACAGAACCCTGAGAGAATCCTGAGTTGCATTAGGAGAAGCATTGCCAACGGGTTAGCAGAGAGTGATCATTCCCCCTACTCATCACATGAGTCCTTGCCTGGATTGACTGGCCTTGTTAAACCTCCTGAGATTCCCATGGGCCATAACGCTCTGGATGGCACTGTAGTACTCAGTCTGTAAACTCAAGGCTTAATGCAAACCTAGAGTAAGTCCGGTGGGATTTTACATGACATGTCATTTCTAACCACTAAGAAATGTGGGTATCAGTGATTAGGAATCCAGGAAAGAAGTAAAAGTTTGTTTAACTCAAAATATTTGTATATGGTATTTATTATCAAGATTAATACTTTTACGTAAGTGATAACAAGTTTTTTTACTCATCTGAACACTCCCAGGTGAATTTTCACGCCAGGTAGATGAGAAAGATGCTCTGATTTCTCAGCTGTCAAGAGGCAAACAGGCTTTCACCCAACAGACTGAGGAACTCAAAAGGCATCTAGAGGAAGAGATAAAGGTAAGAAGGCTCTCCAAATTCTGAGTTGTCCATTGGATTCCTTCTGTCTAGGAGGAGCTTTAGATACAAATGAAATTACAGAATCAATAAGATGAAAGGGAGGAAAAAAACCACTTAAGTAATACAGTGCAAGCCTTGCCATGCTAGTTTTGTTCCTCCTTCCCTGCAGTCTATATGTTAATTGTTTTGCATATTCCTGGACTTCCCATTTTCATTCAGTAGCTTGCCGTTACTCACAGCAGAATCAATGCCCATCAGCATTTCTGTCAGGAGATCTCCCAGGATATTTCCATTCATTGTCACACTGCTATTCTTCCCACAGGCCAAAAACGCCCTGGCCCACGCCCTGCAGTCCGCTCGCCACGACTGTGACTTGCTCCGGGAACAATATGAGGAGGAGCAGGAGGCCAAGGGGGAGCTGCAGCGAGCCCTGTCCAAGGCCAACAGCGAAGTGGCCCAGTGGAGAACCAAATACGAGACAGACGCGATTCAGCGCACGGAGGAGCTCGAGGAGGCCAAGTATGTGGGGAAGCAGGATGGCAAATGACTAGAGAAAATGGAAGCTGGTCAACAGAAATGGGAATCTCTGAGAGTGGGTTAAGACAAGAATGGGATGGAGGCAAGGATATACTGTCTTTGTAAAAAAATGGAAGAGAGGGAGGGAGAGAAAAAGAGAGATTGGAAGGGAATACAGAGGCTTTAGGGCTAGAAGGGCTAAGACAGGCCTAATCCTCCATAAGTGGTAAGACACAGAAGTGATAGATCTTGTTGGCTGCACGCACTTGTGGACAACAAAAGACATTGTGGAAAGCATTTGGATCAAAACCTCCAAAGTGACAAACTCATGACAGTAAAGAACTGATGCCTATCCAAGCTCTAATATGGCACTGTGCGGCTCTCCTCCCAGGAAGAAGCTGGCCCAGCGCCTGCAGGATGCAGAGGAACATGTTGAGGCTGTCAATGCCAAATGTGCCTCCCTGGAAAAGACAAAGCAGAGGCTGCAGAATGAAGTGGAGGACCTGATGATTGACGTGGAGAGATCCAATGCTGCCTGTGCTGCTCTGGATAAGAAGCAGAAGAACTTTGACAAGGTCTTTTGGCCTCCAGCACCAGCACTCCTGGCCAGAGCATGGCCCCGTGATGGCCACAGCCCTACTCACACCCCGTTTCTCTTCAGATCCTGGCAGAATGGAAGCAGAAGTATGAGGAAACGCAGGCTGAGCTGGAGGCCTCGCAGAAGGAGTCGCGCTCTCTCAGCACGGAGCTGTTCAAGATGAAGAATGCCTATGAGGAGTCCTTGGACCACCTGGAAACAATGAAGCGGGAGAACAAGAACTTGCAGCGTAAGTGCCTCTGCTCCTCACTGGCCTTTCTCACTATCAGCCATTACCACCATTGTTCATGGGTCTGTGCCTGCAGGTCTGCAGAGATGCCTGTCACCTTGGTGGGACAGGGCCCTTCCCATTCTGCTCAGTGCCTGACCATGCCATTGATCTTTGTTCCCACAGAGGAGATTTCCGACCTCACGGAGCAGATTGCGGAGGGAGGAAAGGCGATTCATGAGCTGGAGAAAGTCAAGAAGCAGATTGAGCAGGAGAAATCTGAAATCCAGGCTGCTCTCGAGGAAGCTGAGGTACACAGCATTATTTTTTGCTTTCTAATGTGTCTTGGATCTCTTATCTTGCTTATCTCATTCCGAGACAAAAGCGGAGAAGAGGTCTTATAAAAGTAGAGATATTATCTAAGCATAGCACTCTTTTTACACAGAGCTTCAGGTTCAACACTTGTCACATGAAAAGTATTCTTATTTTTTCTTGTCCAGGCCTCCCTGGAACATGAGGAGGGGAAGATCCTGCGCCTGCAGCTTGAGCTCAACCAAGTGAAATCTGAGATTGACAGGAAGATAGCAGAGAAAGATGAGGAGATCGAACAGATGAAGAGAAACCATTTGCGAGTCGTGGACTCCATGCAGAGCACCCTGGATGCTGAGATCAGGAGCAGGAATGAAGCCCTGAGGCTGAAGAAGAAGATGGAGGGAGACCTGAATGAAATAGAAATCCAGCTGAGTCACGCCAACCGCCAGGCTGCAGAGGCACAGAAGAACCTGAGAAATACACAGGGAGTGCTCAAGGTCTGTTGAACATAAATTGCCTACAGAGAAATATCTTGGTTAATACTTTCAGTGCACAGGCGCTCTAAATCTGCTTATAATTTCTTTCAATGGCTCTACAGGACACCCAGATCCACTTGGATGATGCTCTTAGGACACAGGAGGATCTGAAGGAGCAGGTGGCCATGGTGGAGCGCAGAGCAAACCTGCTGCAGGCTGAAGTTGAGGAGCTCCGGGCAGCCCTGGAGCAGACGGAGCGGTCGAGGAAAGTGGCTGAGCAGGAATTAATGGACGCCAGTGAGCGTGTGCAGCTCCTCCACAGCCAGGTGAGGTCATTTGGTGAACACTTTTATGATTTATTCCAGTCACCATTAGATGCTCAACTTGGAGGAAGACAGTCCTCTTTTCTGGAGTATTCATCATGTTACTAAAAGAGATCTTTGCTGAAAAAATGTGTGACTTTTCCCTTACTCTATTTTTGTTACTTTCCTGTGCTAGCCTTGGTGGATGAGATGTGGCACAGATGATATTTCTGAGCACTTTTTCAAATTAATGAAAAATGGAGAAAGAAAAAACCAAAATGTTTTTTCCCCAGTGAAAAGAAATTTTACTAGAAAAATGTCTGGTATTGCTTTTCCACGTAATTATTTCTTAAATTATTGAAAATCCTGTAACGTTCTTGATTTCAAATAATGAACTTACAAAAAACAAACCTCTGATGCTGCTCAACAGAACACCAGCTTGATCAACACCAAGAAGAAGCTGGAAACGGACATTGCCCAGATCCAGAGTGAAATGGAGGATACCATCCAGGAAGCCCGCAATGCTGAGGAGAAGGCCAAGAAGGCCATCACAGATGTGAGTTGGGCGCTCCTGGCATTGCTGATGATGAATGTACTCTCCCCAAAATATCTCCAGCCCCAACATGGCTTTGACCCTTTGCTCTGATCAGGCGGCCATGATGGCAGAAGAGCTGAAGAAGGAGCAGGACACCAGTGCCCACCTGGAGAGGATGAAGAAGAACCTGGACCAGACAGTGAAGGACCTGCAGCACCGTCTGGATGAGGCCGAGCAGCTGGCACTGAAGGGAGGGAAGAAGCAGATCCAGAAGCTGGAGGCCAGGGTGTGTAGGGCTGGGGCTGTGCCTGAGTGAGCGTGTCCCTGGAGAGCCATTGGCAGGGAAGCTGCAGGGATGGGCTTGTCCTTGCAGGTGCGGGAGCTGGAAGGGGAGGTTGATGCTGAGCAGAAGCGCAGCGCTGAAGCCGTGAAGGGTGTGCGCAAGTACGAGCGGAGGGTGAAGGAACTCACCTACCAGGTAAGGCAGGAATCTTCTTCGTGTTGACGCGTTCTTATTTTTGGAACCCAAAATGTAGCCCAGAGGGATTTCTCTCTGTCCTGAGTCTCACATACAAAAAGGAGAATAATGAAAGCACCAGAAGATTACTATCTTGTCATTTTAACAATATACAGCTTATCACTTCAGTCTTACTGGGCAGGAATGTCAAATAGAAATGTTACTCTCTATTTCATGTAGAGGAGGGTAAAAGAGATGCTTCTCTGTCTTGCCATTCTCTTTAGTCTGAGGAAGACAGGAAAAATGTTCTCAGGCTGCAGGATCTAGTGGACAAGCTGCAAACTAAGGTGAAAGCTTACAAGAGACAAGCTGAGGAGGCTGTGAGTATCACTGTGTTCAGTCAGTCTTTATCCAGGTGGAAGTGGGATTCTGTGTTGATGTTTTCCCCTGTGTAGCTCTGTTTGAACCCAGGTCAACGTTGTGGTAGTAGCTCTCTGCTTCATTTCACTTTCTTTATTTCATATTTTCACCTAGCAGTTTTAGAGTGGAATTGTTTTAAAACCTGTTCTATGCTTCCTCCTATCTCCAGGAGGAGCTGTCCAATGTCAACCTCTCCAAGTTCCGCAAGATCCAGCACGAGCTGGAGGAAGCCGAGGAGCGGGCTGACATTGCAGAGTCACAGGTCAACAAGCTCCGAGCCAAGAGCCGGGAAATCAGCAAGAAGGCAGAAAGTGAAGAGTAAATGCCTCCAGTGCTGTAAAGTGAGAGAATTGCACAGAATGTGACATTCTATCACTTTTATTTGTAGTCACTGCTTTGTCCTTCATTAATCTGTAGATGAGCAATGCCTACATAATAAAAATTGTAGAGCTTTTGCCATGTAAATAATGAGAAGTTGAGTGTTGCATTTTAATCATTACCCTGATTCTTCTAAGGTTTACATTTTTCCTTGCTTATTTTAAACTTATTTATTCGATTAAAAAATCTTGCTTCAGGTATTTCAAAGTGTTTCAGGCAGTTTTAAAGTGGTCTAATCAGACATCCTGCTTTGTTCTCACCAGGAAATTTCATCTAATACTTCCTTAGCTGAGAAAATAATTTTTTCTCTGAAACAGAATGTAATTATCCCTTATAACTGCTGCTTTAGGAATAAAATAGATATTATCTCAAATGTTCTGGCCAAACAGTAAGAACTTATTACACCTTCCTTCCTACTCCCACTTAATCTTTGATTATTCTTTTAATTCATGTGTCTTCTTTGCAAGATCTTACTTCAAGTTAAATTTCTTCAATCCTTCAAGCCACTTTGGAATATAATTTAGAGGACATTTAAACCTAACATGAGATCTACTTTCAGCTTTTGTTCATGAAAGTGATGTGTTAACCAACATTCCCAGGACAGCATAAATAGCAACCTCATATAATCAGTTGGTCATTGTCTATATTCTGTTTCCAAAACTACCCTGAATTTTCTAAACTGGTCAGGCAGACACTTACCTCCTATGAAGTCTCCGGTGTAATCCTGATAACTTTGCCCAACATGGCCTCACTCAAAATGTGGGTTTTCATTCTTTGTGGATATCAGTGAACATCAGAGAAATCCATGGTCACCTCTTAAAAACCACATTGATCATTCAGTGTTGTTTCATGCTAATGCACCCCAAAGTGATCTATTAACGAGAGCCTGGGTTACTCTCATCTCCTGGGATAGGTTGTACTATCAGGAACACCTTCCACTAGACCAGGATGCTCCAAGACTCAGCCAACCTGATCTTGAACTCTTCCAGGGATGGGATATCCACAGCTTCTTTGGGCAACCTGTGCCAGGGCCTCAGCACCCTCACAGGTGTTTCCTAATATCTAATCTAAACCTACTCTCTTTTGGTGGCAAGCCATTGCCCTTTGTCCTGTCCCTCCATCCCTTGTCCCCAGTCCCTCTCCAGCTCTCCTGGAGCCCCTTTAGGCCCTGGAAGGGGCTCTCAGCTTTTCCTGGCACATTCCCTTCTCCAGGTGAGCACCCCCAGCTCTCCCAGCCTGACTCCAGAGCAGAGGGGCTCCAGCTCTGGACCATCTCCATGGCCTCTTCTGTGCTCTCTCCAGCAGCTCCAGCTCCTGCCTGTGCTGGCCCCCAGGGCTGGGGCAGCTCTGCAGGTGGGGTCTGACCTGAGCAGGCAAAGGGACAGAATCCCCCCCTTGACCAGCTGCCCACACTGGGGCTCAACCCAGCACAGAGGGGGTTTCTGGGCCCCAGTACACATGGCCACGTTGGGCTTCTTGTCAACCAATACTCCCAAGTCCTTCTCCTCAGGGCTGCTGTTGATTCATTCCTCACCCAGCCTGTAGATGTGCCTGGGAAGGCAGTTTATGCCTACATATGTGTGTATATATACATACAAATATATATATATACATATTTATATATGCCCAGTGACCCAGCCCTGCAGGTGAAAGGTGAGGCTGATGTGGGCAGTCAGAAGGCAACAGGGAGAAGCAACCTTGCTGTGGCAGAAGTTCACTCCTCCACACAGTGCCTGCTTTGAAACAGCTCGAGCAAAGCACAGTGCTGATGTCCCAGATACAGAATGTATTTTACAAAAAGCAGAGGTGTTGGAATCTTGGATGCTGAGAATTTTAAACTTTCTGTGCTGAAAGGCACAGACTTGCAAGAAGGCACTGCATTTGACCTGAGGCTGTGAAGACTTCAAAATTGATTAATAGCACTGGGATTGTGGGTGTGTAGTTGGTTAGAAGTGTGTAATATCACAGGGTGGAAAACTTAGAGTTTAAGTTTCTAGAATATAGAAATAAATATGATGCAAGATGGAGATTTTAGAGTGGAGGCAGATTGTTCTCTTTCACCTTCTTCTTCCTTCTCCATGGGTTTGGGTGGTATCTTGTAATTGGGAAGCAAAGTCCGCATTGCAGGTCTTAAGGGATCGGTTATTGGGTTAAAAGGGAAAATAATCTAGGTGTCATTTCTTAATTGGGTAGTTTGGTTTTAGTTCAGCCTTAAAAGACCTTGAAACTGTACATCTGGGGCCATTTTTGTGCTGTTTTCCTGCATTCAAAGTCTGGTGCAGATGGCGTGCTGAAGTTTTGATAAGATAACGATAAACAGAAGTTGAAGACCAAAAAAGTCCTGTGCATCTCTCATTCCTGACACAGAACTGCTCCAGGAGGGCTTCCCCAGTTAGGGGAGCCCCCAGGGAGAGGCCCAGTGTGGGGCCAGCAAAACCAATACAGAGGAGTCCTTAGCAGCAGGCAAGGTCCTCCTGATGCCCTGGTAATTCCTGCTGAGGGCTGTTTCATAACCTGCTAGCAGGCTCAGTGCAGGAGGACAGAAGGGTATAGGGGACAGTGCTGAGTAGGGCTGTGAGGTTCATCAAGGACAAAGAGGGTCCCAGGAGGGCCCTAATGCAATATATACATAAATAGAGCTGCTGGACTGAGCTTCCCCCGAGCTGCTCCTGGGATTTGCTTTAGATCAAGCCACTTTGGGCACGCAGACCCCATCCCCAGGGACACTTACATGTCTGCAGCAGGATTATCAGCCTGCCTTTGTCCAGGATCACTTCTCAAAATTATCTGAAATAACATCACAGACACAGACATACCTTCTCACATGGCTCATAGATATCCAGTAAGAGAGTACCATCTGGTTCTCCCACCTATCCACATATCTTTGATTTTCTACTAGGTTTGTGGAATATTCCTTCCCTTTACAAATGCTGTTTTGCTCAATATGTTTATTTATCACTGCGTCCTCAAATTCTAATCATTATTAGCTTCTACTTTTTCCTGGTATTGGCACTAGGTCTGCTGGGCCACCATTCCCTGAAACACTTTTCAAAAATTAGAACTTACTAGACAACTTCCAGATCTCCAAAAGCAAGGCAGCTTTAGTAAGAGTTCACACACTACAGCCAATAGCCCAGATGTTACATCTCCATGCTTTTAGGGAACCCGTGGGTAAGTACCCTCTGCTTTTGGCCACTTGTTACTGACTGTATTGTCTATTTGGCAACTGGCAGGATGTACAATCCTCATCATTTAATCAGCTGAAAAATTCTGGCATGGAAGTCAAGCCATTTTTATCTCAACACAGGTTTTTTCTGCTGCTACTAGATAAAATCCCAAATATGCAGTATAATTTGCTCTTGTGCAAGGAGACAGTACAGATATGAGATCAGCTGTAGTAGGAGCAAACAATATATATTATTTCAATTGCTTCTGCCTCTACTTCTGTTTTTGCTACCAGCAAGGCTTGGATTAAAAAAAAAAAAGTGTTTTGTTGGCTTCAGAATGGCAAGGTACAAATAATAGCCTGGTAATGATTTTTTTTCAGTTTGGTTGCCTCCAAAAGGGCATAAGGAAGAAGATCTGTCATTTAAGGTGAAATAGCCCCTCAATCCAATAATAAATAAATAAAAGGGTAACAAATAGTTCTTGTCAGTAACTTGCACAGAATATGGATTGCTGCCAACTTTCCAACTGCTGAAACAACCTGAAGATGTGATCATGCCACTGGTTTATGCTGGGGGAAGAAAAAGAGATACATTTAGGATAGACATCCCCTTTCCCCTAAAATATGCAGTATATATCATTGGCTATTTTGCAGTGTTCAGTAATTAGCTGAAAGATATCTTCAGTGCCCATGTTCCAGTATTATAACAGAAGCTTTTCTAGGCTGGGCGTAAGTGACAGCTGTGAAAAAAAAAAAAGCTTGCAAATATATTTTTAGAAAGGAATCCCTCAAAGATTGCCATTAATTCTATTTGGCCTTGGTGCAGTGTCAAACTCATGTACAGTTATGCAGAAATCAGCATGAAGTATCATACACTTTTGACAATTTTAGGCTATCTTTCTGTTCCCTTTACATAAATTAATCTTTGTACTTTCATTAGAAAAGAGTATCATTTAAAGACAGGCTCAAAATATCAAAGTACATATTTTCAGACCTCAATACATTTGTTTCTATTAAATGCAGGAATATTTGCTGAAACAAAAGTTTGTTTGAAGGTGTACATCTCTCTGTGTATATGCAGTTTTTCTGGCAACACTGATCATTTGAGCCTAAAAGTCATCATGTCTAACCTGAGAAGAGCTGTGGAGGAATTCTTGCTCTTTGTCCATTTGGACTGAAGACCAAAAAGCTTTCAATAAAACAGGACACCACCAAATTAAACTGTGGGGTTACCATGGCAATAAATCTCAGTGACTCATGTTATACACCTTGGGAATGGTGTCTCTTCTCCTCCTTTTCTCCAAAACCAGCCCCCTACAACTTTGCAAACACATAATTTAAATCACAGGGAACAGGCTTTATCCCATGAAAGAGCACTAATAATGCTTATCATAGAGTATCTTTGTGGTTTTCAGAGACCTGCATGAACAGTAAAGGATAAAATCCAAACTTACAGAATTGCTAATGCAGATTAATGATCTTAAAGGCAACTTTGCATCAGATGTAATGGAAGGCTCCTACATGGAGGCTAAATCCACAAAAAAATTACATTTTCAGAAGCTTTTTGAATTGATGGGGGACAACAAGAAGATAGTTGCCCCTCTTCCCCTTTCAGTCTACCTGGTGTGCTGTAACAAGAGCAACACAATAACCTGTTAAGATGGAGTGATAAAAAGTCTGAAAGGTGATGGTATCAGGTACAAATACATAAGTGCCTGAAGGCCCAGGGAAAGGGGGTTGGGTATGAAATATGAGAATAGCTGTACTAGTTTAGACCAAAATGTCCATCTGTTCCCAAAGTATCAGATAGTTGCAGATACAGCAGCTTATCTGTCAGTGGTTTGGGCACCTAGTATGGAAGCCTTGCTTCCCTGGCCACTTGTACTGGAAAAATTATCTCTTCATGAGCATCCACTGGAAAAGCTGCTGGGTAACTGTCCTAGGATCCTATTTAGTGCTGGAACAGGTGTGGTGTGTACCCTGAGTCCTGCCAGGAAACAAACACTCTGCCATCCACAAAGAGCAAAGAATTCCTTAGATAACCAAATGAACAAATCTGTCAGGTTGTGCTTGGCATGCTATCTAACCTTCCAGCTCCCAAGACAGGCTGACATTTATGTATCACACAGTTTGACAAAGCCAGACTTATGAGAACTCCTGAAGATGTTTGTGATTGACCAGCATTAGCAAATAGGAGAATTTACAGAATTCCAGGAATAACAATTTACAGAAGCCATGCAGGTGAATCTGCTGGTACAACACATGTTTAGAGACTGACACAATAAATGTGTGGTCCTTTCCTCGACAGATAAATTGCTGTAATGTGGGGGACCCAAACCAGGTCTTGAGACTGCTGAAATGTAAAAAGTGCCTGCAATTCTGCTGTTGCAACTAAATTTAAAAGATAATTTAAATATTTGATGCACAGCAATTGGCAGAAGAAAAATACAATAATAATATTATCTCCACATCTGCGTGGTGTCATTGCCACTTCAGAGAGCATCTGTGCTCACACTTCAGGTCAGACTGGAAAAGACTCTGATTTAAAAAAAAAAAATAATAAAAACACTGAAAAACATTCTAGAAAGGACTCAAAAGAAAAAAAAAGAGAAAAGGCCTAAGCAGGATTCCATTCAACACTGCAGGAAGCCACTTTCTATTGCAGAAGCCAACACAGATGCCTTTTGTTCCTAGTGTAACTAAACCATGGGCACCCTGAAGATAATCCAAAACAAACAGCCAAGGAGAGCTGTGTAAATGCACCAAGGATGTTCCCCAGACTGAGCCAACGTGAAGCAATGACAACAATGCATCTGACAATCCATCTCTTCCCATAGGGGAAACTGGGTCATTCCACAAAGAGGTGGCTAGATTTCACGGCCTCTGAAGTTTAAATAATTTTCTGATAAAAGTTTCTTCTGCCTTAAAATAAAGAAAGATGAGGTAATGATGACAAATCTACTTTGCCACCGCATCTCCTGTACAAGATTTCCTTTTGGTAAGAGTATTTTCCAAAGATGTGAGACCCTCAAGACTGTTACTTTTTACACTTTCAAATGCCTTCACCAAGAAGTGTGGCTGACCAGGTTTGGTTCACACCACCTCATCCTTTACCATTTGTCAGGCAGGGTTTTGTCCCAGTATGTTCTCAATTATTCCTCCCTTTCTTACTGCCCCTTGCAGTGTCAAAACCAGTCCTTAAACAGCTAATCTGAAAGAAGCAGATAATCCCCTTCCACCTTCCTTTACAGAGCAACTTACAGTCATTGTGGTTTGACATCCAGCCTGCTCCAGGACAACCTTTAAAAAAAAGTGGAGTGGCACAAAAGTCAGGCACCTTTCTGCAGGCTGAGCTTGGGCACACCTTGCAAACCCACAGGTCAGGAATGCAAGTCTCTCTTGTGGTCCATTAGCTGGCAGTTGGCTCACTCTGTCCCAAGACTGAGGCTGGCTTCAGGCTTGCCAGCACCCCACACAATGGTATAAAAAAATTTGCCTCGATAAACCTTTCTTATCTAGCAGCATCTGTAGACAAACAGGGAGGATAGGAGGGCATCCATTAATATTATATCCTTAAAGAAGGAATTGTGCACAATTATAAAAACCCCATCCTGCTGACTAAGGCAAACCCTTGCAGTGCAGAGCCAAGTGTTGCCTTATTTGGCTTTATCAGAGCTGTCTTTGGGTTCCTCCATCCTGGCACAGATCAATGTGAAAAGGACAGGTCAGTGCAGCTGACTCCATACAACCTTAAACCAATCCTGTCCCTGAGTAATTAGCAGAGAGATCAGAGCTACAACACGTTTACAACTAAAGAGTAAATTATTATTGACCAAAAATAGAGCTCTGGAGTGCTGTGTGGGCAGGAGGTAATGTATAAAGAGCTGCAGCTGAAGGCAACTTTGTGATTCGTTACCTCAGCATCTCACGGTAAGTGCCATCCATTGCTTCATGCTCTGACCATGACCATCTCCACAGCTCCTCAAAAAGGTGGAATGTGAGGGGGTGTTTTCTTCTCATTCCCCACCTCTAACATTCCAGGTCATGCTTTACATGCAGAGTCAAGGTTATACCACCCAAACCACTCCAAAGTGGTGCACAAGCAGAAGCAGGAGAGTCACAGCATGCCAGTCCTTGGAAGGGCCTTCTACCAACTTTGCTGCCTCCAAGTCCTGTGGAAGGCACAGGAAGACTAACTCTGAAGGCAGTTGAATTGACTGGGATTATATATGTAAAGCAGCTAATTTTTTCCTGGACATTAGATTTGTTTCAAGCAGCTCACAGAAATGTGGGAAGGAACACAAGACTCTGTGGAATTTTGCTCTAGGTCAGGTGTTTTAAGGCACTGTGTGCAGTTCAGCTATCTGGAGAGGCTACACAGGGTGTAGGAATGTTTGATGTGGCCTGTTCTCAGGACAATGGACTGGTTTTGATGTAACTCTCTCTGTCCTTTCTTTAACCTTTCCACACAGGTTCTGAAAACAGATTTCCTCGGGGGATCTCTGAAGGTAGGGGTTTAACAAACAACACATACCTTTGCTAATTGATCCTGAGCAATAAGTAAAGCTCACCCAGACAATGGAAAGGGCAGGTGCAAAAGACAGAATCCAGATATACTGATCTGGATACATATACAGATATCCAGAATCACTGGAAAGGATATACGGTATTTTAATCAACATGAGCAATAGTCAGAGTTCTTGGCAGGAATGCTCCATGTATTGGGAAAGAAAAGTTACAGATGCTCAAACTTAGTCAAGAGGGCATGATAGACAGAGACAGTAATGGCTTTTCGTGGTGTAACCTTGATTTCTGGGATTTATAGATCATTAAAATTCATCCCCTGCCATCTGCACAGATGCTGGAAGCCTGAGGTTGTGTTCAGAGAGGAGGCTCAAAGTAATAGTCAAGTGTTAGTTTCCTCTGGGGTAAAGTCTAGAAAATTATTTACTGACTTTGGTTTGTCACACAGGCACTGAAAGCCAGACAAAGTTCAGAATGTTCTTGTCTCCTGCCTGATAGGCAGATCTGTTCATGTCCAAAGAGTAAACTTTACAGAGAACTTGTGGGCACCACTCCCTCCTAGGTTTCCTGGGGAGGGTTAGTGACTGGCAGTGTGCAGCAGACCACAGTAGGAACCTTCCACACATCTGCCTTCTATCCTAAAACCAAAAACTTCTCACTGAAATTTGAGCTGAAAGGGGTGGAAGCACTGGTTATTCTCCTAGAGGATGTAACCATCTCTGCTCAGGAATGTGTAAAGATCTAAATTTTACACTATTTCCTATCAAGTTTAACAGATTGTGTCCCTTGAGGAATTTTCTGATACACCTTGTCTGGTGGCATTTTCTGATTTCACTTTTTCATGGACACTGTGAAATACCTTCTCTCTTTCTTCCCTACTGCTTCTCTTGAGCCCCTCAGACACAAGATCACATAGGCACAAACTCTGGGCTCTGTATATGCAGAATACTACTTTCAAAGTAAGCTAAAGGTTCTGGATTTTGAAATTCCTGGCTGTTAAAAGCTCTTGCATGAGGCAGTCTCTCAAAGTCCTGCAGGGTGCAGATCCCATAGCAGGTAGCTTTTGCTAAGAGAGATCTGCACTTCTACAACAACATGTCCAGAAGTAGCACTACAAATTCCCTCCTACTCCTTTCATCATTTTCTTGCACATAAACCCATTCTATTTTGACTGTTTCAGCACTCTGATGCCTTGGATGCACACATCTGAGTTTTTCAACTCTGTCCCTTTCTCTTTTTTACTCTTCACAGTGCATCCAGACAGCACATGAAGGAGCAGGAATTTAAGATTTTTTCCTCCTAGCCTGTATATTAGCCTGCCTGGGGAAGAACATTCTGTTTTTGCTAGTTCCCGCCTACATTATTTCTACTTGTGCTACTTCCAGATGCTCTTGAATTACCCATGACAGTTCTTTCAACCATAGCAAGCAATAGCATTTATTTGTGTTGAAGAATTTTTACCAGCTATTTCAAAAAATGCAAAATAAAACTGAGCATAAATCAGTTTTCTGAAATATTTATAGTAGACAAATCCTTAATAATGTTTGGTACATATGAATTGCCTTTTAATGATTCATAACTAATATAGTATGTTCAAGCTATAATTGAGGTTCTTTGAAATGTTAGATCACATACTTATTTACCTAAATACTATGTTATTTAGCTAATACTATGTTCTTAATTGTTATCTGTAATATACAAGATATTCCTTTATTGGCCAATTTTGCAACATAACTGGAAAAAATGTTTTATATTTGGTTCACCCAATAAACAGGTTTGGCTTAAGTTAGGTGATGAGTGACATTCACAATTTGTTCCAGTGCTTGGTATAGACAGAAACTAGTTGAACTTCCCCTGCTTGGTATTCAAACATCAAAACCAGAGGGTGTTAAACGTATGAGAGCCACTCTACATGACTCACAGAGCTTACTTTTGCCTAAATTTTTAGATGTCCAATGACATAATCTCAGTGGCTTTGTGTATGTGGTTTGATAATGATGTGGCTGTGCAACCACATCTGTGAATAGAAGGTGAAGATAGAGCAGGACCAGCTTTTGAAAACTTCTAGCCCGACATTTTCTCTGCCCTCATTTGGTCATATAGACCTATTTAAGGGTGATGTCTTCAAAGACAATCAGCTACAAAAGGAACTTTCTTTATTAGCACTTCTTCAGTGGGTGAATAAAATTGAGGCAGAGGTTACGTGCCCAATTAGTCCTCCTCCTCCTATTACTCATTGAGCGTGACCACTGTCTGGATAAATGTAAATTACAAATGCACAGACTTTCTGCAACTTTTCTGCATTCCTCCAGAGCAACTGCAGACATGAGCTCGGATGCAGAGATGGCAATCTTTGGAGAAGCTGCTCCCTATCTACGGAAGTCAGAGAAGGAGAGAATTGAAGCCCAGAATCGCCCATTTGATGCTAAGTCATCCTGTTTTGTAGTAGATGACAAGCAAATGTATGTGAAAGGTACCATACAGAGCAGAGAAGGTGACAAAGTCACCGTTAAAAAATTTGATGACACAGTAAGTGATACCATTGTTACTCCTATGGGATCATCCAGTTCAGGCAGTTGCCTGTTTTAGATTTCTCCTGTTGTTCCCTTCTTTTTTTTTTTTTTGCTAGACTGTGACTGTAAAGGATGATGAAGTCTTTCCCATGAACCCTCCCAAATTTGACAAAATCGAGGACATGGCCATGATGACCCACCTCCACGAACCCGCCGTGCTGTACAACCTCAAAGAGCGTTACGCAGCCTGGATGATCTACGTAAGTGGCAGCAGCAGCTTCCTCTGGGCAGCCTCAGGAGCTGCTGGGCCAGGCTCAGGGGAAGCCAAGGTGCTGTGTCCCTTCCTTGCAGACCTACTCGGGTCTCTTCTGCGTCACTGTCAACCCCTACAAGTGGCTGCCGGTGTACAACCCCGAGGTGGTCACTGGCTACCGCGGCAAGAAGCGCCAGGAGGCCCCTCCACACATCTTCTCCATCTCTGACAACGCCTATCAGTTCATGCTGACTGGTGAGTTACTTGGCAAGAGTGGAAAACCCTGATATATGTAGGGCTGGCTATTTGGTCAAGGAATTGTAGGTTCTACTCAGTGGTCCCGTGTAGTACTTACATTTGCTGCTCTCTCAAGAGACTTTCATAGAGGAGCAGAGAGGGAAGGAAAAAGAAACAATTTCTATTTCTGTCTCTTGTTTTTCTATGTAGAATGCATTAGAGAATTGTTTACTTGAAGTGATTAGTTGATTAGACACTGCTGAGCATTGTTTGGCCCTGATGGCCAATAGAATGCACCTGGGTCTAGACTCGCTCTAGAGAGAGAGTTACGAGAGAAGTTATAGAGAGTAGTTAGATATGATAGTTAGAAGTTAAGATGTAGTTTTAAGATCTCTTCTTTAAATATATATCAATGTATTAAAATATAGTTATAATAAAAAACTATTCAGCCTTCTGAACTAGAGTCAGCATCATCTCTTCCCATCTCAAGTTCACCTGTATTTTTCCCTACCACAGTCCCATAGTCCTACAGCACAACGCAAGATCACACCGTGAAAATCTTGATGGTCTGTGGGCTATCAGATAATGAAGGAAAAGCAGTAGCTGGCTGTATGGCTTTGTGCCTCCTCTCTTTGTAAGGAATTTAAAGGAGAAACACAGCAAATAATCTGATTATAATTAAACAATATTTAAGCCAAGGTCTATACATAAAAGGAAACAAATAGTAAATGAGAAGCCTTGTAAAGAATCACTGCTTGAAGTTAAATTTTGGGCTACTTCATCCTTGTCTATACAAAAAAAAAAAAAGTCCAGATGCAAACTAATGTGTATTCATGCATCACTTACCTTAGCTTGTAGGAAGGTGATAAATATTGATATAATATAGTTCTTTCCCTTGAAGTCAGTTGTGTCTGAGGAACTGATGCCCTCCACATCTCATTTGAACAGCTCTTTCTGTGATTTTGTTTTCAGATCGTCACAACCAGTCAATCCTTATTACGTGAGTATGTTTTGGTATGAGTGACAGAAAAGTGATGATGTTTCCTGCTTCCTGTAATAATTAATATTTTTGTTTCAACAGCGGAGAATCCGGTGCAGGGAAGACTGTGAACACAAAGCGAGTCATCCAGTACTTTGCAACAATTGCAGTTACTGGTGAGAAAAAGAAAGATCCACAGCCCGGCAAAATGCAGGTATGACATCAGCTCCCCCTTCTAGTATTTGCCAACACAGAGGAGAAAGTACCAATGTGTATTTTGGGGCTGCAGGAATATCTAAAGGCAGAAAGTGTTGTGCAGCTGAGAAGACAGTCAGGATGCACAACCCAAGCACACCTATGCTCATTTACCCCTGATGCCCAGCCTCAAATCTGCTGAACTCTTACTTAGAAAACCATTTTGTCAATGTAGGAAAGCCTCCATTTCCACAGGGTAGTCTTTACCAGGGAGGGGGAGATAATGTAAGACAGCAGCTTTCTCTGTGCTGGTTGTCCATCTATGTACCTATTCTTCAGTGTCCTCTGAGATCTACAGCACCTGAGTGCTGCAGGTGAAAAGAGAGCAGTTGTAGGCACACAGTTTGTGCTCACTGGGGTTGGGGCTGTGTGTGGCACAGAGTTTGTGCTCACTGGGGCTGTGTGTGGCACAGTTTGGGTCACTGGGGCTGTGTGTGGCACACAGTTTGGGTCACTGGAGCTGTGTGTGGCACAGTTTGGGTCACTGGGGCTGTGTGTGGCACAGTTTG
>VXBC01001967.1:107515-131009 GCA_013399945.1 Ploceus nigricollis | reverse complement strand
GTCAGTTCCCACTGGCACATGGTTGTGCCCTTCCTGGTCCTTGGCTCATTCCTGTTGACAGGGAAAATGCAGGAACTCTGCACTCCAGAGTGGCTGTGCTGAAGTTAAGCATCATTTCAACTGCTTCAGGCAGTAGCTTCCCCTCACTGGTTTTTCTGTCTGTGGTCAACAGAATGGCCCAGAGGGACAGCATGAGAAAAGGGCTGGATTTGGGACAGCTGGGACCACTTGCCTGACAGTCAGAAAGTAACCTCAGAAAGGATCCTTGCAGAAAAGAAATTGCATGCCTCGATGTCCCTTTGCTGAGCAGCACAGCTGTTGCAATCTGAGCCCACTGGTGCATTTGCAAGGCACAGGCCTCATTCCCCAGCACAGTGCAAGCAACAAACACCCTTGTGGCACAAGTGTGTGCCACCACAGCCTGTGAGATGCTCATCAAAGCTTGTGACATGTGTCAGCATGTTATTTGAGTACCCAAGGGGATAGTGGAGCTTAAGGAGATTCCAAGGTTGAATATCCTTTCACTCAGAGGCAGGTGTCTGTGATTGATGGGCTGTTATGGCCAAGGCAAATTCATCACAGGCACTCTTTCCATCAGCACCATGTTAGAATCTCCTGGGCTCAACTTTCATCAGCTGCTCACTATGCCAGGACTGATCTCAGAAAAGCTTCAAGACAGCTGAGACATGTACAGAGCATGTGTGATAGAAGGAAAACCACCTGGCTCTCTCACAGACAGTAATCTGTTCTGCCCTCTTCTGAGTGTTCACAGAATGCTTTATATTTTTAACATTCTAATTTCTGTGACAATAGTATATTCCTCTTTATAAGAAACATGAAATAAAACAGGTTATGGTTCTGTGTAGCACAGCATTCAATGGCAAATACAAACTGAAATCAGATGCCAGGCAATGGTACAGGAATAAAGGAAGTGTGTAACAGCATTTCCCCAAAATATGGTCTCAGCCTCCAGCACTTTGTCACCCAGCCTGTAAACAGGACTCCAGAATGAGCTTGTGTAAAGAACTGCCATGTTATCCATGTGCATGTTATCCATGTCCAGTGCTCCTGTTTCAGTTCCCTGATTACAGCTGTGCACTCAAAAGAGGCTCGGTGTTGGTGTAGTCAGCTGCATTGACACTCTCCTCTCCCCTGTGCTCAAGGCTGCACTACTGCATGCACAGAGATGCAGTAACCAAAACAGTGCCACTCACCTTTCATCTGACACAAAACAATTTATCTTTTTTTCTTTTCTTATTCTTGGTTTTCCATCTGCCTTGGAAATTATCCCTGGCAACACTTTCATGCCCAGATTATGTAGGATCAGTCATGACTTTGCTAGAGTCACACTGGTGACTCTGCTTCCTGGACTGTATTGCATCAAAAAAGAGAGATATAATGTCACAGAAGCTTTTTTTCCTTCTGCAGTAATGCAGCATGAAAAAAAAAAAAAAGAAATTGAAGAGTCTCTGTTCTGTGCTTGTCTAAGTCTGATATTTGAGTGTCAGGCTTTGTCCATGTCTCAGTTTTCAAAGAATGTCAAGAGCTGTATTCCTGCATCCTGAAAGGCTGCTGTTGTTTGAATGCAACTGCAAAGTTTTACATTCTCCCTTGCTAGGTGTTTCCTACCAAAATCTGTACTTGTCGGGCTTGAGCAACATTTAAAAAAATGTCAAGATTTCTCCCATTTCCTTTAGCTGTCAAGACTTTTGTGAACAGGAGTGCAGAAACACCTCTCATACAGGTTTCAAATGCCCTGAACTCCACTGCAGTGACTTTGTATGTGATACCTAACATGTGGTATTAGATACAAGAAACAAGAAAAACACAGATCTGTCTTTCAGCACTCTTCCCTTTGAAACCCATGGCAATACCCATGAGTGTTGGCTGATGAGTGATTAAGAATTCTGTTAATTTTTAGGTTTAAATTACTCGTGATATATAAAAATGATCTGTAATATCCCTTTTGCAATATTTGCTATTTACTAAGTAGTAAAGTGATAAAGAAGCATTTTCTTCTGTGGCTAGGGCACTCTGGAGGATCAGATCATCCAGGCCAACCCACTGCTGGAGGCTTTTGGCAATGCTAAGACTGTGAGGAACGACAACTCCTCACGCTTTGTGAGTTCATTTCAGATTTGTTGGAAAGAAGATATTTAATGCAAGTCTCATTCATTGGTTGTCATAACCAATGGTTTGATCTGCACTGCTTGATAGGGAAAGTTCATCCGGATTCACTTCGGACCAACTGGCAAGCTGGCCTCAGCAGATATCGAAACCTGTGAGTTGGAGCAACTCAGTGCAAGCAGAATTTATGCATTTGCAACCTCACATTTCTCAGGAGACTAACAACACCTTTCTTTTGGTTAGATCTCCTGGAGAAATCCAGAGTCACTTTTCAGCTGTCTAGCGAAAGGAGCTACCACATTTTTTACCAGATAATGTCCAACAAGAAGCCGGAGCTCATTGGTGAGTGCCAGCAGTGCTGGGCTTGGCTCAGTGAGTGCTTTCTCTTCCCACTGTGACCTCCCCAGTGCCACTAAAGGTGACCCACATTCCTGCAGATCTCCTCCTTATCTCCACCAACCCCTATGACTTCCTCTACGTGAGCCAAGGAGAAGTCACAGTTGCCAGCATTGATGACAGCGAGGAGCTGCTGGCGACAGATGTGAGTAGAGCAGAGCAGAGCAGCCCTGCAGCAAGTCCAGCTGCAGCCAGGGGGGCCTGGCCAGCCAGAACCAGCACGGCTGGCCCAGTGCCACAGGACTGGGGTGGTGCTGGACACAGCGCAGGAAGGGACAGAAACTCCACCTGCCCCTTGTACTTCAGCCTTTGTGCTTTCCCAACCTGCCTGTTGCCTCTGCAGAATGCCGTGGACATCCTGGGCTTCAGCCCTGATGAGAAGGTGGGGATATACAAGCTGACAGGGGCTGTCATGCACTATGGAAACTTGAAATTCAAGCAGAAACAGCGGGAGGAGCAGGCGGAGCCTGATGGCACAGAAGGTAGGGCTGATGGCAGAGTTTGCTTGTGAACTGCACCAGCAGAGAGCCAGCAACCTCACCCCATAGAGTGCCCAACACTTTGAAAATTATTTTCCTTTCCAGAAACTAATTTTTATAAAGATAGTTTCAAGTCTCACAAAGTCTGTGATTTAATTTATCCTCTAGAAGGATACAGAAAGACATAAAACTTAAGCATTGCTGCAGCCCTACAGGCACGGACACAGGATTGTGTTGCAGCTGAGACATTGCCTTTGGAGCAAGGGGAATATTCTCCATGAGACTGGAGAGGAGCTTCTCTTGATAATAGATGCATTTGAGTTGTGCCAAAAGTAGGCTTCTTGTAGCAGAGACATCCCAGAGGACCAGGACACTTTTCTTTGTCTCTACTGAACTCGTTTGCTGTTTCTGATCCTAGTGGCTGACAAGGCTGGCTACCTGATGGGTCTGAATTCTGCTGATTTGCTCAAGGCTTTATGCTATCCCAGGGTGAAAGTCGGGAATGAATATGTAACCAAAGGACAAAATGTCCAACAGGTATATAAACAGCTCATCAGCTTTTCAATTTCTTCAGAGTGTCCTTTCAAATTTAAAAGCTAACTAACTCAACATTTGTTACTGCCATGGCTGTGCTTCTTACAGGTGTACAATTCAGTGGGTGCATTGGCTAAATCAGTCTATGAGAAGATGTTCCTGTGGATGGTTGTTCGTATCAACCAGCAGCTGGACACAAAACAGCCCAGACAGCATTTCATTGGTGTCCTGGACATTGCTGGCTTTGAGATCTTTGATGTGAGTTACTGTAGGTGTGCTTGCCCACTGAGGGCTGCTTGAAACTACCTGGTATTTTTTTTGGTATTTTGAATTTTTAGTTCAACAGCCTGGAGCAGCTGTGCATCAACTTCACCAATGAGAAACTGCAACAGTTCTTCAACCACCACATGTTCGTGCTGGAGCAGGAGGAGTACAAGAAGGAGGGGATTGAATGGGAGTTCATTGACTTTGGCATGGACCTGGCTGCCTGCATTGAGCTCATTGAGAAGGTGGAAAAAATCTTTTCATTGTAGGGGAGTACATTTCTTTCATGATCATTTATTTTAATTCAGTCATTCTTGACAAAATGATGCATTACTGTTGAATTAGCTGTTCACATCAAAATAGGCAGCTTAGAAAACCAAAGCTTTTGGAGCAACAGCTGTCTCTGCACAAACAGTGGTCTCCTGAACAACGTGGCTGGGGTGGAAGGGAGAATGCCTACACAATGTTAAAGTGATGACTTTAACAACTGCCTTTAAACAGTGAGGTGAACAGTGAGGAGCAGTAATGGCTCTCCTCCCCACCACTTACTTCCTTTTTGTGTTCATACTTCTCCCAGCCCATGGGCATTTTCTCCATCCTGGAAGAGGAGTGCATGTTCCCCAAGGCAACTGACACCTCTTTCAAGAACAAGCTCTATGACCAGCACCTGGGCAAGTGCAGCAGCTTCCAGAAGCCCAAGCCTGCCAAAGGCAAGGCTGAGGCCCACTTCTCCCTGGTGCACTATGCTGGCACAGTGGACTACAACATCTCTGGCTGGCTTGACAAGAACAAGGATCCTCTGAATGAAAGTGTTGTGGCGTTGTACCAGAAATCATCCTTGAAGCTGCTGTCCTTCCTTTTTTCTAACTATTCTGGTGCAGAATCAGGTAAGTGCCTTATCACTGATGGCCAATAAGGCAAAAATCAACTAAAGCCTACTTCTGCTTCTCCTCTCAGTGGTATACTCAAGGCTACTAGCCCCTAAGGTGACCTTGTACTTGTGTGCATCCAGATATGCCAAAACTAGGACACCAACATGCAGAACTGTTGGAAACTCCACATTTATGTGCTGCAGAGAAGTAAAGCACAGCAAGTCCAACCCCAAGTGACAGGAGGTGTATGTTTCCTGACTAACTGTGCTGTGAATCACCTGCATGCTTACTCAGCCACTAGACAGGGGCCAAATAAACGTGCAAAGTGCAAGCATTTTAGTCTTTGTAGACAGAGTTTTGTTTCTTGAGGGGAACTGGAAGAACAGAAAGGAGACCATGGAACAGTTTCATATCCAGCTGAGCAGTCCTGGTGTTGCAACGGAAAAAGAGACAGAATAAATTTAGAAGTCCTCTATAAGTCTGGATTTAATTGGCTTCACAGTATAGCAACAGAAAGACACTGAACAGCTTGGGCTTGTATTTCTGAGACTAAAATTTGCTTCCTGTTGTAACTCAGAATAGAACTGTATTCTTCTCCTGGAATATTGGATTAGGAGATTTTTCTATATAAGACCTCCCTGCACTGATAAATGGATGCCTGGTGCTGAGTTACATTTTTGAGGTCTTTCACCTAATTAAAAAAAAAAATTTAATGGGGGTTTGTGTAATAGTGAAAGCAATATGTGACAGTAACACAGAGTACACTGTTAGGAAACTTAGGTCAGGCCACACTGTTCCATACCAGCAACCTAGATCTTGCATTTGAGATCAAATATCCCACTCACTGATCAACAGCTACCTAGCAGCAGTTCACTAAACTCTCAGGGAGCAGTGTGTCATTATTTAAAATGAACTATTTTATTGGTCCATGGCCAAAGGAAGATGAGGCCTGCAACATGTACTGCATCTTCTAACTGTTCACCTCCCATCTACTTCTTCCAAGCTGATAGTGCTGGTGGTGGTGGCAAGAAGGGTGCTAAGAAGAAGGGAGGCTCTTTCCAGACAGTGTCTGCTGTGTTCAGGGTATGTGAATTTCTTTTTACATGAGCCATGCTTCCATGAAATGATCTGAGGGCTGGAACACCTATCCTAGAAAAACAGCTGTGAGAGTTGGGGTTGCTCAGCCTGGGGAAGAAAAGATTCCAGGCACACCTTATTCTGGTTTTTCAATATATAAAAGGGGGCTTATCAGAAAGACAGAAAAATACCTTTTACCAGGGCCTGTAGTGACAGGACAAAAGGCAATGATTTTAAACTGGATATAAGAGGGTAGATTTAAACTGGATATAAGAAAAAAAATATTTCACTCTGAGGGTGGGGAGGCCCTGGCACAGGGTGCCCAGCGAAGCTGTGGTTGCCCATCCCTGGAAGTGTCCATGGCCAGGTTGGATGGGGCTTGGAGCAACCTGGGCTAGTGGGACAGGGATGCTGGGCTTGATGGCCTTTGAAGGCCTCTTCCAAACCAAACCATTTTGTGACTCCCTGAACTTATAAATAACTCCCTGTATTTAAATAAGAATGCAAAAGCTTTGTAGCTTGAAGCTGAAGCCCTTGTTTCAATTCTATCACAGGAAAACCTGAACAAGTTGATGACTAACCTGAGAAGCACCCATCCTCACTTTGTGCGTTGTCTGATTCCTAATGAGACCAAGACACCTGGTAAGTCCACCCTTTAGTCTGAAGACATGGGACTGGCAGGAATTGGCCAGTTAAGCTTCCAAACCAGCTTCCCAAATAGCTCCCTCTGCATGTGAAGTCCTTTTGGGGGTTGGCCTGCAAGACGGTAACAAGGGGAACATTTTTGTGCTGTCTACTGTGACTGAAAAAATTTGAGCATTGCATGGTCCACAACAGTTACTCATCTTTGCTTAATGTGTGTACAGAACTGAGGGTGATAAAGATGGGTTTGATTACAGCTGATAAAATTGCCTGTTGTGGGTAAGAGCATTGGAAAATCCCTTGCCTGGATGGCACTGCACTGCACTGTGCCACCTTTGCCTACATCCAGTGAGGAGGCTGATGCTGATGAAGATTTTTCAGTTGGTCTCCTAAAGCACCATCCTGCCATTTTTTGAGAAATGTGGCTTGATGCCTTTTCACAAGCACTGCTAGCCCTTGTGTTCTAATAAAGCTCATTGATGAAACTCTCCACAATTTATACGAATTGAAGGCATGTTCTGTCTGCACTTCCTGCATCTTTAACCAAGAGCTGTTTGAATTAAAAAAAAAAAAAAGGAGATAATTCTGAAATGCTAATTCACTAATACACATGAAGATTCCCTGGGATAAAAACGGAGTCATGATGGATGCATTTTGTTTAAGGTGAAATGGACCATTACCTGGTGATGCATCAGCTGCGGTGCAATGGGGTTCTAGAAGGCATCCGAATTTGCAGGAAGGGGTTTCCAAGCAGAATCCTTTATGCAGATTTTAAGCAAAGGTAGGTCCTCAGTTATTACTCACTATCTGTTAGGGAAAGGCCTCAGTAAGCACACAGCTCAGGTGACAAGTCTGGTGACACTTTTCCAGTCAGACAGAATTAGTGGCATTGGTGGGAACCAAGGAATTAATACTGTTTTGAGGTTACCCCAGTGTTTCCCTCTCTGACCAGACCAGAGATTTCTCTAAACATAAGAATCAGGATAATTTCTAAAATGAAGCCAATGCCTGATGATTCAAAGAGATAGTTAATATAACTGCTATATATATAAAAAAAAATATATAAATACATATATATATAACTATAACTGTTATAGTTAAATGTAGCATCTTCCATGCTGGACTGGTGTGAAACTGACCCATGATATACAATGGATCCTATTTTCCTCACCCTCTTTGCAACCAGTTCTTGCAACCTGTCTCACCACAGGTACAAGATCCTTAATGCCTCAGCCATTCCAGAAGGCCAATTCATTGACAGCAAAAAGGCTTCGGAAAAGCTTCTCTCCTCCATTGATGTTGACCACAACCAATATAAATTTGGCCACACCAAGGTAAAGTCCTTGTGGAAGAGTAAGTATAATTAAGCAAAATAATTTGTTTGTTGAAAGTATTTCTTGCATTCTAAATCAGCCTTCATGATGATTATAAACAGAGTACACCACTAGCAAGAAAGAGTACAGACAATTTGTGTGGTTTTTGTGTGAGGGCAGCACTGCAAGCCCTGGGAACACCATACTACCTGAACAACCCAGCATAGCTACAACTAGATTTTCTGCTGCTTCTTTCTCATGTCCATTTGAACATATTTGTATCAGTGCAGGTTAGATGGGCTCAGACAAGTTTGGATAGTCCTGCTATTCAGGGGGTTTAAGCACACTAAGTCTGTCTTCCATATCCAAAGCAGTGTTAGGTGAGAGACTGTTCTTTGGTCAGCACAACCCACCAGTGCTATCACTGGACACAAACCCATCAACTGCATTACTGAAAAGACAAAGAATCACGGAATGGTTTGGGTTGGAAGGGACCTTAAAGATAATCTGGTCCCAACCACTCTGCCCTGGGCAGGGACACCTTCCACTATCCCAGGTTGCTCCAAGCCCCATCCAACATGGCCTTGGACACTTACAGAGATGAGCTAAATTTTCAATAAACCACAGTGGAGCAGACATCAAATAACACTGCAATAATATGATTAGATCATACACAGAGTGACTTGTTATGAATCATGAACATTGAGAATTTGAATACTGAGAGAAAATTTCTCTAGCTCTTAAACCTTTCCCCTGCAGACATTTTTCTTAAACTACCTTGTACTACCCTGCATCAGCTGTCAATGGCCATATATCCACCTAAGCCTCAAGCTCTTTGACCCTTTTCTATGTTCTAGGTGTTCTTCAAGGCAGGTCTCCTGGGACTCCTGGAAGAGATGAGAGATGAGAAGCTTGTGAGCCTCATCACTCATACACAAGCTATATGCAGAGGGTTCCTCATGAGAACTGAATTTAAAAAGATGAATGCAAGAAGGTAATGTAAGAAAATACCAGCAATTGTACTCTGTCAGACCAAAGGTCCATCAATGTAATATATTGTCTTGGGCAAAAAAGCTGTCCTTGGGAAAGAACCTTAGAAATTACTGGAGAACAGAGCAAGTGCAAACAATCAGCTTCCTCCTGACAGTCTCAGAAATTCTGGCAGCAGCTGTTTAGCATTCAATTCCATAAAAATGTTTCCTTATTTTTTCAGTTTCTGCCTTAAAAATTTCTAATATGGTATTTGCTATTTTGAGTGACCCAAAAAGCATCAAGCTGCTGTTTCCACAATTGGCAGTCACTGCCAGATTTGTGGTCTTAGCAGCAGTACTTCAGCCATGTCACTTTTCACTCTGGTATTTACCTGAGCACTTGTGTTTTCCTTGAGACTGAGGAAAGCCTCAGAGATTCCCAGTCAATATGCCAGAGAAGTCTGTCTGTTTTGTAGTATTTCTTCCTCGTGTATTCAGACAATAGATATTATTCAAGCTACTGAACCAGCCATTCTGCAGTAAGGGCCTCAAAATGACTCTTTAATGAAAGCAAGGGAGATGAGGGGAAAAGGTCTCATGCAGAAGTTCTTGGGGTAAATGATGATGCTGTGTGGAAAATAATCAGAGTATGTTTCCAGCTTGAGTCTCACCACCCTCATTAACTGGTTTCATGTGTTTTCAGAGAATCTATTTATATCATCCAGTACAACATTCGTGCATTCATGAATGTCAAACACTGGCCATGGATGAAGATGTACTTCAAGATCAAGCCCTTGCTGAAGAGTGCAGAGTCTGAGAAGGAGATGGCCAACATGAAACAGGAGTTTGAGAAAACCAAGGAAGAGCTTGCAAAGTCTGAGGCAAAGCGGAAGGAGCTTGAGGAGAAAATGGTGGCCCTGGTGCAGGAGAAAAATGACCTGCAGCTCCAGGTTCAGTCTGTGAGTAACCTCCATTTCCAGATTCACCCCACTTCCTCTTACTCTGCTGTTCTTTTTCTCCTCTTTTCCATTGTCCTCTATAAACAAGCATGTCATGGGGACAAACCTCCACTGCTTTGTGTCTGGCCTTGTTCCTCACACCTAAGCAAGGTGCAAAGCATATACCAAACACTAACACCAGTAAGAATACAGGAAATTCCAACACTATCACCAGTAGAAGAATCAGACATTCCACAGTGTATATAAATAATGTGCTCCTCACAGTGGTGTCTGATTCTGGATGAAATATAGGCTGTTTCCACATCTGCTGCCACTATAATATGGAGCCAGGGCAGGGGTGCTTTTCTGTCAGAGGCAGGACTCAAACTGTGGAAACTGCTTTTCTCTGGAATACTGCTGAACAGAGACTGAAATTGCACCTGTCAGGTTCTAAAAGGTAATAAAATATTACATGGCCAAGAGCAGTCTGGTGCAAGTGGACTTGTCACTTGTTGCCATGTGCTTTCAAATCAGTTTAGTTTCAAAAAAAACCCCTGTATTGTTTCACTCACCAAGGGTCTTAACTATCTTTTGTCATTTTTATGACAAATATAATGTGCCTTCAATGTGTTCTGATAGGAGAGTGAAAATCTAGCTGATGCTGAAGAGAGATGTGAAGGACTCATTAAAAGTAAAATCCAGCTAGAAGCTAAAATTAAAGAACTGAATGAAAGACTGGAGGATGAAGAGGAGACAAATGCTGAACTGACAGCAAAGAAGAGGAAACTTGAAGATGAGTGCTCGGAGCTGAAAAAAGATATTGATGATCTTGAAATGACTCTGACCAAAGTGGAAAAGGAGAAGCATGCAACAGAGAATAAGGTAACAGAGGAATCAGGAATTCTTCCCCAGACTGTGCTCCCATACAGCTTGTCAGTTTTGTGAAAAAATGTGGCCACTTATTCGTAGAATAAGTTCTATGAATAGAAGTGAGATGTGTCCAATGCATAGGAGAGAGGTATTTTCACTTAATCAGCTGACAGAATTTTTTTTCTGTTAAGTTTCTTTGTCATGTTATCCTGGTTTGTTTCCCTTTCAGGGAAAACATATTTTTGGCTATGCTTAACACTTGATCATCTCTTTTTAAAGAACATGACTTGCTGAGAAATTACTGCTGTTTTCACAGCAAATATATGCAGGAGAGACATTTCTTGAGCAAGAGCAACTCAGAGGGCTTTTGTTAATTCCAATGGGAAAAACTCTCAGAAGGCAAGGGAAGATCTAGCACGTTTTACTTTAAAATTTAGTGGGATAGGGGTGGGGATCAAAAACAGCTAAAGCAAGAATTCCTATGACTGCAGGACCAGACAGATGAGACTCTCAGGTATGATATATGCTGCTGCCCTCATGGCAATCAATAGAAACATTCTGCAGAGAGCATTTTTACTACATCCATGCAAGGTTTTGCAAGGATGCAGTCACTGTGTTCTCAGTCTGCCATTTCTCAAGGCTTCCGCTCATGGGATGGATGCTGGCTGTCTGACAGGTTAAGAACCTCACTGAAGAGATGGCAGCTCTGGATGAAAATATTTCTAAACTCACCAAGGAGAAAAAGGCCCTCCAGGAAGCCCACCAGCAGACACTGGATGATTTGCAAGTTGAGGAAGACAAAGTCAGCACCCTCAACAAAGCCAAGACCAAGCTGGAGCAGCAAGTGGATGATGTAAGTAGTTTTTGGGTTGTGTACATAAACACTGTGACAGATTACAGTAGACCAGAAATCTGTAGTTTGGAGTGTAAGCAACACCTAAAGCAGACAAGCCAGCTCTAATAATTTCAGCCAGTAAAACACTGCTAATTTACAGGAAATTGTGGAATCCAGCACATCTTTCATGTTCATCACAGGGTATTTCAGCACTGTAGGCTTTTGTGATCTGATTTAACCCATTAGCTGAAGCAGGAGACCTGTGACAGTTTGAAGGTTGCTGCAGAGTTATTTGTGTGCACATATACTCCAGAAAGTTATAAATACTGGGAATTTGTGTATATTTAGCAGTCTATATGCTAGGAACTGCAGCTACTGGAAAAATTATTTTCTGTTTTTTCAAAAACTGGTGTTTCAATATGTCATAAGTGCACAGTCAAGCTGTCGATGCCTCTCTCATGGTGAGAGTGCAGCACACATGGAGATGCCCTGATTATTTTCTATATTCATCAATTTCCAACTTAGATTTTAAAATCAAAAATAGTTACTTTCAAAGTATAATTTATGTATTTCAAAGTGTGTTTTATGTGTTTTAGCTTGAAGGATCTCTGGAACAAGAGAAGAAGCTGCGAATGGACCTTGAGAGAGCAAAGAGAAAACTGGAGGGTGATCTGAAAATGTCTCAGGATTCCATCATGGATCTGGAAAATGATAAGCAACAAATGGATGAAAGGCTAAAAAAGTATTAAACTAACTTATTATGCTCTGAATTCTGAAATTCATGCTTTATCTTAACCATATTGAATTTGTCTTCTTGTTCTTTAATAGAAAGGATTTTGAAATTAGCCAGTTTCAAAGTAAAATTGAAGATGAGCAGGCTCAAAGTTCTCAGCTGCAAAAGAAAATTAAGGAGATTCAGGTAAAGTCTAGGAGTTATTAATAATTTTAGTGGCAAGCACAAATTTCTTAGAATTAATTGGTATTTATGTTTAGACCATTTCTTTACATTTTCCAGTGACACCACTTCTATTTCTTCAGGAAAATGCAATTCTAAAGCCTTCACAAAATAATAAATCCATTCTACAACATAAAGTATTAGATTATACATTCACCATTGTTCCAAAACTGAGTATTACCTGTCCTAGGACACAATACAGTGAAATTTCTAGTGGTACTTCTCTTTCTATTCTTGTATTAATGGATGTGAATGTTTCCTCTTTATTCCTCAGTGATAATTTTAAATCTGTCCATTTGAAAGTCCTCTTTTGACCAATTAACTCTCATAGGCTCGGATAGAGGAACTGGAGGAGGAAATTGAGGCCGAGCGTGCTATCCGTGCCAAGTCTGAAAAGCAGAGAGCCGACCTGTCGAGGGAGCTGGAGGAGATCAGCGAGCGCCTGGAAGAAGCAGGAGGGGCCACAGCAGCTCAGGTGGAGATGAACAAGAAGCGCGAGGCAGAATTCCAGAAGATGCGCCGTGACCTGGAAGAGGCCACGCTGCAGCACGAAGCCACGGCTGCCGCCCTGCGCAAGAAGCACGCGGACAGCACAGCTGAGCTGGGCGAGCAGATCGACAACCTGCAACGTGTGAAGCAGAAGCTGGAGAAGGAGAAGAGTGAGCTGAAGATGGAGATTGATGACTTGGCCAGCAATGTGGAGTCTGTCTCCAAAGCCAAGGTTGCTGCACAGGAAGGAGTATTTGTCATTGTTAGCATTGTTCTTCTGAGCAACTGGATGAACTGAGGGATTTGTTTTCTACCTCTTTGCAGAGCAATCTGGAAAAGATGTGCCGAGCTCTTGAAGACCAGTTCAGTGAAGTCAGAGCCAAAGATGATGAACATGTGCGGCTCATTAATGATCTGAACACACAGAAAACACGGCTACAGACTGAGAATGGTACGTCCCTTGATGAAATATAATATTCCAGTGTCAAGTACTTAAATATGCTGCCTGAATGCCCGTGTGGTTTGTAACATATTCATCACTTGGTGATCTGAACAAAACTCAGAATGTAGAATCTCCTCCTGGTGGCAGTCATAGCAACCTACCCAAGGAAACACAAAACCAAACCAGGAGTATTGTCAGTCAAAATGAAAATGTGAGGTTGTAGTCAGTTCATCTTCTTTTCTTTGATGCCAGCACAGCATTTCTCTCCAACCGCTTTTCCTATCGGTGGGAATGCAATTACTACTCTCCCTTCAATTTACCACTTTATATCTTGTAATCACTTTCCACATGGCTAGCTGCTCTCATTCATTTGTTTTATGTCTCGTATCTCTGTCTAAAAAAACCCAACTTTTTCTCGTTAGGTGAACTTACTCGGCAACTGGAGGAGAAGGAGGCCTTGATTTCTCAGTTAACTCGAGGCAAACATACTTTCACTCAGCAGACTGAAGAGCTGAAGAGGCAACTAGAGGAAGAAAATAAGGTGACTTGCTTTCATTTGGAGCAGCAAATTTTAAAATAAATCAATGTGCTAAAAAAACAAATAAGATTTCTCCTCAGAAAAGAGACATCAGAGTAGTGAAAATTTTGAACTTTGCCTTGGAATACAACACAGGGAGGAGACATAAAAAATTAAAAAAGCAAGATAGTTTAAGCGCTTCTCATCATGCATTCTGAAGATCAAAAACATGAGAGAAGTGAAGGAAAGCAGCTCTGTGCCTATAGGCAAAGCAAACAGCAGCAGCCAAAAAAAGGAAATAGAGCAGGAGCGCTTGCACTTTGTCTGTTGGTGGATTTATTTTGCCTCTTGCTGAAACACCTGGTGCAGATGTGTTTGAAAGGTATTATCCCAGACAAGATGGGCAAGCACCTGACCCTGTTTAACAACATCAAGCCTGAAATACAGAATCCCTAATGTTATTCATTTTGCTCCTTCTGTTTCTCAACTGTAGCACACGGACAGGGAGATATGAATATTTTATCAGACTAGAGGAAAAATATCCAGTCACAAATTATTCGCGTTCTGATAGCTTGTTCAATTTTAACTGCCAAGGCCAAGAACGCCCTGGCCCACGCCCTGCAGTCGGCTCGCCACGACTGTGACTTGCTCCGGGAACAATATGAGGAGGAGCAGGAGGCCAAGGGGGAGCTGCAGCGAGCCCTGTCCAAGGCCAACAGCGAAGTGGCCCAGTGGAGAACCAAATACGAGACGGACGCGATTCAGCGCACGGAGGAGCTCGAGGAGGCCAAGTACGTGGAGGGATGGCTTGGAGCAAGTAGAAGGATATTTAAGCATAAGGAGTGCAGAACTGAAGGAAACCAGAATACGTCTGTAGTGGTAATATGCAGAGCAGTGTGCTTTTTAATGTATTAGAAGTGAAAAGGGGAGTGAGTGGATATTTAAAGGGGGGGAGGCTCAGGGGTATCTACATAAAGGAGAATTCCAGTGCATTGAGTTAATCACAGTAGTTGACAGAGCACATTCTTTATATTGTCAGTATTGAAAGCATATTTTTGGTCCCTCTCCAGTTGGTACAGTTCATACTTGGGTGCATATTGTCCCAGTCTATGCACCACTTCAGAGTGCTGTGCCACCCCAGGCTCCTGGCACCACAGCATTATATATTGTTCTCTCTGCCCATCTTCCCCATTCCAAACTCCTTTCGTGTCCATTTTCTGAGAAGGTCAGAATTTTCTTTTTCTCAGTGCTGAGTGTCCCATCCTGCAGGAAGAAGCTGGCCCAGCGCCTGCAGGAATCAGAGGAGCAGATTGAGGCTGTCAATGCAAAGTGTGCTTCACTGGAGAAGACAAAGCAGAAGCTGCAGGGGGAAGTGGATGACCTCATGATTGATGTGGAGAGGTCACATGCAGTCTGTGCAGCATTCGATAAAAAGCAGAGGAATTTTGATAAGGTTTGTTCAAAAGATCATGCCAGATCTAAAGATCATCAGATATTTGATGGGACAAGACAAATTCTGAAATCATCAAAGTTCTGCACTCACAGTAAAATAAATTGCATCTTACCCAAAGCAAAATTATGGTAAGGACCCCATAGTGGGACATATGGTAAAGTCACTGAGTAAGTAACCCCAGGTGACCTCAGCAAATAATAAATCAGCCTTCTGATAATTTTAAAAAACATGAAGTCTTCACAAGGGAGACTAGTCAAGCAGACTGAGTACTCACATGCAAGCTAAGAAGCCCTGGTGCTAGTCTGCCAGCCTAACCTTGGGGTTAGGCAGAGCCTGACTCATGGAAAGTTCCAGCCTTCACTGCCCTTACTAACATTTAAAAGAATCTGCACTGTTGGACCAAGTGATGCTGCACAGCCTTGTGTCTGGGCATACCCTTGTGTGAGTGAAAAGGATTGCTAAAAGAGGATGCTAAAACAGTGCTAAAAAAGGATTTTACAGGTCTGTGGTATTGAAGTGAGGAGAGAATTTGTAGAGAATGACCTTTCTTGGTGGGCTTAGTCCAGGACCACTGGCTCCTGCAACACTATCAAGTCTCATACACCCTTTTCCAGAACAACTACATTATGTTTGGGTTGGTTGCAAACCAAAATCCTTCCTGACAGCTTGGGGCATGCACTAGTGTTGGTTGAAGAGGCAAATTTAGGTAGATCTCACCAAAACAACCAGAGTATGCATCACAGGGAGTTATTGTCATGGGCAGAGAAGAGTCTAAAGCAAAAGAGCATTAAGATAGGCCAGGCCTCCTGGGTTCTTGTCACATAAAGGTGCAGAGGTGGAGTGTGTCAGAATGGGTCATTCTTCTCCTGTCACTCCAGATCCTGGCTGAATGGAAGCAGAAGTACCAGGAGAGCCAGACTGAGCTGGAGGCTGCCCAGAAGGAGTCTCGCTCTCTCAGCACCGAGATCTTCCGGATGAAGAATGCCTACGAGGAAATCCTCGATCAGGCTGAGACTGTCAGACGGGAGAACAAGAACCTCCAGCGTAAGTTCTTGTGTCTGTCAGCTTGGATTCACTGTGAGCCCTCGGATGCTTCCACATTTCTGGACTCCCAGAGCTCTGCCTCTTCCCAGGGTTTTGTTCTTTATGATTTTCCCACAAAGGTGGTGACTTCCTTTCCTGTTCAGCTGATCATGAAGTCACCTGCAAGCACACACTTTCATCTCTACAGCATCCTGCTTCCTCAGGATGCTCCCCCTTCTTCACACCATCGTAATCCTCTGCATGGACAAGGACCAAGTTAACTGAATAGACAGAAATTATGATGATACTCAGTTTTTTTTCAGATTGCTTCAGTCACTGCTACTAGAAAAAATCTGGCGGGCTGTTGTTTGTCTCCTGATTATTGGAGGGTCATGCAGCTGGGGCACAATGGATTGGCATTTAATAAGCAAACTAATTATAGAAAGGAAATACAACTCAGATCCTTTTTGTGAACTGAATGATCATTGGGAATTATCTAAGCATAAAGAGATCAATCAAACATGACTGTCTCTGGAGATGTAATTTCACTACCCAAAGGAAGTTGACATTATTTTCTGAGCTTACTCCAGTTGTCCCTCTCATTTTCAAATTGCACACTGAGCTGGGATGTGCAGGTTATCAGAAAGAAAGATTTCACACAAGACAAGATGTATTATTTCTTCTCACTGTTACATCCCATTACACCAGAGTCTCTTTTGTCACTCCCATTGCCAAAGAGCAATTGCAGGTGCCACTGATCACACTGTCTGAGAGGAGCTGAGCATGTGTTTTCTGGTTGCAGAGGAAATTTCTGATCTGACTGAACAGATTGCTGAGTCTGGGAAAGCACATCATGGGCTGGAGAAAGCAAAGAAGCAAATTGAGCAAGAAAAGTGTGACCTACAAGCAGCATTAGAAGAAGCAGAGGCAAGTGTCCTCAGTCAGGGGCTTGCTTTTAGAGTAATGGAGAACAGAGAGAATTTGGGTATATATTTTATATTCCTGCTTATCCTGAAACTGTCCCAGAAGTGCAGTAAGACAGCACAGACAGACCAAAAAGCACAGGGACTGCTCCCCTGCCATACCAATGTGGCATTCCTTGCTGTGCTATCATGCACAAAACCCCCTCAGTTCCAGTCTAAAATTGAGCTCATTTTGCACCATCTCTTTGAATTTGCTTCCATGGAAGGCTGAAGAAAAGTCACTAACATTTCAAAACTCTGACAGTTTTGTTTCTAGCCTTCTGTTCTGTATCTTCCCTGACTGCCTTTTGGAAAAGATTTTATTACTTCTGTATTACCACATCTGATTCTCCACAAAATATCTTTGTGAGCACTTCATGAGCTGCCCGTGATATACCTAAAGCACACCTCAAACACAGAGACACAGAATTAACTTAGCTTGTACAGGATCCCTAAAGTCTTTAGTCAACTTCCTGGTCAAAGAAGGGCCCACTCTGAACTTACATTAGGTTGCTCAAAGCCTTGTCTAATTGGTTTTTATAATTTTCAAGGATGGAGATTTCAGAGTATTGCTGGACAACCTTTTCCAGTACAACATCATTCTCAGGGTAAAACATTTTTATCCCTGTATGCAGCCAGGAGTTCCCTTGTATTGACTTTTGACAGACCTTTTGTCTTTTTGTTGTCCACCACCAAGAAGAGCCTCACTTTATTTTCTCTTTAACTCCTCTTAGGTAGAAAAAGAAGTATAAAACAACTGACACATCTCTAGATCTCACTAAATGGGTGGGCAGTAGGAACAAGAGTTATTGTGGTCACGTAATCCATCTACTCTAATTTTTGCATCTAAATATCATCAGTCTAATCCTGAATTAGTCACCATAGGCTCATTCCAGAATCCAAAAGGAGAATCAGGCATCTCTGGAAAATATGTTCTTAAAAGGGATACCAGGGCTACATCAACTGGTTTATTCTCTGCATGTGCTTATTTCTGTCCAGTGGGTGGAAAGACCCAGCTTCAGGCTTTTCACTGCTACAACAACTGAAGCTGGATGACACCAGAGGGAAGGAAATGAGAACCAGAGGGAAAGGCTGTGTGAAAGGGCAACATGCCCACACAGTCACTGGGGTGGGACAAACCAGAAATCAGTGTGGAGATGCAAGAGAAGGCAAGCTGCTTCTGAGCAGGAGGCTTGGCTCTCCTATTTTATATTTCCTCATGATCTGTTGTCTCTCCAGTGTCACCACAGCCTTCAGTGCCCAGACCTTGTGGTATCTGAGGCATTTTCCTAAGGAATATTATTCCTAAATTACCATGTAATATCCAGCTGGGGTACAGTGAGTATGGAATAGCAGTCAGCTTTTTAGCAGTCAGCTTTTCCAGTGCTTGGTCTTCTCTAAAGGTCCACAGTAAGGCAAATCCACCTGCCCTCCCAGCTGCAAAGGGTCACATTTCTGCACGGGCACTTCCCAGCAATGGACACTACAGAGACAAATTATAACATTTCGACCCTCACAGGGCTCTTTAGAGCATGAAGAGGGGAAAATCTTACGTGTTCAGCTGGAGCTGAACCAGGTGAAGTCAGATGTTGACAGAAGGACTGCAGAGAAAGATGAGGAAATTCAACAGCTGAAGAGGAATCACCAGAGGGTATTAGAGTCCATGCAAACCATGCTGGATGCCGAGGTCAGAAGCAGAAATGATGCTTTGAGGCTGAAAAAGAAGATGGAAGGAGACCTGAACGACATGGAAATACAGCTGAGCCATGCCAACTGCCAGGTAGCAGAGACACAGAAGCACCTTAAAGCTGTGCAAGGGCAGCTCAAGGTAGGGACCACGGGGCTGCTGTCCCCTGAGCCTTTGCCATTCCCTCTGCTTGCTTCTGGCTCTCACAAAAGGTGCTCTCCCCTTTTAAGGATTCCCAGCTCCATTTAGATGATGCCTTGAGAGAGAATGATGACCTGAAAGAGCAGCTGGCCATGGTAGAGCGTAGGAACAATCTGATGACAACAGAAATGGAGGAGATGAGAGCTGCCATGGAGCAGACCGAGCGAGCCCGCAGGGTGTCTGAGCAGGAGCTGACAGACGCCAGTGAGAGAGTGCAGCTGCTCCACTCACAGGTATTTGGCATCTCCTGGCACTACAGGAGACTACTACAGGCCTGTGGGACTGGCACAAGCACACTCACCTGCTGTGTGAGGACAGTGAGAGCTGCGGCTGGGTGGGGAGCTGGAGGAGGAGATGGGGCTGGATCAGCTGGGTCAGGGACCAGCAGGTGCCTGGCAGGGCTACCACCCCCACTCTGGGCTCCCTGGCTCATGGAGCACCAGAAATGCAGCCCCTGTATGAGCCATGCTCATATGGCTCTCTGCTTCTGGTTCCTCAAGCAGAGACTAGGATCAATTAAATATTCTAGAATTCTTAATTTTTAGGCAGCAGCTCATCCTACACTAATTAGTGCAAATGGGGTGGGAATGACCTGTCTGCTGACTGCCCCAACAGAACACGAGCCTCCTCAACACCAAGAAGAGACTGGAAGTGGACATAACTCATTTACAGACTGAAGTTGAAGACAGCATTCAGGAAGCCAGGAATGCAGAGGAGAAAGCAAAGAAAGCAATCACAGATGTGAGTCCTCTTGCTCTTCCATTTTGTACAGCCACAGTCACTTTTACACTTTAGAAAGGCAGCAGTCAGATGGAGGAGAACCAATTCTTCAACAGAAAATATCTGTGACACACAGTCCCTGCCACATGGGCCTCATGCAGCCATTGCCCTGCCACTTGTCACAGAAGACCCCTTCAGAAAGGGTCCTCATGTCCTGCTAGCTGTCTGTATTGAAGAGGCATTCTCCCTCCCCTTCTCCATACCCATTCACTTCTGCTTCCAGAGTAAATGCAGTAGGCAGGATAGAACAGATGGTGGCAAAATTGTAATAGAAAAAGAGTAGTTTGAAACAAAGGCCTGTGTAGACACAGCACAGAAAAGCAGAAATTAAAGCTAAAATCATACACAGTTCTATACAAATGCTAGACATGTAAGAAAGAAGAAGAGAGAATAGAAATGTTTCATTTAAATGAGGTTACAGGTTCCACATTATCAGAAATAACAACACCTGGGACCACCTAGGAAAGGTATAGGAAAATTAAACACAGAATGGTGACATTATTGCATCAAGTCCTGGTGCACCAGTGTTTGGTCCTGACTGCCCACCAGCAGCAGAGGATCCCTGACCTCTCTGCTCTGCCACGTTGGTGACAGCTCTCAATCCCAGCTCCTGAGCACCTCAGCAGCCATAAGCTTTTCAGTGCAGTTTGAGGTACTCAGGGTCATCTCACTGGTAGAAACTGCTTAGAAGTCTGACTCTTGGGCAAATTTCAGCACCAAATAGCCAGACTCTCAAAGTTATGAGGAAGCCCAGAGACGCAGAGTACTAGCTGGTAGTATTTCAATTTTGACTGACTTAAAACATAGAACTTTGGTACCAATCCATTTGCACGCCTTGATTATTTTTTTCTTTATACCAACCCTGTGTGTTCTCTGAGGTGAAGCAGTTTTAGAAACACAGACTTTGAGAAAGAGTGATCCTGTTTGTATGCCAGAGCCTTAGCACAGCCATGGGCACTGAGAATATGCAGAGCCATTCACCAATGTGAAGATGGGGGTTTTTCTGAGGCACCCAGAATTGCTGGGATGGGGATATTTGTAACATTACTGTGACCACAACCAGGCAGCCATGATGGCAGAAGAGCTGAAGAAGGAGCAGGACACCAGTGCCCACCTGGAGAGGATGAAGAAGAACCTGGAACAGACAGTGAAGGACCTGCAGCACCGTCTGGATGAGGCCGAGCAGCTGGCACTGAAGGGAGGGAAGAAACAACTTCAGAAGCTGGAGGCCAGGGTATGGTGAAGATTTGGGTAGATTAAGGTGAAGTTTCTGACTGGGCCCTTGGTTGCTGGAACCTTTTGGGAGGGTGAAAACAGAGAGAGCCCCAGGTATTCCCAGCAGGTTTGATGAGAGCTGTGCTGAGTAGCCAGATATTGCACTGTGGGTGATGAACCTGAGAGTGACCTCAAAAACACTGAGTGGGCAAAAATGGGGGCAGATGGACATCAAGGAGACATAGAGGGCAATTTTGTCCAGGGGAAAAGAATTTAAGTCGTATTTACTTGGGGATGAAATTGGAACTGGTAATGGACAGACTTCAGAAGCTGTTGAATGTGCAATAGAAATGAAAACCTAAAACAGAAAAAAATTGGGGCTTCATTAGGAAAGGCACTGAGAACAAGACAGAGCTTATGGCAACACACTCTTGCCATTCTTGGTATATTAAGTATACCATGTGCAGTTCTGGTCTCTGCAGCTCAAGAAGGATCTGCAAGATAAAGCTTTATGAGTATTGACAAACAATGCTAGGACTCTGCTATTGGGAGAGACCAGCCCATCTTCACCTTTAAATAAATAAAAAGAAATACTTTACAGAGTGGGCAGTGAAATTTGGAAACCTGCCACCATGGAAGGCTGTAGAGGCAGCTGGTAAAAGGTTCAAAAAGGGAGTAGAAATCAGCAGGTTTACAGAGGGGCACAGGCATAGATATCACACCTTACATCTGTAATTCAATGCCTGTGGAAGCTGGACAAGTGGAAAGGGAATAGACAGCAGCCAGGTTTCCATGCTGTCCCTAAACAGTATCTGCCACTCTCAAAGATAACAAATGAAAGACAAAAAATAAAACAGATTTTTCCCATTTACCTGGTGAACATTCATAGAACCTGCCCTTCCCTGTTTCAATTTCCTCTTCTCTGACAGATTTAAGCCTAATTTTGACTACAAATGCTCTAGGTATGCACAACGAAGTTCCTTTTATAAACAACTATGGATTCACACACTATGTCATCACCAACATAACATGGGGAACATATTTTAGCTAGTCTAGACCCAAGAAGCAGCTGCAGCAGGATCAGCAGCCATTCTTGCCATCATCCTCACCATGATTCTGTGTTTCAGATTAACGAGTTAGAAAATGAGCTTCATTCTGAGCAGAAACGAGGGATAGAATCCCTGAAAGGAGCTCGCAAGTACGAACGGAGGCTGAAGGAGCTCACTTACCAGGTACTGCAAATCCTCTGCCCTCCCACGTGGGTCACCTCAGTTCATCTCCAAGGCTGACTCGATTTTCACTTCCTACAGTCTGAAGAAGATAAGAAAAATATTCTTCGGCTCCAGGACCTGGTGGACAAGCTGCAGTTAAAAGTGAAAGCGTACAAGAAACAGGCTGAGGAAGCTGTGAGTGGGGGACTCCTTTCAGTGGGGCCTGGGTGGAGATTTCTGAAAGGTGGGCTCCCTAGATCATTAAAATAATTGAATACTGAGTTTGACAGGGCAGCTAAGGCCACACTGCCTTTGAATATTCTTAATTATGGCTCACAGCAGAGTGGGTGTAGCTGTAGTTATCCTGGAACTGGTGCACTTTTGGAGCCACACAAGACAATTTTCCCACCTGGAACTGAGTGGGGAAATTGTTCTGCCCCCCAAGTGGCCATGCTGTGGATGGTTATATAAACTGGATATAAACACAGAGTGCTGGCAATGCAGGGCTGTACCTGCGAGGCCAGCACAGGGGTCGGTGGTGGCATGGCAGTGTCATTTGTGCCAATGCTGTGTGATTTTTCAGGAGGAGCAGGCAAACATCAATCTCTCGCGGTGCCGCAAGGCGCAGCATGAGCTGGAGGAGGCGAAGGAACGAGCTGATATTGCCGAAGGGCAGGTGAACAAGCTGAGAGCCAAGAGCCGGGACATGGAAGGCCAGGTGAGTTGGAGGCTGCAAAAAGGGACGTTCCTGTGCACGGGGTGTCACAAAGGTCACTGCCCAAACGGCCACAGCTGCATTCCTCCCACTCTTTCACTGGAGTGTCCTCATAAAGAAAGGCCAGGAATTGTCACTTACTCAAAACTAGTGCATTTTGCAAGTCCTTTTGGAATCAGACCAAACACAATCAACTCTAAGAATCCAGGTCTTTCAGCACAATTGGGAGATATTACTTCTTCATTATAAAAGGGCAGAACAATTGCAACAGCCACAGACTTGAAACAAGACCACAAATAACTCAGTTGCTCCAATACCCTCTACATTATCTTCCTTTTTCTGTACTTAGAAATCAGAGAAATGAGGTTCCTGACCTGAGCTGCAGCAGGCTCCCTCCTGATAAAGACTTCTGTGTATCCAGCAGATATCCATTACTTTCTTCAAGTAACCCGGTGTGCTTGTGTGTAACTGATATATTTAGCCAGCCTTAAGGTGAAGCTGTGAGAATTCTTACATATATTTATAT
>VXBC01001967.1:97087-107440 GCA_013399945.1 Ploceus nigricollis | reverse complement strand
TTATATATACTTATATATATAAAATAAACCTGGGTGATGCTTTAGTGACTATATGAACTGTTGATTCTCTATGAGATTGAATATGTCTGTGTATCTGTGTGTGTCTGTGTGTCCCTGTGTCTGTCCATCCATGTCTGTCTGTCCGTGTCTCAGCATCCGTGCCCATATCTCAGTCTGTTCCTGTCTGTGTGTCCATGCCTGTCTCACAGTCTCTGTCTGTCCGTGTCCATGTGTCCGTGTCTGTCAGTGTCCGTGTGTCCGTGTCCATATGTCCCTCTGTCCATGTCCATATGTCCGTGTCTTGCTGTCCATGTCCGTGTGTCCGTGTCCATGTGTTCCTGTCCATGTGTTCCTGTCCATGTGTTCCTGTCCATGTGTTCCTGTCCATGTGTTCCTGTCCATGTGTTCCTGTCCATGTGTTCCTGTCCATGTGTTCCTGTCCATGTGTTCCTGTCCATGTGTTCCTGTCCATGTGTTCCTGTCCATGTGTTCCTGTCCATGTGTTCCTGTCCGTATGTCCGTGTCCATATGTCCCTCTGTCCATGTCCATATGTCCGTGTCTTGCTGTCCATGTCCGTGTGATGTGTCCGTATGTCCCTCTGATGTGTATCCCTCTGTCCATGTGCCCGTGTCCCGCTGTCCATGTCCGTGTGTCCGTGTCCATGTGTTCCTGTCCGTGTGTCCGTGTGTTCCTGTCCGTGTGTCCGTGTGCATGNGGTTCGGTGTGCAGGGTGCGGGTGTGTGCGGGGTGTGGGCGATGCGAGGTGTGGTTTGTGCCGTTGCTGAGCTGCTCCTCGTTGTCCCGGAGAGGACGCCGTGCTGGGAGCACACCGTGAGCTCCAGGGACTCACTGAGGTGTCTCTGAAACCCTCCTGCACCGGGACAGGTGATCCCACACTGGATCCTCCCCGCTGCTGGCCGGTGTGCCAAGGCCAAGGCACAGGTAGTGCTGGCTCCTGGCCGCGCTCATGCTGGGCTGTGCTCCGTGGCTGTGCTCAGCCGGGCAGCCCAAGTGACAGCCAGTGGCTCTGGCTGCACTCTCAGTGTTGTCTCCAGGCACCAGTGCCATCACCCCACACCTGTTGGTCACCCCAGCCAAAGCTCCTGCCTCTTCCCATGCACATCCAGCACTCTGTGTCCCTTTCTCCCATGTCATTCCTTCTCTTCTGTGTATTTATCTGCTTAAATTGCTCCCATACATTGTTTTCCATTTAGGTTTCTGACATCTTCATCCTGTGTTTTATACCCTGTCATCACAGCTGGCTGTTACCCATGGCTCCTGACTGGCCATTCATCCTCCCGTTCCCATTTGGGCTCCTTTGTGCCAGTCAAAACTCCCTGGCCTGTTGTTTGCTGACGCCCCTTGGACAGTGCCCTGCCATCAAGCAATGGTCTGTCTGTCAGGCTGACAAAAATCATCTCATTGTTTCATTGCCCAGCTCCATGGCTACCTGCCATGCCTGGCTCTGGCTGGCCTGTCCTGCAGCGTGGCAGGGTCTGTGGTCAGAGATGGATGGGGACAGCTGATGACAAACACAGCAGCCTGTGACTGGAGCAGTATTGATGCAATGGCGAACCCCAAGGGAAGAAAATGAATGATGTCTGCGCAGATCAGAAGGCTTTGGAATGCTGAACACTCTCTGTATTAAAACTATACTATAAAACATTAATATACTATTTAAAGAGATACTATTCTACATACTTACTTCTTACTTACCTAACTCGAACAAGCTCGTGACTCTCTTTGCTGAGAGTCCAGACACACCTGGATCCAATTGGTCCCTAAACTCAGACAATCTTCACCAGAATCCAATAAAACAATCACTCCAGGTAAAAAACAATCTCCGAATTACATTCCACGTGGGGAAAACAGGGAGCAGAGACAAAGAATTGTTTTCCTTTCTCCTCTCTGCTGCTTCTCCATGTCTTTCCCAGCAAACCCTTGGGAAAAGCTGTGCCTTGCTTTTGTCTGTAAAGAGAAATGAGGTGACAAAGCAGTGGCTGTGTCCAGCCCCCGAAGTGCAGGTCCTGCCCACGCTCTCACATGACACACACGACGCCGTTGTCACTGCACAGCTGTGCACATTAGCACTGCCTCTGCCTCTGCCCCGGCCAACAAACGCTGCTGTGATAAGCACAGGGCTAGCTGACAAATCAGTAGATTAGCAGGGTTTATCCTTTTGTTAAACACAAACCTGTTTGTACATAAAGGAAGGAAAAACTGAAAGAATGAGAAACAGCTCTTGCATGGGAGTTTAGTTCTGCAGGAGTGTTCTTGGGGCTATTTTTTGCTCTGTTATGATGATGGCTGAAAAGATATTTATAAAGCTGAAAGAAAAGCCTTTGTCTGAATAATGCTTTGCATTCCCAGAAGCTTCCTGATGTGCTTTGTAGTTGTCATGAGATCTACAGAGCCCTCTGAGTCCTTTGCTTGTCCCTCAAAAAAAGTGTGGAAAGCTGGAAGGAAGTTGAAATAAGATAACTGCTAGGTTTATAAAATGAACTTTATTTATTTCTTTAAGAACAAGTAATGTACTATTTTTCATTTAGTCAAACCAGAAGTGACATGAAATATAAATATCTCCTCTACTAGGAAATAATAAAGGACAAGACTCTTTATTTTAGAACAGTAACAAAGTAGCTGATTAAGGGAGATGGAGCTGTGTCCTACCTCAATGTATCCGAAGGATAATTCTTGCTAGTTTGCCTGTCTGCAAAGGAGGATTTTTAATCCAAAGGAGGATTAAAATGCTGATTTAAAACCACACCATGTACACACGGAGCTCATCCCCTCTAGGCATGGTGCCTGCTCCTCCTTTGAGGTCCTGGGGGAATGGATAGAAGTGGGATTCATTCCAGTGGCCTGCAAGATCCTCTTTCAAGCCTGTAGGAAAAGGGTAATTTGTGCTGAGAGTTAACAGCCCCTTTGCTTAAGTCAGTGACTGACATCAGAACTTTCTGCAGAAAACCCCGATTTCTCAGGTTGAAATGCTGCTCCCATGTGCCACTGTTGATCTGTACTTGTATTACCATCACACTCAGCACAAGAGGACCCAGGGTTTGACCCTTTCCAATCACATGATAAATTTGGTCTAATTCACCTCATATATTTGTTCTGTGAAAAACACAACATCTTTACTTTTTTAAACCTGGAACAAAACAACTCCACGTGTTAGGACAGAGTGGGGATTGACTGTAGAGTGCAGCCCTGCAGTAAAGGCCTTGGGATTCTTGTGGAAAACCAGCTGGACCTGTGTCAGCAGTGCTCCCCTGCAGCAGCAACACCCACCAGTCATGGGACTGCACTAGCAAGTGGTCAGCAAGTGCAAGGATGTGGTCACTCCCTTCTGCCTGGCTCTGGTGAGGCTGCATCCCCAACACTCTGTGCAGTTCCCAAACACACACAGCCCATTGTAAGGGAGATGCTGACATGCTGCAGAGGCTCCAGCACAGCCCCAGGGTCAGCAGGAGCATGTGCTGGGTGAGAGGAGATGGGAATTTGGTTGGTTTGGCCTGCAGAAGGGAAGGCTGGGGGATCTCATTGCAGAGATGCTGCTGCAAAGGAGGGATATAAGAATTCCAACACATCCAAGCTTTTCCTGCAAGCACACAGTGAAAGGACAAGAGGCAATGGTCTCATGTTGCCAGCCAGCAAAATCCTTTCTCAACAAAGGGAGCACCCCATTCACCAGGAGAGTGCTGCAGCCTTGGGACAGGCTGCCCAAGGAGGCTGTAGAATCTCCATCCTTGGGATTTCCAGGATACATGTGCACAAGACCCTGGAGTGACTTTAGCCAGCTTTGATGTTAGCCCTGCTTGGAGTAGGAGATGGGATTTCAGTGCACATTTTTCACTGACTCAGCTGAACTCGCTAATCTAGCAGGAAAGAAGTTGCATTCTGCAGCTTGGGGACTCATCAATTCACTGGAAAGGTCAAGAAGCACAGATCTGGTACCTAGAGAAATTTCAAAATCTGAGAATAAAATTCCTAATTAAATTCTAGTCCAATTGAAAACTTGTGTTTATTGTGTGTATTTTTTGTATGTATGGTTTACATACCTGGAATTTTCTTATGATTACATTATGAGGATATGTCACCATTTGTTTTAAACTTTCTTGATCATCTTAATCTTTGTTCCTCAGTTTCCTTTCTGGGTCACTGGAACATAAGAACCCTGCAATCTTTTCTTTCTACAGTGGTGCCACAAACTAGAACCTTCCCCACTAGTCAGAGAAGCTCAGCTGATCTTCAGAAACTCTTCCTTCTGCATTCATTCTGCTTACAGGAGACTGTCTGATAAAATCCTCTGGCTATTTCCTTCCTTTCAGCTCTTTCCTGAGTACCCAAACCTGGCTAGATATTTGAAGCAGAGATTGTTGTGATTTTTTGATACCAATGTAGATCCCTGGCCCGGATAGTCCCTACAGCCTTCACAGAGTTTTTGGGCAGCTCCAGGTCCAGGTGAAGCTTGCAGGGGGTCAGGAATAGTGACCCTACTTTCTCCCACTCACCCACTGCTGCTGGCAGAGGAGTAGAGTAGCCTGGAAATATAAGAAAAGGGACTGGAGAGAATAATCTGTGGGGGCTCAGAAGAATATAGGAGGTGGAAGAGTCACTAGTAAAATCCTTGTTGGAAAATGGAGGGAGGAGAAGTTGTCACAGTGAGCAGGGCTCAGAGGCAAGCAGTGGATGAGTGATGCCCACTGACACAGACAGTTTGCTGCCAACCTGCTGTTTGTAAATGTGTATCAGCAACAGCAGATTTTAACAATTAAAGCTGTCAAGGGAAAACTAAGGCTGAGTTTTTCCAAGAATTTATGGGATTGGATCCTCATCTTCAATAGTCCTCAGGATGAACACAGTTCTTGCCTAATTCTTCGAGACTTTCCTGTATGAGTCATTGTTCATGGCAGAATAGCAGCTTTATACACAGATGGTTGTAGAACAGAGGCAGCATTGAGAGGCAAACACTGAGACATCTATGTCCTGCAGATACAGGCACACACACAGATCAACAGCTTCATCCACAGAAAGCAGTCAGTCCTGCTCAGTGTGTTCAGGCAGAATCTCCACTCTTTCATGACACAAGAAATCCCTGATGGAATTCAAGTAATGAGCAATTCATGTTGAAGAGGAAAGCTTGGTGTCAGGGAAATATCAATGTCCAAGCTAGCACACCCGGAGGGAGTTTGGCCAGAGGGCTGCCTGGCTGGATTGTTCTCCTTAGCTGGCCAGGAGCCTAGCTCTCCATGGGCTCAAAAGAGAAGATCAGACGCTCTGGGATCCAGCAAGCTGTTGTAGATTATCTGGCAAGCCCAAATCATGGCACTAAGATTGATACCAAGCCAGAGAGAAGGACATTTGAAGGAAAGTTTGGGTGCTTTCATCAGAGTCCTCCTGAGATGTTTTCCTGTTTTTCCAGTGCCTCTCCATGGAATCTTGGACAAGTCCCTTAGGACCCTTAAAGTAGGTTCATGCCCACGTCTCCATGTGCAGGTAAATTTCAGAGTAATGGTTCAGCTTTGGACTCCAGTGCAGCTCTTAGGGGATAAAAGGCACTGTGGGTGGGTTGAGCCTATGATTGTGGGCCAGCACAATCCTCAGATGAAACAGGCAAGGGACAGGTTCCAAAATACCATGCCTGCACTGGAAACCCTTGCTAAAGAATGTTATGCATGCCAAGAGTTTGCATGGGCTCAAAAAAAATAACTAGCCTCAATGATAGAAATGAATGTGGAATGATGTGATACCACCTCTAACTGGGGAAGACACAAGCTATCATTTGCTGGAAATGAAGAGAGTGTTTTCAGAAATGTCTGTCTCTACCTGTCCTTTTCCCTAGACTTCTGCTGTAAGATATTGCTGGAGACAAGATAAGAAGCCAGACAGTCAGATCCAGAGTTATTTGTCTTATGATGTTGTCTAACACTTGGAAGCTGAGATCCATGTAGTCACAGCTTATTGTTATTAATACGGTAATTATATGATTTATAGACAATGCCTTTCTTCCTTTCAACGACTTTTCCATTTAGCATGAAATAGTTAAACATTCAATAAACCCAAAACCATTAAACATTTAATGACCTAGTGTTTATAGAGCTGGAAGAAGAGAGGATAAAGCTACAACAGTGTCTGCTTCAACAAATATAAATGCTTAGAAATCATTGGGGTGGTCTAAAATGAGGCCTGTCCTCTCTTTGTGGGCACACTGACCACCATGAAGTGCCCTGGATGCCCTGAATGTTTAGTTTGCAGCAAGAGAAACAGCAGCAAGACAGAGGGAAACTCTGATTTGAAATTCTGCAGCCATCTAATAGGAGCACATGGCTGAGCCTGAGGCTTTTCAGGGCCCCAAAAAGTGAGAGGTGAACACTGAACTCCTGGAGAGAAGGCTTGGCATCACTCTTTCAGACAGGGGTTTGTGACAACTGGCTGCTGCTGCCACCTAACTCTGAGGCCAAGTGTCAGAGTTATGAGTCACATCTCTAGGACCAATTACTGCCTGTCATCTAACAGGGTGGGGCCTGCCCTGCCTCTCAGTAGGAAATATGTTGACTGGAATTAGGCTGATGCTATCGGAACAGTTTGTTATTCTCAGCCTGCTTCCAAGAAAGGAAGTCAATGGAAGCAGTCATCTCTCCAGGTGAATTACCCTGGCAGAAAAATCCAGTTTATTCTCATGTGAATCACCACAAGCTGTTGTTCATGTAATACCACTGTCCATTTATAGACAGAGAATACGCTTGTTTATGTCTGACTCTAAAATAGTAGATACAGCTCTGGGCACTGCTAAGACAAAGATGACTAAACCTGCCCTGGAACATCACAAAGTTTTACTACAACCACAGCCAGGCAGGGCACTGCACATCTGACTTCATTTTCAGGGTTGAACTTGTACAAAGGGAGTTCCAAGGTCAGCAGAGCCATCCGAAAAACTTCTAAAAGCAGAAATCAAAGGTAAAGCCAAGCTGTATCCTTTGGTGCTTTTTTTAAAATTCATGTTTGAATCACATATTTGATCAGATGAACATGACTCATAAATCTGAGTCCTCTTCTTAGAATGTTTGAAGTCCTGGATGCCTAAATTTCCAAGTGTGATTCCCATGAGTATCTGGTCTAGGACATTCATTCTCTGTGAGTCGCTGACCAAAACGAGACTGTAGACCAGATGAAGTTTTGTTCTGAGCCCCTGGATCTGTTCTGGTATTTTGGCTGTTTAAAGCACTGAGAATGGCCCCTTCCACCAAAATCTTTTAAACATTTTAACAACTGAAAGTATTTTCTGTGTACACGCTCAGAATATTTACTCTCCAAAAACAGAATTAATTCCTGCTAGTCTCTTAGATATCAAAGGTCATTTAAAGATCCAGTGCTACATGTGGTTTCTTTTTAGTCTCTTTCTTTCCTGGCTCCTGGCCTCAGGAGATGTGGTGGTGGTGCTGTCTCTTGAAAACAGGTATGGCCAATCAATTATTCCTGTGACTCTCCAATCCATCACACTTATAAAGCTCTCCCATACACCTGTGCTAACCCCTTCTCATTGGGAACTCTGCAGGACCTGCTCTGAGAAGACAGCTGGAGTCATTTAGATCTTTTTCACAGGCTAGACAGATTGTCAAATACTGCTTTGAACAAAAAAAAATATTGACCACGCTGTTCCTGTCAGGTGTGAACCTTCTTCTGGTACTCCCAGGATGTTCTCAGGTCCCTCTGCAGGAAATCTGCCCATCTGTACAGGACTTGTAGTAGTGGTGTCATTTTAAGGCCAAGAACAAGCTGTGAAATTATGGAATGAGCTCTCTCTCTGATTGGGTGACCACAGTGGAGGCTTTCTGCAGCGTTATATGAAGTTGGCTCTCTCATTCCCAGACAGACACTAGGATTTGTTCTGGGATGGCTTCTGTACCTCACCATAACTCTGGCTCTGATATGCTAGATAAAAAAGATGCCGATGCTCAGAAACAATTTTCCTCACACACCAAGCTTGTCCCCCTTTAACATCCTTCACAATACAGACATGACAGGATGCAGAAGCAAGCACAGGTCCAACCAAGCCTTTGGCAAGAGCTGCTCTCTGTTCAGGAAGCAAAGCCATCCTGCAAGCTGAGGAGAAGGACTAGACATAGCTCAAGAAGACCCAACCTGGTCATCATCTGCAACATAAAATGAGGATTATTTATGGAACTGTTCAAGAGATATTTACCTCCAGTGACTAAAAGGTCTTCTGCTTACAGACTGGACATTTGTACACAAGCCAAAGGCAAGCCATAGTAACAGGTTTAGAAAGAAAATTTAAAATAAAAATTAGGCAAGTGTTTACATTTGGGCTTGCCTGCTAAAAAGCTGAAGTTTATAGTTGCTTAAGAGAGGAGACAGCCCTAGGACTGCTAGAAGCTTTCCCATCAAGAGAGTTCATGCAAAGAAGAATATTAGAAAGGGAGATAGTGAGAAAAAACAAGTTGGAAGTAGAGGAAAAAAATATCAAAGAATAATCCAAAGAAAATACTGAAGCATTCTGTCAACATCAAACATAAGAAAAGCAATATTTAAACCAAAATTAATTATTTTACGTGAACTCTCTAAACTATGTGGATCTGAACTGCAACATAGCAAAGCTGGGTTTGTGTAGCTGAAGAAAAATAGAGGATTTTGTTTTGATTTCAGTTCTTGCCATCTATAAATGGCATTGTTGGAGAATACTGCTGATAGATGTACCTGGATGTGTGCCATGCTATCAGGTCTGTGCAGTTTTGCCAAGCAAGGCACAGCTGGTGTGATAATACCACATAATGGATCATAGATCAGTAGTTATCATCTTAAATACTTATTAAAAGGGGGTGATTTTAAGCAATTCATCGCAATCCAGAGAATCAAAAATAGGACTGTGAAAAAAGCCTGAAAATTGTTGAAAGAATCTTAATAAAAAACCCTGCAGAGCTCAGCTCTGATCAGTGTTGTCTAAATGAAGGACAGCTACATTGAAAGCCACCTTCTGAAAGGTCTAGGAGAAAGGCCACAAACCAGAGTGCCACACAGAGGTGCCTCACACACATGAAATCATCACATGAGCTACAGCCAGACACACATGAAGCAAGGTGTGCACTCACACAGGTGCTGCAGGGACACATGCACTTGAGGATGTGTCACACACACACTTCACACGTGCTTAAGTGTGTCACATAATGTCTTTATCTCACACCCTTGACTGTGTGTAACAAATGCACACACACAGTGAGTGTCCCAGACATCAGAGATGCCTCACACTCACACGGACATGGTTCTCTCCAAACACACACAGAGTGTCTGACACAGAGGGGTATACGTGTTGGTGTTAGACACGCACGGTGCTTCACCCACCACCTCACAGGCACACAGGGGTTGCACACACACACACAGGTGACAAACACAGTGTCACACACGCTTCAGGCACACTCAGTGTCTCACTGAGTGAGACTGGTGCCTTTCACCGACACACACGGGTGTCCCGTTGTCACAAACACGGTGACTCTCGTACACACGGCTGCCTCTCACAGACCTACAGGTGGGCATCACTAATGCACCCACGGGGTGACAGAGCACCTGTCCCCCCCAAACACACACACACACACACACACACAGAGAAGGGTGTGGAGCACACAAGCTGCACAGAATCCCTCGAAACACTGCCTGTCGCACACAGCCATACAGGACTGTGGAGGACACAGAGAGTCCGTCGGAACAGCGTCTGTCACACAGATACACAGAGGGGTGTGGAGCACACAGAGAATCCTTCGGAACAGTGTCACACACAGCCACACAGAGGGGTGTGGAGCACACAGGCAGAACACAGAGAATCCCTCGGAACAGTGTGTCACACAGATACACAGAGGGATGCGGAGGACACAGAGAATCCCTCGGAACAATGTCCGTCACACACAGCCACACAGAGGGGTGTGGAGCACACAGGCAGCACAGAGTCCCTCGGAACAGCGTCTGTCGCACACAGAGGGGTGTGGAGCACACAGTGTCCCGCGGAACAGTGCCTGTCACATACAGCCATACAGAAGGGGTGTGTAGCACACAGAGAATCCCAGTCCCTGGGAACAATGTCTGTCACACACAGCCATACAGAGGGATGTGCGGCACACAGGCAGAACACAGAGAGTCCCTCGGAACAGTGTTTGTCACACAGATACACAGAGGGGTGTGGAGCACACAGAGTCCCTCGGAACAGTGTCTGTCGCACACAGATAGAGGTGTGTGGAGCACACAGGCAGCACACAGAGTCCCCCGGAACAGTGTCTGTCGCACACAGAGGGATGTGGAGCACACAGGCAGCACACAGAGTCCCTCGGAACAGTGTCTGTCGCACA
>VXBC01001967.1:48907-96867 GCA_013399945.1 Ploceus nigricollis | reverse complement strand
TCCCGGGGGCACAGGGGGCCGTGGCGGTGCTGCTGTTGGACCCCCCTCGGCATCGCTGTGCCCCTGCCCCGGGCAGGTGTCCCGGCACCCCGGGCTGAGGCTGCCGGGTGCTGTAAGAATCCGCTGGCCCGGCCTCGCTCCGGCAGCCAGAGCGTTTGGTGCTTGTAGCTGTAGCCATGGAGAGGCAGAGCTCAGGTGCGTGACGAGCTGCGGGCTGCTCCGGGCGCTTGGGTTTTCAGAGCCGCTGAACAGCAACAGAAGTCAGTGGCTGCGGTGGTGCAGCCCCTGTCAGTCGCTCACGAGGGTCAGATGCTGGGCAAGTTCCGCTCCTTCTCATTTCCCTTCACTGAACATGTCATGGCTTATGTTGTGGAAGGGCTAATTCACGTATAGAATGATGGAATCACAGAATGGGTTGGGTTGGAAGGGACCTTAAAGATCATCCCATTACACCCACTCTCTCATGAGCAGGAATACCTTCCACTAGACCGGGTTGCTCCAAGTCCTGTCCAACCTGGCCTTGGACACTTCCAGGGTTGAAGAAGCCACAGGTTTTCTGTGGCCTCACCACTCTCGCAAAGGAGAATTTCTTCCTTCTAATATAAATCTTCGCTTCTTCAGCTTGAAGCCATTCCCCCTTCACTCCATGCCCCTTTCCAAAGTTCCTCCCCAGTACCTGTAGGTACTGGAAGATTCTCTAAGTTCTCCCTGGAGCCATCTCTTCTCTCTCTCTGTTGCAACAGTTCCCCAGCCAGCTGCAGACACCTCGCTGCCATACCTGTGGCATGGCTCAGGGGGCCCCAGCAGGGTTAAGGCTGGTTGTGCAGACCCATGGACTTTCTGTCAGGATACTGAAAAGTTCTGCCAGCTTCAGTCATTTTCAGGGCCCTGACAGCTGGGATGACAGTTGGATTCCCACCTCGGGACTGCATGTGCCTGAATGTGTTTATGGCTTTCAGTCCATGGAAACAAGGCGCCATATGAGGGTAAAAAATACGTCCATGAAGAGTGCCTTCACAATCTCTGCATGTGAATTCTGAAACGTCTCATGACTAAAGCCAGAACTTGCCATGACCCCATCAGTCCTCTCCTTGCTGGCCATGCCCTGTTGTCATTTGGAACTTACACCGAGGCTGTGGGCTTGGCAGTGGTGTCCAGGAGCATCTCCCTGCAGTGACTGGGCTGAAACCATTCACAGCACATTTTTCAGGTCAGCTTCTGTTTGTCCTCCCCTTCCAAGGGGAATCAGCCAGCCTGCTTTGCTTATATGCAAGGCAGGCAATGCCCATCCCCAGTTTTCCATGCACACCTCCCAGGGAATCCAGGGAAGCAGGAAGCAGAGTCCTGAGCAAAACCTGCCCACCAGCTGCATGTAGAGCTTTTCTGTGAGGAGAAGATTCTGTGCAAAAGGGCATTTTGCCCACAAATCTGACGCTGCCTTTTCATTTCTCCTGTCCAAATAATTTAAAAATCTATGATGTTTCCATTGATTTCCTGTTTCTTATTATTTTTCCTGGAAAGACAGGAAAGTAGAAGCAAGAATTGCCCACACAGTGCTACAAGAGTAAGGCCTTGGACTTTCCCGTGCAACTGACGCACTTGAGATTTCTTTTGTTAGTTTCAGAATGTGAGAGTCCTATTGTTTGTCAGTTTTGCCACCTACAAGATCATTTATTGAGATACATGAATGTTTGTGGTTTCACAAATTGCTAAATGTTTACACATCTAGGAATTTGGGAGTTGTTTGAGGAAAAATGTATCATGAGATGTGAAAGATTCTGCTCAGCAGAGGCAGTGGGGAATTGCTTCAAAATACCATAACTTTGCTTTCCTGTCAGCTCCTTCTCAGAAACTCTTGTTTCCCTGCTTAAGTGTGAGCAAGTTTTACCATGCTCAGATCAGTGCCCACAGCCCCATAAATGTGCTTTTCTGACCCTTGGCTTGTGTACCACTGACAGCTTTGATGGAGACCACTTGTCCACACGGCCTGGCCCCCTTTCTCTTGGGCAAGAAAAAAGAAAGAAGGCAAGAAAAATGGCAAGGGCTGAGTGTGTTTACTCTGGCATGTTTTCCTTTTCTCCAGAGATGGTACCTAATAAGGACTATGAGCTGGAGTTAAAAAATACATCAAATGAGAGCTAATTAACCAAATCCATGGGATCACAGGTACTTGGCACACATCAGAGTAGATGTGTGAGAAGGAAGTTCTCTGTGTGTCTGTCTCTCATGGCTCTGTTCAGGTAGCCTTTCCCTTCTCCATAGGTAGCTTGTGTGCAGTGCTCAGGGACCTGATCTAACTGAATGACACCACAACAGGAATACTCTCCTTCTCTGTTCTCTGATCTGAGTCCCTGCCCAGCCACATTGACATGGGAACTGATGTCAGGGAGGTGGTCACAGTGCATGTCCAGATGGGGCCATGGACATCACTCTCCTTTCTGTACCAGCCAGCCCTTCCATGGGCTTTGGGTGGCCCTGCAGCTCTCAATAAGGTTAACTGCTCTGACCTCAGCTGAACTTGACCACACATTGTTGTTTGAAGAGGAAGATGTTACTCTCTCCCTCTGTGCTGCCCTCATTTCCTTATGCCCAGTTTACCCCAGCAACCACTTGTGCTCTCTCTGGAGCCTGAAGGAGAGCTGGCTGCATTTTCTGCCACAGCAGAGACTGAACATGCCTCGTGGCATTGCCTGCCTGCACAGCACACACCCCTTCTTCTCTCAGCAAGGTCCATCGGTGGCTGGGAGCTACCAGGAGGAGGTGGCCTTCTTCTGAAGCCTTTGTGACTTGAAGCCTGCACTGTGTTTAGACAGGAAGGCTGGATTTCTGATTTGTAGGGCTTCACATTTACCAACCCAGGGATCTCATCTGACAGCACTGGTTCAAAAGTCTGTGCTGAGTTTTGGTCCTGAGCAGAAAGAGGGAAGTGAGAAAGGTGTGAACAGCAGAGAGGGGAAATTGTGTTTTCAATTCATTCATCACAGAGATCAAGGAAAGACTGTAAATATGGGGCAAGAGAGACATAGAGAGGTAAAGAGATGAAGACATTTGGCATCCTTTTGTTTCCTGCTCCTGTGGCTGCTGCAAGCCCCTAGTGGAGGGTTAGAGGGAAACAGTGATGGCTGGAGGTTCCTGTTCAAGGCAGTGATGGAAGCAGTGAGAGCTGGAGGAGGACTGGAGGAGCTCATGGTAGGGACATGCCAAAAATGGCATGTCTCTGTGAGCTCTGGAGAGGATACCACTGTCAGAGAGCAAAAGTGGTAGCATAAACCAAAAAATGATCAAAAGCAGGGAGCAAAGGGAGAAAGGGAGGGTATCGGCTTCGTGGTGGGGTTCCAGATGGATTCCCTGAGGCTGGGCTGGTTGGGAGCAGTTGAGGAGGCTGCTGTGGTTTTAATCACAGAATCACTGGGTTGGAAAGGACCTTTGGAGATCAGATAGTTTGGCTTGCCTGGCTATGTCTGTTAGGTTTTCAGTGTGTACAAGGGTGGACGCCACAACTGTTCTGGACAATGTATTCCAGTGTTTAGCTACCCTCACAGTTTTTTCTTGTGTCCTTTAAAGGAATTTGTGTCCCTTTAAAGGGATTTTCTGTGTTTTAATCTGTGCCCATTGCAGCTCATCCTTTCCCTGGGTATCACTGAAAACAGTCTATATAATTTTTTTTACTGTCCCACCCATAGGGTTTTACTCACATTGATAAATGTGAATCCCTCTCAAGCCTTCTTGTCTTGATGCTAAACAGTCCCAGTTCTTTCAGCCTTTCTTTGTATGACAGATGCTCCAGACTCTTATTCATCCTCATGGCCCATTGCTGGAATCTCTCCAGTGTGTCCTTGTCTTCCTTATGTTGGAAAACCAAGTACACTTGGTTTACACTGCTGTAGATAGTAGGTGAATGGAGAAATGGTCCTTAAGCAGTATTTCCTGAGTGTCAGAATCTGTGGACACTAGAGGAATCCTGAAGACTGCTGTCAGTTTCATTTGGTTCTGCTTTGGCTGAGCTTGCTCTGTGAGCAAGCAGCACCCTTCTGCAAGCTGAAGGGCTCGGGGAAGGAGGATGTTGTTGATCCATAGCCTATGGAGTAGATACCATCAGCTTCAACCCTCACCTCTCTTTTGGTGATTAATAGCTATGGCACCTGTGAGACCTGAAAATCAGGGATTTTCTGACCCTTTCCTCCCTCCTGTGTGCTTTATATTTTTGCCTGACCTTTTGACCATTGAGCAGAGCCCTACAGGGCCCCTTGGTACCAGACTGTCACAGCCCTAGGTTAAGCAATTGGCCTTCCCAGCCTGGAGCAAGAGGGAATCTGTGCAGATGCAGGTGAGGAGGGTGAACACAGAGCCAGTGGAGTGTGGTGTGTGGTGCACTGAGGGATTTCTCAACAGCTCCTGTTTCTTATCCTGAGGCTGGCTGCCTCCTCACCCCAGCTGCATCAGGGTGCTTGGGATGATGATGTGTGTAGAGAGATCTGTACAGCTCCAGATCTAAGAGCAATCTGGCACGAGGCTCAGGTGCTCCAGTTTGTGACAACCTTTATGGCAGGGCAGCATAGATGTTGAGATAGTGGGGTAGTGTGTATTCCAGGAGGTGCTTTGCATGGGACCCTCTGGAGAAACCTCTGTTGCGTCTGCTTTCTCTAGACAAGTGATTTTTGGAGTGTTGGAGAGATGTATCATTCAGTCACATTTGCAAGTGGTTTCTTTGAAAACCTATTTTTGGGCCTTGATTTTTGTATTTGTAGTTAACTAGAAATCACTTATATAAGCAGCAGCAGCAGCAACATATGCAAATTTGCTGGAAATTGTCAGCACTTTTTATAGCTTCAGTCATCCCACAGATGTAAGTCTCTGTATGAAGCACAGCGTGTGCTTCCAGAATGGATGGAGGTGGCTCTGGAATCTGACTGAGCGGGCTGGACTGAGTAGGACTGCGAGCTGCCACTGATCTTATCTGCACTCCACAGCTTGATTTACCAGAACTGTGAGGCACTTAGGAAGGAAGGAATGGTGTGCTTCTCCCTGGTGCAGCTGTCAGACAGATGGTTCTTTGCTTCCACTGCTGTGTAATACTCAGCAGGTAACTCACCTCACCTAAACCAACCTGGGGCAGGTGGAAATGTGCAAACAGCTGAGCCTGGAGGTTGTTGCACATCCAGCTGCAGGAAGCATGGCATGGCATGGCACAGACTGCTTCCTTCGTGGTGCCTGGGGAGTCACAGAGAAAAAGGATGAAAGGAATACACAGAAATTAAAATGGCTTTTATTTATTTATTTTGTAATAACAGAGAATGTGTAGAGGATTTTTGTGCTAAACTGCTCTCTGCTGTCATGGGGGGCTGTATGATGTGTGTGATATGTATTAAAAGGGAGGGTGTGTTGGTACCTGTTGCAACAGAGCTTTTCCTGATGCACAAAGGAGAATAAAGTTGTGTGTGCACCTGGATGGCTGTGGGTACCTGAGCCCTGAGCTGTTAGTACCTGGTGTCCTTATCTCCTGCATGCAGCAATGGTGCTTTGCTTTCTCAGAAGGTTCTTCTACATCCTTGGAGTTTGTTGTCTCACTCTCTTCGTTCCTCCACCTCCCCACTCAAAAATCAGCTTAACATAAAATTCATGAAGAGCCACAAGAACTGAGGGGATGTGTGATGATCTCAGGCACAGATGTGACTGCTGCCACTGCTTTTTTCTAAGGATATTCTGTGGAGCAAGTAAAGCTCCAATCTATAGTCTTGGGTGCTGGGGAGGGAATCTGGTCTTTAGTCTAGTGTGATAAGGCTGTGGGTGCTGAACCCAAAGAGTGGGTGGCATCACTGCCAGGCTGGGGTGATCTATCTTCTATCTCCTGCTCAGGAGTGCTTGTGACACCATCCTGAGTGTTCTGGCCATTCTGCTGCCCCTGGGAGGTGGTGCTGGGCAGCAACCACAGCTGAAGTGGGGATGGCATTTCCCCTGGTGTAGAAGGTTGGTTTTCATTCTCTTGGTGCAGGGCTGGGTCCCTAATGAAGGCAGAGGGAGAGATTTCATGGCTGTAGATGGAACCTGCTGTGGATGTTGTCTCAGGGAAAAGGTGAAGTTTCCAAAGTTCACGGGTGCTGAGGCTGGTCTGCTCCGCATGATTCAACAGCAAACTGTTGTTCAAAGTGTTCATGAGAGAAGTGACAATGAGAATCCTGTGGTATTGCCTTGTGTTTAGTTTCACACAGTCTTTTTTCTCTCTTTGACTTTCTGTATTTTTTCGAGTTGAAACTTGTGATCATCTGACCACTGATATTTCTGGCAAATGTGAATGAAATCAAATAATAAAGGGTGAGGAAATTATGTTTTGCTGCCAGAAAATCGCTCTTTAATCAAGTTCTGAGGAAATTTAAAGCCCCAGGAGAATGTGAAGGGGATGTGAGGCTGCAATTCACAATCCCTGTTATCCATCTAGCAATAACTGTCTCGCTCTGTTGAAGTTACAGATAAAATGTAAAAACTGAATAGTACCATAAATAGCTGAAATTTGTGCAGAGAAGGGTCTTAAAGATGGTTCTGGTATTTTTTATGAGCTCTTCTGTCCCCTGCAGAAGTTGGGGTGTTGCAGAAGCTGGGCTCATAGGTGCTGCTTCTGTAGCAGGTGACAACAGTCACACTGTTGGCCTTACAAAAATTGCATAGGACACAATTTTTAAAGATGTTTTTCCTTTATCCTTAGCTAAAAGATGAAAAAGTGCCATGGAAGGCTTAAACTGGAGTATCTCTTATGGCCTGTGGATTACAAAAGGAGTCTAAAAACAATCTCCCTGCAGACGTCTGCCTTCTAGATGTGCATGATTAAATGCACATTAAAATGCAACATTAAGTTGCTGTGCACCTGCAATTTAAGGGTGGATATAGAGCAACTATGAAAAATGTGGATCATTTAAAGGCTCACTTGAAGACTGCTTAGTTCCCTAAAGAATTTCCGGCTCATTCTGTGCTCTGAATGGGGCACATGTCCTGTAGGAAAATACAAGAGTGATTTCTGCAGCAGCAAACATGGAGAACTCAAGTTTCACTTTCCAGCTTGGGTGCAAAATGCACCTTCAGTGCCTTAAGTGTTTTGCCACAAACACCAGTGCTGAATGTACCACCCAGCACTTTATACTGAATGTAGTTTGAAAAGACACAGTAGGAATAATGAGAAAATGCCAGATACTTATTTTCTAAAAACAAAGCTTTACTTTGGTGTCCAAAATGGAAAATTTGGCTCTGTAATCAAGACCAGAAGATTCTGGCAGCTTTGATAGGATTTGGTTTTCTCTACTTATTTCACTTTTACTTGTGGGATAAAAAATGACCAGGTAGAATTAACTAGTCATTTAACTAACCAGATGAAACCTGTGTTTTATGCTCCATGATTCCTTATCTTCCATGGTTGCTTATGCCCATGAAGCACATTATTATCAGTAATGTGCCCCAGTGCTCATCATCTGAAGTGTCTGAGTGTGTTCTCAGGACTTGTTTTTTGTTATTTTGTTATTTTATTTTTGTTATTTTCCTGACTGCTGACACCAAGTGCTATCCCAAAGACAGGACATTGTCTGTTTTTGGAGAAGCTCCACGATAACAGCAGCAGGTAGTATCTCTTTTGAAAATATTTGGGTGTATTGCAGTTGTTTTCATTGTGGCTGCACTACAACTCAGGGCAGGAGGAGTTTCTCACTTTGCACGTGTTCATCCTGTTCCCGCCATCAACAGCAAAGGGAGCCAGCCACTACTAACTTATGTCTTGGAGTGTTTGACATAAGGCACTGATATTTCTGTCTCTGATTTCTGACACTCCCAGGGAGCACTCATTTTGGGCAGCTTTCTCAGCATCCTGCACTTCTCCACTGTGCCTTGTTCCCTGTGCAAGGCAGGTTTGCTGAAGCCTGCCAAAAGCTGGGGCTGGGGTGCAGTGGCTGCTCCCTGTGTGCTCATTTCTAGGAGCCTGCACAGCTCTGCCTTTGCAGACAGGGACAGAGGACCTGGGGAAACCTGAAAGCAGCATAATGGAATTGTTGGTCCCCACACTCTGCTTTGCAAACTGTCATCAGTTCATGTCACTACAAAGTGTCATTTGCCATATTTAATTAGCTGTCACACTCCATTTTATTGGTATGAGCTCTTGAGTATGCAGAACAGTGTGAAACCAGGGCCAACAGTTTGCTCAGCCACTATTTTCCAAGTTTGTGCTTCAACTAGTGTTTGTCTTGAAAAATTTAAGTATGCTTAAGCGTATTTGGGATTTTTTATGTCACGCCACTGTGTAAAACATTACCTGTTGAGAGGAGCTGCTGTGCAGGGTTGGTATGTGGCAGGGCTGTTAACAGGTTTGCCCTGTACCTGCAGAGCAGGTGAGCAGGCTGAGTCTCTGTAGCACAGGGTTAGGTATGAGAGAGCCCCTTGCATACCTGCCATAGCTGCAGAAGTGCACTTGTGATTGAGAGGGAGAGCAGGCTGTACATTTTCCTGGGATACAGACTCCCTCCCTGCCGTGGTGCCTCCTCTGTACCTGCTGTGGTGACTGCCCTGTGGAGCAGTCCTTTTACAGGCATATGGAATAGCAGAGAAAGCTTTTTGCTTGTACTAGTAATCCAGTTTTCCACATCACGCTATCAAAATAGCTTTTGTACTAGCCTAGTACATCTGTGGTTTGCTTTTTTGCTGGCACATTCCAGAAAGGGGTGCCATGGGTTACTCAGGAGCTGCCACTCTGCATTTTGTAGAGTATATCTGGCAGCAGAACAGGCCAGCATCTTTTAACATCCACTTTTGTCAGCATTTGTGAGCAGTCCCCTCAGTGCTCAGCCATCAGCATGAGGCACTTTGGAGTTAATTTAGGCTGACTGACAGATGACTTCGGTCACTAATCTTTGAGCTCCTCAACAGCTGCAGATGCAAAGGTTGAAAATCTTTCTTTGACATTGTTTGAGACCTGTCTGGCATTTTTCCTACATTCGTGGTTGGTAAGAGTAGACTGTGCAGACTGTTCTTGAGCCACAGATATTCCCACTGTGATGCTGGCAGCAAAAGCACCGTGGTCTTCCAGTGTTTGTTTGAGCACTGGGTTTGTTTACTGCACAGATCTCTCAGGGCTTTCCCAGCTCTGTGGCACTTGGAATGGCCTCTGCTGCCGCAGTCTCCAGGAGCAAAATCTTTCCAACTTTAACTCCTTTGCTGGCTATCGCTTCATGTGCCCATATCCATCAGTTCTTTGCCTCTCTTTGCACTGTGGAAAAAGCCCTCAATAACAGGTAATTAGAAGTAATAGGTCTTGGGAAGACCTGGGGTTTTGTATTGTAAAATGGATCAGACCAAGGTCCATAAGGAAGGTGTGTGATGTTCCACAGAGTGCTCTGATGAGATATTCCATGATTTTCAGCAAAGAAGGGACACAGCAGATGTGAAATCTGCAGAGGATCTGCCCTGCCCAGTGTTGCCAAAGCAGGGACAAGCTGCAAGGCTCTAGCCCATCACAGAGAGAGAAAGCAGGAGCTCCTCTGGGCTGGAAATGGAGTCTGGAATAATCAGGCTGTCCCATAAGTACTGAATTTTCATCTTTGAAATGCCCTCTCACTCTCAGCAAGTCTAACAGTGGGTAAAAAGGAGAAAGGTGTGACAGTGGGGAGGGATCAGAGGCACAAAAATAAGTCTCAAGCCGTTCATTTGATCTTCCCAAACTTGCCCCTATGTTTTACTAAGAATCACAGTAAAAACTTCCTTGAAATCTGCTAGCTCAGGGTTAAATGTCATTGTTTACTGCACCTGCAGTGTCCTTCCTGGCAGCTCAGCACTGCTTGTGGCTCCTGTTCACCCCCTCCCAGCCCTTTCACCAGGGACAGGCCAAGCAGCTCTGAGACTGCTTGAGAAAAATGCAGCAGTGGAATGGGGAGCATGGAAGGGGTTAACATGAAGTAGCTCCCTGGGCTGCTAAAAGACCAGCTTTTGTGGAAGTCTGAGGGAAGGAACAAGGATCTTTGAGCTTGACATTGTTTGGGACGTGAAAAGTACAACAGGATTTCAGTTATTACCTCCGTATGTAATACTGTGCATTTATTCCCAGTGTGTTTTGTTTGCTGTGTTGTTGCCTGTTCTTTGAAGACTTACCAGAGCTCGTGTAAACAATCATGTATAACCTGAACATATTTACAACACATTTCTCACTTTCCTGAATTATCTGAGGAGTGACTGGCATCATCACTCCTCAGACACATAACCAAACCTTTGTGGCTCACCTGTGGTTTGAGGAAGACTCTTTTTGCTTCTGCTCTTTGCCTTCTGGCTTATGTATTTCTTATTTTGTATAGTTGTTTTTTCACTCCTTGTCTGCTTCTTTTCTCCTGGAAGTCTTCATAGAAAGGAGTTTATGTTTTCACAAGCATACCTGTGATAGTTGGTCTGACAGCAGATATCAGCACTCCCAGGAGTACCACACAGAGATGCTCGTGCCACCATGGCTACAAATTTGCTATTGAGTTTATTCTGTCATTCTGCTTAGTTTGACTGTGGTCATCTAAGCACTTTCAGAACATTCTTTTAAATTGGCTGCCTGGATCTGCTTTGTCTTCCTGATCCTTTCTAATTCACTTGTTTAGCCCTTTGCTCATGCTTCCAAAACGAAACCCTGCAGTTGGCGTGTGCTGAAATGTTCCTCCTTGAGCCATTTCCACAAAACCACAAAGCCAGACCTACAGTGACAAGCTAGTGCAGTACAGGAGCAGTTCCAGTTGCTACAGAAGTGAAATTTGGTCATAGAGGAGGCAGAGCTGGCAAGCTTTTGGTAGTGGGGTAGATGGAATAATTGGTACAGAGGAGTTTGGAGGAGAAAAATGGAGATGAGGAGTGACAGAGTTTGCAAGGGCTGAGAGAGAATGAAGAATTAACAGAGTTTGGATTTGATACAGATATGGCAAGGTGCCATGTAGAAATTGCACAGAAGAGGAATTGTATTTCCAAGGGGTGAGCAAATGCTTAACTCAGAAAGGAACAGACAGAAATTGGTTTGATAGACGTAGTTTGTTTTGTAGTCCTGAAGAACTGTGTGCAGAATTCAGTTTAAAAATGCTGCTGAGGGCTGTGTGTGCAGCACACAGCTGAGCACTTCCAGCCCTGCCCATGTAATGAGCTGCCTGAGCAGCAGATTAGCTTCTACTGTGCCAGCTGCTGTATAATAGGACTAATTCATTACCCAAAGCCAAGTAATCACTCTCAATAGCAAGATTTAGAAGAGAGCCTATGACTTGTCTCATTGCACTGCAGACTGCTGATGATCACAGTGATAACTGAGACTAAATGAAAACTGGGAATAACCTCAGTCTCTTACAGAATGAGGAACAGAACTTCAGGTATTTCCAAAAAGAAATTATGTTTAAATCATCTTTTGGACAATAATTTTGCAATGAACCTGAGTCAGCGTGCCCCTGTGCACAGCTCCTCTGAGCTGCACTGCCCTGGGGTTTGGGGACTCCCTCACTCCAGCTCACTCCTCTGCTCTTGACCAGCACCATTTACTAAGGCTGAATTTGAATCTTCAATGAGGGACAAAGCTTTCCCTCAGTGCTTGCCAAAAACATAATCACAGGCCAGAAACATAATTCATCTCCAGGATGGGACTGTGGCAAATTCTGCTGTGCAACTTGCTGGCAGTGCTGGGGAGGAGATTTTGCTGGTGCAAATCACTGTTCCCAGCACGTTGTGATGCTCTGTGCTGCCTGGTGTGCCCCAAGCAGGATGCTGCCTGCTCATGGAACAAGGCATCTTCCAGCATGTCTCTGATACCCTCCTCAGGAATTTTGTCAGTTTGGAGGTGGGACTGTCCCATCTCAGAGGTGGGACTCTTATGGCAGCAGCTCTCTGGCCACAAAGAGGAGGCACAGACTTTCCCAGGCAGTTTCCCAAGGAAGGCTGTGAGAGAAGCAGAGAAAAGAGAATCAAAACAATTCTTATCTCAGCTGCTGCTCCTGTGGTTGTGCCCACGTGGAATGTGTTTGGAGATTGTTTACCCAAGGTGATTGCTGGGTTGGATTCTGGTGATGGTGTTTGGCTTCACTGACCACTTGGATCCACAGCCGTGTCAGGACTCTCAGGAGAGTCACGGGTTCTTCCAGTTAGTTAGTTAGTAATATAGTGTAATTAGTATAATATAGTATAATAAAGCAATTGATGAGCCTTCTGCAATCATGGAGTCAATGCTAATTATTACCCAGCTGGGGGCCTGTGGCAACAGGACTTTGCTGGAGTAGGAGAGGAGGTCTGCTGGCCATGTTGGAGCCCCACATTGAAGACAGGGAACCCAGAGATGGAGAACACCAACTGCAAGTAGCACATGAAAGGGGAAAGGAGCTGCTGAATGCTTCGACTCTGGCTGCATTTTTTACTCAGTTAGGTCAGAGCTTGATCACAGATCTCCACCCAGTGATGCTCAGCAAGGTCTTTATATCACAGTCTTCTAAGCTTGCACACAGTGATTTTGGTGACACATGGAATGAAGCTGGCTGCACTGAACAAAGCAGCTTTTTGCTGGGCAAGATGTGAGTCTCTGGAAATGGCTCTTTTGTGATTTTAGACTCAGAAATACACGAGCAGGAATGGCTGTAGTCCCTGTGTTGGCACTGATTAGTGCTCTGTATATGCGTCCCTGATTATGCAATGGTGTTAGAGCTGCAGGGCTGAACCCTCTCCTCCCTTCTGCTGCCTCCTGCAGCAGGAGCTCCAATGCCCTGGCAGCCTGTGAAGAGCCACTCAAAAGCTACAGCCTGTTTCCAGCCTGGAGTCAGGCCCTGGGGTGAACAAATCCCAACATTCACTTCTGTGGTAGGGAATTTGCTTTTGCTTTCAGTGCTGGAGGATCCAATGTTTGCCTGTGGTTAGAGAAAAGTGAGCTTGAAAACCTTTTACTCCTCCTTCCCCATGGCAGGGACGTGTTCTGGGGAGGTTGATGTGACTTGCACATCCCTCCCTGTGCAGGGATGGGATGTTTGCTCCTCACCACCAAGAGAGAGCCTCATACAGTCTTCTGCTCTTTTCTTAGCTCTGAGGAGTCACACTTCAACCACAGTGCACCTTCATCCTCTCAGGCACACCCCTCCTTTGGAAGAGTCAAAATCAATCTGAGCCATCAGTCCTTTACTTGAAAATAGCCATGAGTGTGGCTGCTGAGCTTTGCTCTGTGTCAGAGAGGTCTTGGGGCTGCTCCTTTCAGCATCTCTGGGTGGTGCCTGCTTGGGGTGCACACCTGTAACCCCCACAGAAATGCAGCATTGGCACCATCAGAAAGCTGCCACGAGGGTTCTGCCTGCCAGGGATGGCACCAGTCTTGTTTTAGGTCATGTTTGTCATTGTCTCTCTGTTTGGGTGGCACACAGCTCAAAGGGCAGATGCCCACCAGCTTCTTATGGTTTGAGATGAAGTGTAGCTAAAATCCTTCAAAATACTTTTTCCTTGTATTTACTAACTTTAATAAATAAGGTTACAGATTGGCTTTTGATAGCCTTTACACCTAGGAGATCTCATTCTGCTCTGTGGAGAGCAACAATTGTCCCTCTTCATCACACAATGTATAACTACCTCAGCTGCCTTATCAGGCTATTCCTAAGGAGTACAACTGAATTACTGTTCATCACAATGTAGGACACAATTTTTTCCTCTCTTTAAAGCTTTTTCTTTTATTTATGATGTTACCTTCCTTGACAGCTTCCACATTTTCTCCTTAAGGCAAGAATTTTTTTTATAACTAAATAAAATAGATGCATTTATAAATTTATAAACTCTTCATTATCGTTCATTTTTCCCCTCTCTCTGCTAGGCTGCAGCTCTAGCAGTAGTAAGGCAATATCTTCAGTGGAAGGAGTTAAATATACCACCCCAGAAAAGTGCAGGCCAGATCTGAAAGCTATTCCTGTAACGCTCATTTTGATCTCAGCCCTGTTTCCTGTCTAAAGACTTTTCTCTTTCAGTGGAGATCATGAAATGTTACATTTACTACTTTTGCTCAGAGCACGCTGAAAAAATATCCTTTAACTCCAGAGGTTCCCTCTCTCAGGAGCCCAGCCTGAGGAACAACAACCACAAGTTACAGCATAGTTTCAGTTCTCTATATTATTAAACAGTATTATTCTGAAGAAAATAATGCACTGAAGTGTGCTGCCATTGTGTAGCAGTGTGATTAATTAGGCACTAGATTCAATGCATTTAAGCAGGCAAGAAACTCCTAGAGGGGGGCCAAAACCAAGATAACCTCTCAAACTTCCCTCAAATAAAACAGGTATTATTTTTCTTCACGTGGTGAGATCCTGCAGCTGTGCAAAATTCACCAAAAAAATTCCTTCTGTAATCCTACCAACTTTTTCCCCTTAATCCAGTCAATTACAGGAACGTGGAATGAACAGCACAGAGCTGCTGCAGCAAGAGCAGCACTGCACTGCTGACCCCTCTGAAGTGCCAGTGAGGGTGGGGGAAGCTCTGTGGGGGCTGCAGATGTGCACAGCACAGCCATCCTGCAGATCCCAGGCTGCTGGGAAGCTTTGACTGTTCCAATTCAGCAGCAGGCACAGAAATATTTAGAGTTGTGAGAAGGATGTTTGGGCTGTGGCAGGTGAAGACATGGCAATGCTGGAGACCTGAGCTGCTCTGGGCTTCCCTTCAACCCCCTCGTGCCTCCTTAACCCCATCTGCACTCAGCAGCAGCCCCAGAAAGGCCCTTTTGAGCCTGGCTCCATGCACTGGTGCAGCTCTCAGGGCTGCTGTTTTCCTGGGGTAGCTTCTGTGTGGTGTGAGCTCCCGAGGCCACCGAGCACCAGGACCTGTTCAGAGTGGACGTTGAGGATCAGCCAGTGCCTGCCCTGTTCCCCTGTGGCTGCAGCAGCCTGGTCTCCAGGAATGCTGAATGTGTCCCGTGCTTCTCTGGGTGGGGGCTGGAACAGCTGGAGCACACAGGTGGGAAGGTGTAAGAGATGGCACCAGAGCCAGAGCTCAGCCTGGTCACTGACAGGGCTACTCCAGCAGGTTATCTCCACCTCCTGACAGAGGAGTCCAGCCCTTCTGTGCAGATGATGCAGGAGATGCTGATTTCTCCAGAGGGGGTGAGCGTTGGTTTATGCCTGGCAGGAGCTGCCCAGAGCTCACCAGTGGAAAACTCCTGGGATGGGGTGAGCGAGGGCTCCTCCATGCCTGATGGGAGCTGTGTGTGTTTGGTGCCCACTGGCCCATTTACAGTGTCCAGGAGAGGGGGATTAGCCAACCTCCTGTGCCAGGTGAGCAGCTCAAGGGCAGAAACTGATAGACATGGCTGCAGTTTCTTCTTCTCTGCGTGGAGTCAAGCACCACATACTTCCTCAGGAGCTGCTGTGCGTGCTGTGACCATCCTGCTGCCCCAGGGAGCCATCAGAAGTGCCAGCACAGGGTGTCCAGGGGCATGGCAGGCTTCTCATAAGCTTCAAGGACTGTTTGTGCTGTTGTGTTCCAGCATGGACAGGTGAGAAGCCTTGGGGCAGGAACTTCTCAGTCCTGCAGACAAGAACAAGTTCATCCTTATTTAAAAAACACAAAACACTCTGATTCCTTTACAGCCAACTGAGGAAGAGAAACTCCTGAGGTCAGACTCTCCCAGTGCTTTTTCAGATGTCCAGGCTGAAGGAGCTGGGTTCTGTTTCTCCCTGGTGATCAGAGAGCTGTGAGCACCTGCTCAGCTGAGGTCTGCAGTCCTGAGTGGAAGCAAGAGGATGGAGCAGCTCTGCCTGTGGATATGCTCAAACAGGCTGTATGGCAATCCCCACAAGGAACTGCACTGAGATGTAATTTTCGTGTCTTGCCAAGCTGTTCTTCTCTTGCTAAGTCAGAGAGCAGGAGCCTGAGGGTGTTGTTATCAATCTGGAGTTTGAATTCAGCATCTGTTCTGCATCGTCCCTCTTCTTTCCCGGGCATGAGGCCAAGGTTTGGTGTCCAGGAGGTGGGACCTGCCTGCAAATCCAGGGCTGTGCTCAGCCTCCCCATTCCCTCCTCCACAAACAAGGCTGCTGCAGCAGAGCAGGAAGGTGCAAATACAGTTTTTACAGCCCAGAAAGCAGCTCTTGGGTTTGAATTCAATTTTCCCAGATTTTTTTTTTTTTTCCCCCACTTTGCATCTGTCTGAGCCCAGCACAAGTGTTCAGGCAGCTGGGTGCAGCACCACAGGTGTCACAGAGAGGTTCCCCAGGATTTCACTGGAAGTCTCAGAAGGGAAGTGGCACAAACAGTGAGGTGCCCTGAGCAGGACAAACTCCTGACAGAAGGGACCCTGTAGGAGCTTGGTGCTCTGGGTAAAATCCAGTGTTTCCGTGACTCCTGGATTAGCTGTACCAGAGGCTGTGCTGCAATACTGGTTTTTTCATGATCTTCACAGGGTAGCAGCTTGTGATCTGGAAATTTATGACCATTTATTTTTATGTTAAGTGTAGATTAAAAAAATGAATTCTACCTTTTTCACGAAAGCATATGACTTAAAAACCCCATGGACTTAAAAATCCCACCTAAAGTAGTGGAATAAAATCAGCAGACTCAACAGAACTTTCTTGTTTTCCCTAGGTTTAAATTTTTTTTTGCAGTCCCAGGCTTCAAAATACCTCAACTGCAAATACTACCGTAATTCACGTGCAAAGGCTTGCAGAGGTTCATGTGGTGAGGGTTTAGAGGCTAGGGATGATTTCTTTATGCCTCTTTGAGGTGATGATGTGCAGGTAGTGCAGGGTGGCCAGACAGCACCTTTGCTGTGCTAGTATTATTAAAGGTTTCATTGTGAATGCCATCAGAATGATTATACCATCCCCACCCCAATTCTTAACTTTCAGCTCCAAGTGTTGATCTCTCCTAAGTAGCATTTTCTTATTAGATTATGAGATTATTTCTGTTAGATTTTATTTTCTTTTTAATACATGATGTCATACTTTAAATAATATTTCTATTTTCATATCAAACGTGTCCATTCCAAGCCATCTCCCAGTGGAATGTCAGCATGGTGTAATCTTTGGGAACAGCTGCTGAGGATACATATGTGTACCTCATACTCCAGTCCCAGGCTCACTCCTTTGCTTCAGAAAGGCTGAATAATACCTACATCATTTCTTATAAATAGTTATTTGGTATTTTTTAAAGAAGTTCAACCTTTACTGTGGCTTTGATACCACCTCCATCCTGAACCTTCCCTTTTACAAGTTAAATTCATTTTTCTCTCTCCTGTGAGGGATGGGAAAATAAACTCCCCTTTTTCTTTTTGGCAGATTGATGGCATATCCAAGACACTCCCCTTTCATTCATTATTCCTGTCCTGTATTAAACTACTTTTTTTCTCTTTCTGTTCAAGTCATTTTTTTCTAGATCTCTGGTTTTTACTCTCTTTTGGAATAGAATTTTCATGGATTCTCAGAGAAGATTAGCAAATGCTCTGAGATTTATGAGCCAGTTCTTCAAAAGTCTACAATCTCAGGGTTCTCCAAGTTATTCTTCCCCTATTGCAGGCTGAAATCTTTGTTGCTGGTATTAACTGTGACAGCCACTTGATGATGGAGGACTTTGTTAATAAATTACATTTTGTTGAATATCCTGAACATGCTCATTCATGGGTAGCTCTCCTCTGCTGAGCTTCAGCTGGTTCTTTTACTTGGTCTTCCTCTTAATACACATTTATAAAGTATTTCCTGTTGCTGTTAAGGCTTTTCTGCTGATTTTATCTACTTTTGCGCCTACACTTCTGTACTTGTCATAGGAATAACTGGCAGCTTTTTTTAATTTAAAAGCAGTCTAAAAGGTTCCTTCTCTTACATGCCTTATACCAAGCACAAAGGCTTCCCAGTCCCAATGACTTCTGATGTTTCCATATTACAATTATTCAAATTCACTGCTGCAGTAGCAGGTAATTATATGCTGTAGTGGACATAGGAGGAAGACAGATATTGAAATTCCATAAACAAGATTAACTTGCTAGGTGTAGAGCAATCAAACCAATATATTTTCTTTATCTGCTTTGAGAGTGTGGTTTGATGAATCTGGAGTATGCAGCAGGTCACAGTGTCTGGACCACACTGGAAATGCATCCTCTGGGCAGGATAGTCCCAGGGATTGAGGTGCCAGGCAATTTGAAAATGGCCAGTTTATTCATCATCTTCATCCAGTGAGATAGGAGACTGGCTGGGAAAAAAGAGGGAGTGAAGGGGACCCAGTGATATTCATTGTGTTCTTCTGAGGAAGCTCAGTTACTGCACAGGGCAAATTAAAATTCATCGATAACTGTTTCCAGGGATTTCCCCCTGCTGGCTTTTTTTTTTTTTTGGCTGTTTTCTCCCACTTGCACTTTTTCCAAGCTGAATATTGAATTGATATTTCCTGGATGTTTCTGCCTGCTCCATTTTCTTCTGCATGTGTCTGACCCATCAGCAGCTGGTCATGTCCCAGCAGCAGGTCTCCTGCTCAGCTGCCACTGCTGTCTCCCAGCCCTTTCCTTGAGGTCTGCCTTTGCCATCCCTCATCTCTGCAGTCCTCCCCACCACTGGCAGTGTGCTGCCTTAAATGTTATTGTTGCATATGGACCAGGACTGAATGAATTCCACTGCACAAATGTGATGATCTGGATATTCTTCTTCTCAGATGAAATTTTTGTATGGCAGAGGCTCATTAAAAAGAGCTAAACCAGGAAAGGGAGATCTGAGCTCCCTTCAGCATGCAGAGGGCCAGGAGCAGCAGCTGTGAGGACAAGAAACAGGCTTTTTACCTCAGAGCTAGGCCACTAATTAGAAGGTAAATGTGAAAAAACCCTTTAATTTCAGGCATAGATAAGAGGTATTCACTTCACCAAAGACTGCCTGGTCTGGTGAAATGCTGCTCACATTACAGTCCTGGGAAGGTTGCATGTGGGAGAAACACACAGGTGTCCTCTGCTTGTGTCCTCGTCCAAATCAGAAAGGCCAGAAGAAGGAGCAGAACCACTGCAGAAATGCTGGAGAAGGGACAGCAGCTGCAGAGAGCTGCTGGTGCTGATGGATTGATGAGAGCCAGCTCAATTCTTTCCAGGAGCACAGGGAAGAGGGGACCAGTCAGCTCCTGCAGAGCACTGGAGACCCTCTGCTGCTCTGCCCACCAGGGGCTTCCTCGGGGTGCTGCATTACCTGGATGTCACACACGGGCTGGCCTTGATCTCAGCCCAGCAAACAGCTCTGATGTGGCTGTCCAGACCTTGCTGTGGGACAGGATTGAGGCAGCCAGGCAGAGATACGTGTGGTCATGCCTGAGCAACCCCCAGAGTGACTGAGCCTGGTGGAGAGGTATGGCAGCAGCTCTCTGGCCACAGAGGGCAGGCACAGACTTTCCCAGGCATGAGACCTGGGGAGGGCTGTGAGAGAAGCAGAGGAAAGAGAGTCAAACCAATTCTTATCTCTGCTCACTGTTGTGCCCATGTGGAATGTGTTTGGAGATTGTTTACCCAAGGTGATTGCTTGATTGGATTCTGGTGACAGTGTTTGGATTCATTGAACTGTTGGATCCAACTGTGTTGGGACTCTGAGCAGAGAGTCACGGGTTTTTCTAGTTAGGAGTTAGTGATAGCTCGAGCTAGTGTAATATAAGTATAGTATAATATAGAATAAGAATATAATATAGCTTAATAAAGCAATTGATCAGCCTTCTGAACCATGGAGTCAATGCTAATTATTCCCCTCTGGGGGCCTGTGGCAACAGAGAAGGAGGATTTTCCTGAGGGACATCTCAGTCTTCTGTCAGGGTGCAGAGGCAGCCCCACATCGGCATACTCAGAGAAGGGGCCCCTGGAGGAGAGCTGCAGGTGCAGTAATTGGTGGCAGTGGGGCTCTCCCTGCCTGCTGAGCCTGGCTGGAGCCTGTGTCCCAGCTATGAGGGGCACCAAGCATTCTGCACTGCCCCCAAATTCCCTTGGCCTTCCTGTGCCACCCTGTCCTGCCAGCAGGCATGGGCACATGGCCCTGCTCTCAGAGCTGCCTGTCCATCTGCCTGTCTGCCTGGCTGCTTGTCTGTCTGTCTGTCTGGCCACAGCAGCAGGCAGGGTGAGCTACGGCTCCGTGCGGGGGCTCCTGCAGCTTCGTTCAGGCGTGCCAAGTGGTCAGAATGGCCTTCCTCCCATGCCTTATTTTGTTGTTTGTTTGTTTGCTCATTTATTAAGATTTGTAGCAGCAGCAGAAATGAAAAGATAGAGGTGATGTGTCTGTGTGAGTGCATTGTGCTGCGGGGTTACAGGCACAACAGTCACATTCCCCACGCCTGAGAGAGATTACAAGGGAGGGTGCAGGAATGTGCATCTGGCAGCACTTTGTATCTTGGCCATTTCACTGCTTTCTCTGCATCTGAGGTTCCCAAAGTTTTGGTCATGGAGGGCCATTTAATCCGGGGAACAGATTTCCTCTGCAGGGAAACACCATTCAAGAAGAATTGAGGGTGTTTGTAAGTAAAAGGTTGCTGCTTGGAAAAGTAGTAAGGCAGGGATCTGCCCAACCACAGCAAGAAGAGGAAGCAAATTTCATTTTAAAGTAGAGGAAAGTGTAGCTATAATATGCCAAAAGATTGCTTAAGGCCTGGGGCCAGGAACATAATCTGAGCTAACTGTTGCAATTTTGTTTTAATTTAATGGGTTTTTAGATAGTACTCACAATAAAATTATCAGAAATGTGGATCATTAAACATAAGGTTCTCAGGCAGCTTGTCCAACATTCTTCCTAAAAGAGAAAAGATTAGTTAAAGGCTTTTTTAAAGTAGTTAAATAAATTAATGCCCTATCTCTGGAAGTGTCCAAGGCCAGGTTGGGCAGGGCTTGGAGCAGTCTGGTCTGGTGGAAGGTGTCCCTGCCCATGGCAGTGAGTTCAGGTGGGATGAGCTTTGATGTCCCTTCCGACCTGAAGCATTCTGTGATTCTATGATAAATACAGACAACTAATTGGGATTATTCTTTGGACACTCTCAGAAATGTCCTTTTATTAACTTCTCATGAGAAGAATACACTAGCTCTGGAGATCTGACAAGATGCTTATCTACGATGCTTTTACTTGCTTTCCTAATTTATAGCTATGTTACTTGCAGCTCCTAATTTATAGATATGTTACTTGCAGAAACATTTCCAAAATGTTTCTGTAAATACATGTTTTTGGCAGATGACTGCAGCAAGGTTTGAGGTTGCTGTGCATTAGCTCTGCTATGCAGACTTGTGTGTGCATGTGGGAGGGAGTCTCTGTATTTTAAGGGAGAATCCCTTCCTTCCTGAAAGGACACTAATTATTAGTTGTTATCAAGTGATTTTATTGTGTCTGGGAAACTGCAGAGCCCAGCAATAGCATGGGGCTTGTTAAAACCCTAGTGATGTGTGAGAAATGAAGCACAGGAAGGCATGCCCTAGCACAAATGGGAGAGAGGATGCTGGAATTGCATTGCTTGGAATTGCATCCAGGTGCTGGGATTTCAGAGGATGCTGCAGGAAGATTGCAGTGCAGGTAGAGAGGGCACTCAGCCAGGCTGAGCTTCCTGCACTGCACAGGCTGAGGCCCCACATTAAAACATTTGGCTTTATTCCCAGATGTTCCATTCCTCCAAGCCCAGCTGCACTCACAGGCACAAGAATTCCAGAAGGCAGCCATGCTGCCCAGCTCTTTGTTTGCCCTCAAGCCTGCTGAGGGTGACTTTTCCACCCCCCTTTTTCATGCCACAGCCCAGGGAGAGGGGTCAGACAGCGAATTTAAGTCTGTGGGAAGTTTCTTTTTTTAACTGCTTCCAGTCACCCTTCCAGGGCAGAGCACCTGGAGCAGGCAGCATGCCCCCAGCTCCCTGGCTGCCTCTCGGGCCTCTGACCATCTCGCTGGTGTGCCACACTCTGCATCACTCAGGGAGGGATTGTCCCCACAGCAGGTCATTTCAAACTGGAGACAAGCAGTAATGCTGCAGCTGGCTGGGTCTGGGCTTGTGACTCTCTGTGCTTCTGGGGTGACTCTGACAGTACAAGGTTGGCTCAACAATGGCCCTGTTGTCCCCGGATGCCCAGAACAACACAGCCCTTCAGAGTACTTGGCCCTGGTGCTCTGCCTCATACCAGATGCTGGTGTCAGAGACAGAGTGGCACATCCCTCCTGAGAAGGGTGAGGCTTGTAAAAAAACTTCTCTGCTCCAGGTTTCATACAGCAGTGTCTCAGGCATCCAGTTTTGGAAAGAAAATAACCTAATAATTGAGTGGTACAGTGCTAGAAACAGCCCTGGGGAGAGACCTCGAACAAAGGAATCCCTGGGCTTTTACAGCCTTACAATCCACATACCCATTGCAGTGGTTATTTTGGGTCCAGGGTCTCCTGCTGTTCTCTGGCTCCTACAGAGTCCCCAGGTGACCAAACACCCCCTGCTCAGCCCAGCAGGACCCTGAGCCCTTGGTCAGGGGAAGGGTCAGTGTCCCTCAGTGTCCATTCCCACCCGCTTGCCAGGGGCTCCAGCCATTCCCCCACTCCTGGCACAACCTGCAGGTCCCACCTCAGCTCCCCCTGGAGCACTGGGGGTTCCACAGCAAAGGGAGGAGGGCTCCTGCCTGCTCCTGGGCTGCCCTGGCACAGGACACATCCAGCCCAGGCTTCTTGGAGGGCTGGCATTTGCCTCACCCCCAGTCTTTCACCTTCTTCTGCCCATTCCTACCCTACCAAGCCATGGTGTGGTAACTCCTGCTTGGGGAAGCCTTAGTATCCAGGAGAGCCAGCTCCTGACAGCCTGTGGCAGAGCTCTGGGTCTCCATTCCCATTGAGGGGATGGGGCTGTGACTCAAGTAGTTCATGTCAAACTCTGCCACATCGGAGTGGGCTGAGTTTACACAGCAGCATGCAGAGCTTTTGCATAGAAACATGAAACTGTGCTCATGGCAGCTCTGGATATCTTGAGAAATCAGCTTTGTCCCAGCTGGCCACATCCTGTTGTTTTGAGACATTGTGGTAGGGAGACAGCATGGCTTCATTTTCTGATGACAGAAAGGTAGCCGAGCAGGACACTCAGTGTGCTGGCTGTGTCCTGGCAGATGAGCCATGCCTAGACCTCCAGAGCCTATACCCACTCTGCTGGTTAGCAAATGAGATTCCAAATGTTAACTCTCTGAACAGCAAGAAACATTGGTGCTGAAAGGAAAACAGAGGAATGGGAAAGTGCTAACTTCTGTATTTCTTTTGGGGAAGAAGGAAAAAGACTACAGCTAATTCAGAAAAACTCCTCGAGTCCTGCAGGGAAACTGGCTGCTGGGAGGGTTTGCTCCATGTTTCAGGGAGGCAGCTGGTCACAGATATGCTTGGGAATGGGTAAGAGGTATCAGCCCAGTCCTTCCTGGCATTCTTTCACTGGACTTTTAACTTCTGGATGGTTCATGTGCTGACTTCCCACAGGGGTGTCCAAGGCCACGTGTTGGTGCCAAGATCTGCCCCTTTTCTCTTCAGTACCTGTTTCTTAGACAGGACAGACTGCAGTCATCAGTCAGGGCATGGACAGACAAATGTCATCACCAGCTGCCTATTTAACTGGTTCCTTGAATCCTCTTACCCTTCACTGCTTTCATCCCTTCCCCCATCTTTGTATCTTCCTTCAACCATCTACCCCTAATCATCCCTTGTCTTGTATAATACCTCTTTCCCTGCATCCTTCTATCAGTCCATGGTCTAGAGAAACTTTCCTGTGACTCACTGTGATGATTTTCACCCCAGACCAAGGGCCTGGTGGCTCTCACCACGAGGGTGACTGCACAGAGTGCTGTGTTTGTGAGATTAGGTTATCTCAGCTCCCATCGTTGTCCCTCTGTTCCTCTCTGCTCCGTTGTGTGTGGAGCTGGGCCCTTCACAGAATCACAGATTCCCTAAGGATGGAAAAGCCCTCTGAGATCATCAAGTCCAGCCACTAACCCAGCACTGCCAAGTCCAGCATTGAACCATGTCCCTAAACACCACATCTGCTCATTGTCTGAGCACTTCCAAGTGCAGTGATTCTACAACTTGCCTTGACAACCTCTCCTAATGCCTGACCACCCTTTTGGTGAAGAAATCTTTCCTAATTTGGCAGCAGTCTGTCTACAGGACCCCTCATTGGCCTTCCAGGGCTGTGCTGTAGAAGCTCCATCCAGCATCCTTGTGGCTGCCCAATGTGGCCACAGCTTTTTTCCTGTCCAGTGTCAGTCTGGCCATCACCTGTCCATTCATGGCTCAGCTGGATATAGGAGAGGGGCTGCTCAAATGGAATTGGACAGATTTGTCCATTAAGTGACTTGTCTGTTAGCATAGAAGGGAAAAACATCCATGTGTTTTCCTGGGGGTGATTCCTGAGCTCCCTGTGGGTGCATTGTGGTCACTGTGTTCTAGATGGGCTTTCTCAGAGCAGACACTACTCCCATCTGGCTGTCCATGCTCCTTGGCACCTGGTGAGAGGATGGTACTTCATTTCCCCCTTCTTGGTTGCTCTTTCAGTGCCAGATCTCTGCACCCTTTTCACGAAGTGCTGAATGCTGTTACCCCCTGAGAGCACCCAGAGAAAGGAGCACAGGAAAGGGAGCAGAGCTCAGGCAGAGCAAGAGGCAGAGAAGGCTGACAGCTGGGCTGTCCTTTGCAGGCTGCTCTCACCCTCCTGCTCACTTACCACTCCCCAAATCCCTGCTATCAAAGGCTTTTTATTGTCTCTTTGCTAACCACCCTCTTCCAACCAGGGCCCCACTCCCAATGTTCCTTCTCCACACTGAATCTCAATCCTGCCATCTTTCTTAGGCTTCCTACTTCTTACACCTGCCTAGCTTCCCTCCTCAGCCAAAACCCACTGATTGCTATAGCCAAGCACTCCCTGGGCTGCTGCTTTGCCAGGGAGTGAGCATCGTCTGTGGTAGGATCTGGACCAGACCTGGTGCCAGGAGTCCCACGTCACCCACCACGGGGGCCAGGCTCAGCTGCAGCTCAGTGCTGTGACTTCTCCCAGTCTGGCACATGGCTCTGTGCACCAGGCACATGTTGGGAAGGAGGGGAGAGGGCTGAGCTGCACTGGAGTTACTCAGATTTTTCACTTCTGGTTTGACAGCCCCTATTTTGAAGGGGTCAGGATGGGATTCACAGGTCAGAGCATTTCTCTTCCCACACATTTTGGTCTCTCACACAGCACTGAGGCAGAAAACATCACCCACTCTGTCTCCCTGGGTCATGTACCTTCAGAAACAGCTTGTTTCTCCCTCATTTATGGTACTGATGGAGAAAAATATCGTAGTCCCAGAAGGCTCATTCTCTGCTAACACAGTGCTTACATTAAAGCAAAGTCCTGGGCACATGCCTGTGCCACAGCCAGGGACCTGGGTGGGTGAGAAGGGAGGCTTTTGGCAGCTGTGGGTCTGGCTGGAGACCAGGCAGAGCTGGGTGGGAGGCATGCACACTGTGTTCCAGAGCCAAACGAGGCAGAGAGGAGTGCAGAGATATGGGAGAGCTGGCCACCCGTTCCTCCTGGTCACAGCCACCATCAGCTGGTGGGAAGGTGGCAGAGATGGCATCCAAGGCAACAGCAGCTGCACGGAGATACAGGAGTTATTTAGGAAGAAGAAGGAGTGAAGCAGAGTGGCATGGCACAGAGGAAACTTACTAGTACAAAGAGATTTTAAAAACTGGGAGAAATGTGAGCTGCCCAGCTTAACTGGAATGTGGGTATGTGCTGGGCATAGTTCAACCTCAGCACTCTGAGATGCTGCAGCTCAGCACAGGAAGGGGACTGTCCTCTGGGGCTGGTGGCACAGCAGGCTGGTGCCCAGGGCAGAGGAATGGCACAGCAGGGCTGCAGGGCAGTGGCACGGGCAGGGCCACCCAGGGAGGGTGACTTGTCCCCGGCAGGATGTGCCATCCTATTCAGCCCGAGGGGAGCTGTGCTGGTTGCCATGACAACCAGGACAGATCATATGACCCGTTCCACTTTCTATTCCACAATCTATTTCACACAGTGTATGTGACTCCATGGAAACCAAATGTTGAGCAAGAAAGATTGCATAAAAATGAACAAAATACGGAATGACTCAAAGTATGGGGCAGAGAGAGGCTGTGGGTAGGGCCGAGGGGTTTGTGGGTGCCCCAGGCCCTCTCCTAAGGCAGGGCACAGACTGGTACGGGCATCAGCTGAAGCCAAACACAGACCCCACTGCTTTAACTGCACCATACAGCACCTTCCTGTACCTAAAGGGGCTCCAGGACAGCTAGAGAGGGACTTTGGACAAGGGCCTGCAGTGACAGAGAGCAGGTTTTGATGCGCTTTTAGGAAGAAATTCTTCACTCTGAGGATGGGCAGGCCCTGGCACGGGTTGCCCAGAGAAGCTGCCCCATCCCTGGCAGTGTCCAAGGCCAGGTTGGAGCAGCCTGGGATAGTGGAAGGTGTCCCTGCCATGGCAGGGGGGTGGAATGAGATGAGCTCTGAGGGCCTTTCCAGCCCAAACCATTCTGTGATTCTGTGGTTCTGCTTTTTCTGCACCACACCTTTTCCAGCTCAGTGGTCACACAAACTGCAGTTAGACAGAAAGATAAGCTCAGTACTGTCAGTGCAGAACAAGCTGTTCCCCACAGGACAGGGGCAGATTCATGCTGTGTCCTTGCATTGCTCCTTGCAGGGAGTTTCCCCTCCATAGATTGCCCATCTTTCTGTCACCAGTGATCCTCCAGCACTGCAGGGCAGCTGCTTGTTTGGGCACTGTGGCCTTTCCTTGTGCTGCTGGGTCTGCAAGTGGGACTGGACAGGTGGCAGCAGCAGGTGAGTGTGTGATGCTGCCCTCCAGCCCTGTCCCACAGCCAGAGGCTCCTCTTCATTTGCTCCAAGGCTGCATGCTCTGCTGAAATAGGATCATAAAATCAGAGAAGAATTGAAATTGGAAGGGACTTTTGAAGGTCTCTGGTCCAGCCCCTTGTTCAGAGTTAGATCTGGTTGCTCTAGGCCTGAATTTGTGGGTTTGGGGTTGTTTTGCTTTCCTTTCCCTGAGGTTGTGTGTTGGGAATTGCCCCTGGTCCGAGCTCCACTGGAGCACTGTGCAAGCCCATACATCTTCAGGGAGCTCAGGCTTGTCAACACACAGATGTTTCCTCCCAGGATCCCTCTTTGAAGGAGAATGGGGATTTCCTGCAGTTTGAAAATAGGAAGTCATTTTCCTCTATTGAGCAAGGCAGAACTTGCCTCAGGGTCAAGTCATCATGGATTGAACTGATGTGTGTTACTCCCTGTTACCCCACTTTGCTACGTAAAACTCTCTTTGGCTATTTTCCACCACTGGAACAGAATCACAATGCCAAGGGCTTTTCCAAAGGAACTCATCACCTCTGTGCTGGCTGTGCTGCCCTGTTCTGAGCTGGCCCAGCCAGACAGAAAATGTCAGAGCTCTGACAGGCAGCCCCTGGCTGCTGCTCTTCTTCACGTGAAGCATCCAGGATGTCTGACCCAGTTGTCCTTTCTTCAGACTTGCTTCTAGACCATCAGTGTATAGCAGCACACAGATGAAACAGTATTTCCTGGTCAGGGTTGTGCTGCTGTGGGGTGGCTCTCTGGCCCACACAGGTTGTCCTCTTCTTGGCATCCCTGGCCCAGTGCCCATGGATGCAGGGGAAGAAGCACAGAGAATGGTCAGGTTTGTGTGCTCTGACCTAAACAGCAAATCCTTCTGCCTCTTGTCAGTGCTGCTCTCCTGGATTAGGGGAGTTAAACCCATAGATCTGTTGTTATTCCATGTGCTTGCCTTTGTTATCTCTCTCTCTCATCTCTCTTTGGTGCTGAAGAGCCCCAGTGCCCTTTCTGCATTTGCTGCTCATTTCTGTTTCCTCTCTGCTGTGCATTTATCAGGAGAATTCCATCCCTGTGTTTCTGCAGGCAGCAGACAAAAACCATCCCTTGTCTGTAGAACCAGACCTGTTGGGTGGCTGGCTCTTCAATGTTCCCCTGCTACAGGGAATTCTGATCCCAGAAAATCTCATGGGAGAGAAGTGCTTGTGCTGTTGGATTTTAATGTTTTGCAAGACACTTTGATCCCTTTTCCAGGCATCCAATACAGATGGAGGAGGATTTCACTGGGGTCACACGTTCACTGCTCACATTGTTCAGGTTTCCTGTTTCCTCGAGCATGGGTTGCAGACATCCTTTCTGGGTCCAGATTTGCCTGTCCACCACCATGGTGACAGCAGCTGGTGACACTTCCAGCAGTGACAGTGAGGGGAGTGGCCTGAACGTTTCTGAGCTCAAAAGCACTGTGGGAGTTGGAAGGTTTAGAAAGCAGAAGGGACTGCAAGCCCACCCAGCCTGAGCTGGGGCAGGGCTGTCAGGGTCCTGGCTTTTTTTCTCTTTATTGGAATACAGCAGAACTTCTAGAAAGAGGCACTTAATCTTGATGGAGGAACCACAAGAAGTGCACAGCTCCCTGGTAAGCCTTGATACTGATTCTCATGATTGGCAGATTTTTTTCAAGCTGAGCTTTTCTTCAACTTCAGTCCCTGCCTGCTGCTCTCTCTTTGCTGGTTTGCGATGCTCTCTGCTGACAGGGAACCTCCTCTCCATGCAGACATCCTCTGTTGTGATTCACTGTTCTCAGAAATTATTCTGGCAATAATTCCCCTAAAATAGGAACAAGAAATCAAGGGAACAGTCCAGTCTTACTGATCTAAGGAAGAGGTGCATCTACACATGGGTACCTCGAAGCACTTTCCTTGTTCCATGTGGCTGGGAACAGGGGTGCCCTGGTGGGAGCTGGGTTGGGGAGAGCTCTGAAGCCTGTCTGTGGCTACTGTGCCAGATGTGGAGCTGTGCCAGATGTGGAGCTGGCCTCTTGGAACACTGTCTGCCAGTTGCCTGTGCTCCCTGTGCAGTCCCATGGCCCTGTCCGTGCTGTGTCCCAGCAGCAGGATTGCCTGTCATCACATGCCACAGTAACCAAAACTTCTCCCACAGAGGTGTGCAAACGTGGTCCTGGTTTAACTGTGCTGATGGAAGGAGGAGGGACTGCAGATGGCCTGGCTGGAACAGGCTTGTGTCTGCTGAGAAAAATAGAACAAGAAAATATCTCCTTTTCCTCAGATCTCCTGTTCTGGCAGAAAAGGGACAATGTGCTACCCATGATGGCCTCTCTGGCACTTTCATTTCTGAAAGGATGGCTTGCTGAGTGTGCCTAAACTAGGAGATACTTAATCTGTTATGCATTATAATGCCCAGGCCCATGTGCATCTATCCCAGATCTCATCATCCCACACTCTCTATGCCAGAGCATCCTGGGCTCCTACATGAGGAGAATAGGGCTTGTAGTGATATGGCAAGGGGGAATGGCTTTAAACTGGGAGAGGATAGGTTGAGATTTAGACATCAAGAAGAAATTCTTTACTGTGGGGGTGGTGAGGCCCTGGCACAGGCTGCCCAGAGAGGTTGTGGCTGCCCCTGGATCCCTGGAAGTGTCCCAGACCCGTTGGACAGGGCTTGGAGCTTGGGGTAGGGGAAGGTGTCCCTACCCATGGCAGGGGGGATGAATGAGATGATCTTTAAGGTCCCTCCAATCCAAACCAGCTGGTGATTGTGTGATTCTGTGAGGGCAGCGTGGTTAGGAAACCTGTATGAAGTCAAATTTTGTTCTTTCTTCAGTTCCTCCCCTATGGCATTTTCAGTTCCTCTTTCCCCCTAAAGCTGCTGTAGTAGTCAGAGTCCGAGTGTTGTTGGGAGGGGACTGCACTGGGACCAGTTAAGGGCTCTAACACAGCAGTGGTCCCAGCATTCAGTGGATCTTCCTCTGCAGTCTCCATGGGGGGATGAGTCCTGCCTAACAGTGAGCTGAGTCACATTCCTGTCTAAAACAAAGGGAAGAGATCCACACATACTCCATGCTGTCTTGGTTTCAGCTGAGGTACAGTGCCAAGTTTGGATTCAGTATGAGAATAATGTTGATAACACCCTGATGTTTTAGTTGGTGCTCAGCAATGCTAACCCTAAATGGAGGACTCATCAGTGTCCTGTGCTGTGCCAGCAAGGAGCTGCAGAAGGAGCCAGGAGGGAGCAAGGACAGGACAGCTGACCCACACGGTCCAAAAGGATATTCCACAGCACAGAATGTCATGCTCAGTGTATAAACTGGGGGAGTTGGCTAGGAGGGGCCAAATGCTGCTCAGGGAAGGGCTGGGTATGGGTGTTCAATTGTACTGTGCATCTTTTTTTCCTCTCTCTTTTTGTTTTATTCCTCTCTCTTTTTGTTTCCTCCTGTTTCTTTGTTATTATCATCATTATCGTTATTATTATCATTATCTTTTACTTTATTTCAATGATTAAACTGTTCTTCTCTCATGAATTTTACTTTTTTTTTCTGATTCTCCTCCCTATCCCAGGGGTGGGAGGCAGGGAGTGGGTGGCTGTGTAGTGCTGAGTTGCTGGCTGGAGATAAACCACAATACATGCACATAAAAGCAAACTGTTTCCCCATTGTTTGCAAGAACTTCAGCATTTGGCAATGCTGAGATTCCCTCTTGACTGTCATTGATAGAGACTGCAGTGCTCACAGCACTTCTTGATTGGCAAAATCAGAAGCAAAGGTAGAAATATTAGTAACCAAAAAACAGAATTAGCAACTGCAAAACACAATGCTTCTATGCTTTTTGAAGTGATGCACATTTTGGCAGGGACTACAGCTTAAAACACTGGGTTAACTTTGCTTTTTATACTGTTTCCATCCAACATTTGCTGGTGTTTACTGTATACCATCCTCATCTGTCTCTTGGCATAGCCTTTGTTTCAGAATACAGCCATGGCACTCACCATGACCTCTGCTCCTCCTGCAGTCCAGCAGAGAGACATTGAAAATGTGACTGAAAGGATGTTGGGGCAATTCAGAGCTTCCCTTATATCTGTCCTTGCAGGGCTCTGGTGCTGACTGTGCAAAGTGGAGGAATACCATGGGCCCCTAAAGTGATCTGAGCTTAATGATGACCTGCATGGCACATGGAATCACTGTAGGATCAAATTAAGGAGAAGGAGTAGTGGGAATGGAGGGACTTCAGTTCCAGAAGGGAAAGAAGGTGTTGGGTGCAGAAATGGCAACACAAATGTGTGAAATCTGGATGTTCTGTAACAGAACCCAGGGCTGGATTACCCCAGATTCCTCTTTATGAGGTTTTCATGCACAGCAGAGATAGTCTGGTGTATCTTTGTTATTTTCAAGGCCAGATATCTGTGAGGGGAATATGAAGGAACCAACCTGCTGCCCTGTCCTTCCAGAGCTGGTACACTCCCACACTGCAGAGTTTACTTTTCTTTAGTGTGCTTTTGCAAACAGTAACAGGGGACCATTAATCCCATGGTGGAGGAGCTGTCCCAGGATTTGTTCCAGTCCTCTGTGCCATCCAATGGAGTTTACTGGGAGAGAGTGCTTTTGTGGTTCAGGTGATGGTGCCTCTGTAAAAGAAATTGTGACAGCACCTCCATGATCAGTGCTTTGGCCCCCTGGTATATCCATGGGAAGGTAAAGGAGAGCCAGATGCCTGCCTCTCTTTCTCAGACACTTGATCATTTCATGCTTTGCATTTTACTGCTCAACCAGAGTCATTTTCTTGGACAGCTCCACGTGCTCTTGGGACATTAAATACAGAGGGGTTCATTTCTGTCCCAGAGGGTGATTTCTCCAGGGCAATGTTGCTTCCTGTTCTGGATGAAGCTAGCACAGATGAAGGGAGCAATGGACTGAAATTCTTTGGGTATATTGGAATCTGCAGAATGCCAAACCACATCATTTCCTTCCAGCTGTGTGTCTGGTTAGACTTTACATTATCTAGATATTGACTTAATAGTTGGGGTTTTTTTTCTTTCCTCAGCAGAAACCCCGAAAGGCAACTCCTCAGCCAGGAGAAGACACCTTGAACGGCCACCTTCCCCCTGGCTGGCAGAGCTACATGTCTCCCCAGGGTCGCAGGTACTACGTGAACACCTTCACAAATGGTAAGTGGGGGTGGCTTTCCAGTACATGTTTCACCATACCAGCACAGATCTGTTTCAGGAAATCATCTTGCTAGTTGATTTTGATAACAAAAGTAGCTGCAGAGCCAAAGTAATTAATATGCTCCTGACACCATGTGAAAGAAAATACAAGAAGATTATGATACTCTGTCATCTTAATTCTGATCATCAGAAGATATCTGAAACGTTGACAAAAGACAGAGAATGTAAAGTAGAAATGCCCCTGTTATAAATGTTTTAGAATATGAAACACTGTTAAGATACAATTTTTACCACATTCCCTATTTCCTTTGCCTGGAGATATTTATGTCTATATATACACATACATGTAAAGTAGTTTGATAGAACATCAGATATCACTAAAGCACCATTGGGGAAAACAGAAACAGTGAACTGGTCAGACTCAGCTTGTCCATGGAGACAAGGAAAGACAAACACATGTAATGGGAGAACACAGACAAAGCTTTCGGTCTGCATTTGTGTGTTCTACTCACTGTCACGTTGAGAAGCAGACCTAACTCACGATCTTATCACCTGCTCAAGACCTGTCAAACTTGTACCACCTCCAGTTTACCTGAGACTCTGTGTCGACCTGCTCTTCTCATCATGAGCTCACAGCAGCATTGCAAAATGGGGTCTTGTGACCAGCAAATCCACATTTCTTTAGCAAAGAGAATGCCAGAGTGACATGAAGGAGAGGACAGCAGCAGCTAACCTTGTTCACAGGGACGTTGCAGCCATCAGGAGTGACCTCTGGCATTCCTTTGTCTCACAAAGGAGAGCCATGGGCACTTCATGGACTGTTCAGGGGCTGATGTATTTTATTTCAAGAAGCTTTTGGCCCAGAACTTTGCCAGATCATTATTTAGTGGAGTTTGATGCACTCACATCTTACAGGACGCTCTCTCCAGAAGGTGCATTTCCATTTAACCCTGCCTCCATTCTCAAGCACAGTTTTCTCTTGCTGGTGGGCAGCATCCCCTGTGCAGCTGGGGAGATCAGCAGGAGTTAGATACCCCATCCCCACTGCAGTTCAAATGCAGAGGAGGAGGTGATTATACTCAGTTCTGAGCCATCACTGGGATGGAGCCATACTCACTGGGTTGAGGCCAGGTAAAACCAGTAAGAGGCAGAGCCTGTTTCTCTTGTGATAAGAGCTCTTGTCACAGGGACCCTGCCTCAGAAAGGTGGGGGACTGTGACTAAATTTCTCCATGTCAGACAGTTTTGTACTTCCCTCACAAAAGTTACAAGTAATATAACAAGGGCCAATTGCCATATCCTGCTTGGGAGCTCAGGCCAGAAACCAGGAGATTTCTGATTCCTCTAGGAAGGGAGGATAACTTTGGCACAGGCTGACCAGGGAGGCGGGGGAATCTTTGTCCTTGGAAAATCTCAGAAAGTGTCTGGACAGAGCTGTGGCTGATCTGTTGTTAGCAGTGATCCTGCTCAGAGTAGCTGGGCTGAAGACTTCCAGAGGTCACTTCCAACCAGTCTTTCTCAGGAGAATGCCCAAACCACCTGTGGCTGTGCTCTCAACCATTACAGTGTTGTGTGGTTCTCAGAATAACAGCATGTAAGAGAGGGTAGAAGTGGGGTTTCTGTGTTCTGAACCTTGCTTTAGGGATCACTTGTTCAAGTTCTGTTTAGATGAGAATCTCTTCACCAGACTAATCCTAAGCCCAGTTAAGCACTTCCATCACTGAAAGGCTCTGGTGGGAGGAGGTGTGGGCCTGTGGCTAAACATTTACCCAGCATCCAGGCAGGGTCTGTGGGTAGGGGACCTGTGTGAAGGATGGCATTTCATTGATAGGAAAACAGGTCTTAAAAGCAACAAAGGCAGTTTGAAAGCTGACTACAGGGAAAACGAAGCAGGGACCATAGTTAAATTACAATAAGCTGCTGCAAAACTGTTTGCCAGCTCATCCTCAGTGCATGGTCATCAATGGTCCCTTGTCCAAGGGGGGTTTGTACTGAAGGGAATCCTGCAGAGATCTGCTGAGAATCCATTCTAGGCAGTATTTCCAGTGATGAATGGCATGTTGACATTGAGAGCACTTATTCAAAAAATAACTTTTAACTGGAGCTGGGAGAGAACACGGTGTTCTCTCCTGCACAGAGCAGGCTCAGAATTCACAATCACCCTGGAATAGGAGGATGCTGTTCAGTAAAGATGCATTTAAGATCAGAGGTTTCATCAGAAATAATTAAGTGGCAAAGACAGGCAATGGAACAGTTTACAGATGAAGACATTGGGGCTCTGGAGGATCTGAAGTTGAGTGAGAGCCAGCAGTGTTGTGCTAGTACAAACCAGCCAGCATTTTCCATTGTATAAATAGGAGTGTTGTCTGTGAGGCATGAAGTAAGCCTGCAACTTTACAAGGAAATTATAATGCCTCAGCTGGAATATTTTATCTTGTTTGGACTCTGTACTTCAGGAAATATGTGAGTCAGCTGGATAAAGCCCAGAAGAGAGCAGCAAAAGTGATGGAAGATGTGGAAAACATAGCCTGTGGGTAAATGCTGAGAGATTGGGGATGTCTGCCCTTAGAAAGCAAAGATGTGGTCAGGGTCCTGAAAGTGGGCTTAAAGTGCATCAAATGCCATTTGGGAGAAGGCTGTTTGCAATGCCTGTCATCACTGGAAGATTTCAATTTCAATTATTTTCATCACTAGAACACATTTCAATTGCAGCCAGGACAGCTAACCTTCCAAGCTGTGTTGGAAGTGAAGTGTGGGAGTACAGAGTGGCCTCTGTATCACCAGAGCAGGTTATGCAAAACCATGAAAATTCATGGTTGGCTTTCTCTGGGGTAGAGCAGGGGCAGTATGACTTCCTGAAATCCCTGTCAGGCCTGTTTGTTGTCTGTAAAGCCTAAACTACATGAAAAATATTTATCAATGTAGAAACTGACAAATGCCTGGGACTCAATGGAAGTTGTTCTTTATTTGGTGTCTTTGTATTTCCCCAATTTTTACAATCATCACGTCTAACCAGGCTCTTGTCATTCATCTGCTGGTTTGCTTCTTCTGGTTGTCTGAGTCAAAGAATCTTAATATGAGCTCAGAGGAACATTTCATTTGTGCTTCTCATTTGCAGCTGTGCTGAATATTCCCACTGTGTTTTGGGACAGGTCCTGCCCCTCCATGGACTGTCCTGCCCTTGAGCTCTCCAGGGAAAGGCAGGATCAGCCAGGAATGTCACCAGGCAGCAGCAGAGGGTGGGCTCCACACCACAGGATCTGCTGGGATGGGTGCATGGCTGGGAGCAAGGGGGGACACAGCCTTTGAAGAAGGTCAACTAAGTACAAGATTTGGTGTGGTGGAGCTCTGTGCTGCTCCCCAGGTGAACCCTGTGTATAGTTCTGTGCCCTCCTCCTAAAGACAGGAGGTGTTGGGTGACCTGTCTGTTCAACAGCTTGTCTTTCTGCCCATGCCTGGTGGTGCATCTTCTCTGCCTCAGTGCAGAAGAATTTAACCCTTTTTTTTTGGTTAAATTGTTTTATTGCTCTTAGTGCTTGAACTATTCAGAAGTGGTAACACAAGTATCCACTCATGTTCCTGGGGAGGGGAAGTGGGATTTTAGGGTCAAGTAAAATCTTGATTCTTCTGAGCCTTCAAAATACAGCAGATGCCTCCCTTCTTGTGAGGCATTACTATTATTGTCACCATTGTTTCCAGTGGTTCATGTCCTTCCACACTGGGATTATCTGCCTTTGTTGTACATCTTGACCCTGAGATGAGCTCAGTTGGTCAGAGCAGGGTGCTGATAATGCCAGGGTTTTGGGTTTGATCCCCATATGGGCCATTCACCTAAGAATCTGACTCCATAATCCTTCTGGGTCCCTTCCAACTCAGACTGTTTTGTGATTTTGTGATCTTATCTGACTGTAACAGTATTTCCACCATGTGTTGTTGTGTGGTCTAATTTTCATTGTCTTTACAGGAAAAACACAAGGAATTGGTTCTTAACTAGAAAGAAATAGAATATAAATGAGACAGTGTTCTTATGTGGAAGAAAAATGTTAGGAAAATCAGTAATGAAGGAATTGGAGTGACCCTGGAACAAACAGATGTGCAGAGGTGACAGACAGCACATTCCTGTCTGTCTCCACTTGATATCCCACCAGATAAACAATTTATCATCCTTTGAAGCAGGTTCAATCCTGAAACCATTGTAAGGGCCTCTGGGCTGGATACAATCTGCACAATGAAGCCCACGAAAATTTCAGTGCACCCAGGGTTGTCTGAGCATGGCCTTGCCACAGGAGGGTTGAGTCTTCACCAGTGACATTACAGCTGGGTGCCTGGCATCTGCCTTGTGCAACATCTAGAGACATCCCTGCTTGCCATGGCAAAGCACAAGGCAGAGTGCCCAGAATGCACAGCCACTACGTGGTTAACGAGTTACTCAGTGTCTGTAGGAGGGGTTTTCAATTGTGTGTGGGTGGTAGATTCAGCAAGAAAATATTTCATTATGCTGAAGAAATTCTCTGATGGGCTGCAGCTGCAATACCTCTTGCATTAGTCAAACAATAGCACTCCAGCTACCTTGCCCATCACATTAAAGATATGTACTTGTGACACAAGTGTTTGTGTGGCTTACTGCCACCTTGCTTTCACAGCTGAGGCCAGCTTTACGTGGCATGTTCTTATTTCCAGCCTTTTCATGTCTTTTACCTAAGGTCCTTCCCATTTACTAAACAGCATTTTATCTCCTGGAAAGCAGGACTTCTGCTTTCATGTTATCTTGATCCTAATTAAAGTCCATATATTCTTATCATCACAAGCATCATTAGTGAAATGCCACCTGCAACACTAAGTTCTGGGGCAGTCCTGAAATGTGTAGCTGAAAGAGGTAATTTTCTTGAAAGGCCTCTGAGTTGAAGGGTTTTATTCATGCCTCACCAGCTATGCTCAGCTCCTACTCCAACTAAACTTATGAACTGCAGCTCAAAGAGTAAGTCATCTATGGAGACACCAAAGAGATGTCAAGCATTTTTATTACATGTTTTTTCTCATACAGTTAAAAGGTTTCAGTGACAATTCCCCTCTGATACAGGATGCTCTAGCTAAAGGGTGGTTATAGAAACCTGCCTTGGTAAAGTGGCCTAAAACCTAGAAAAACAAAGCGTGTCTCAGAAAGTGCTGGAAATAGCATTATTATCACTGCTAAGCCTGCAGTGAAGGGCTCACTTTTGTCACATGGTGTTTGCAAAAGGAGGGGCATGGTAGATATCCCAGTAATCATTTTGAAAGATCAAGTGAGTGCTCTTGTCAGCAGCTTTCCCGTGCTGTAGAGGTGGTGACAAGCACCTCTCCATTCAACATGGACAGAACAATTCAGGAACTCCTGGATGGTGCCTGTCTCCATGGTGTGTCTTTCAAGACTGAGGTCAGAAGCTGTTTGGCAGCCTTAGTCTCTCTTTTATTGAACTGCCTGTGGGATGGAAGTGGATTTCAGTTCTGACACCACAACTTCTGCTGAACAAGTTCATGTGCTGCCTGTGCACTTGTGTGCTTGACTCTCATGTTTGATGCAGGTGCAGGGAGATCTGCATTGGTCAGTTCTGCCTGCTTTTTTTGTCTCTTTTTATTAGGTATAAGGATGGAGGTAAAGGCCACATCCTGTGAGGCCCATGGAGGAGTGTGAGGTCACTGTGTTGCAGTTCAGAGGCTCATGCATGGGCTGGTGGTTTGGGCATTTTGAGCTGATACTGGTACAGGTGACCCATGCAGGATTCAGTACTGCAGGACTCAGTGGACCAAGATGTGGGAGCACAAAGATGAAGAAGCTTCTGTGTTGAATCAGGAGAGTCCACAGCCTTTGGTCTGCAGGAGGTCAGGGCTGGTCTGAGTCACTTGTGTGAACTGATGCAGAGGTGACACCTCCTCGTTCCAGTGAAACACTTGTGTTACACATCCTCTGTGGAACAGAAGGGAAAATATTTTCATTGCACTCTCATTCACCCACTCCTTGTAATTCAAAAGTTCTGAAGGGTTCACACCAGTCTCGGGGCATTGTGAGTGATGTTCCCTCTTTGCATGCCCAAACCCTCACACTCCCTTGACCATTCCTTTGGGTTTTTTTTTTACCATGCACAGTATCAAGAAATGACATGCTATGAAAACTTTGCCAATTCCTCACAAATGGGGGGAAGATCTTAGCCAGAAAGGGGACATGAGGTGTGACACCCCTGAGAGTTCTGTGCTCCTGGCTGGTGAGGCGAGGTTCAGAGCATGGTGGCTCCAGGCAGATGGGAGGTTTGGGCTCTTAAAGAAAACCTTTGCAACCTGCTTCCAAAGCAGGGCTGATTGCCCTCCCTCTGAGTCACAGGGCCAACCAATCTTTACCCTTTGGGGAGCCATGGACAGGCCACAGACCTTGCTGAGAGTTATGGAGATGCAGTGGAGAAGCATAGAAAGGTTATGGAGAGTTTGCAAACTGTCTGCAAGGTGTTTCCTGCCTGCCATTGGTAAAAGTAAAGTGAATCCAAAAAGGAGGAGTTAAAACTGTGTGGGCCTGTTCTACCCTTCTGCAGATGTGACTTCTAGTTCTGCTTTTTTTCAGGACCAGTTTGGGAGAAGTATTTGGGGTTTCTTCTTGTTATTGAGGAGGGACATGTTCTCTTGCTGTTCTTCATCCCTGTCTGTGCACCTTCATCCTTGGCCTGTGCAGCCTTCACAGCTTCAGGTTATTCAGGGCAGAAACTGGGTTTGGAGCTGCTCAGGATCACAGATTTATTGCTGTTAAAGCCAACATAAACTCCAAACCTGTTTATAAAGATGTGAGTTAGCACCAGTAGCTTGGTGACAAAGGGCAGGTGCTACAGATCCTTAAGACCAGGAGAGGCTTCTGCACAGTAAGCAGACCCAGAGGTCCACTGGCTTGATCTGCCCCATTCTCATAGTTTAGACAATGAAACTATGGAGCATTTAGCTCCAAAAATAGAACTACACATGACACCATGCTGAGGTACTAAAATGAAAGGAATATAAGCACATTCATGAGGGATTGTGCTGGTACATAAAGCCCTGACGTTTGGCTGATGATCTATGTTCAAACTGGAAAGCAGCTCCTTCCACCTTAGAGTGCTACTGATTCATGGAAGAGGGACCAACAATTCATTCTTCAGCTGTCACAATATGATCACAAAAATTGTCTGCTTCAGGATATTCTCAGAAGCTCTGTTTCTTGATTAACACAACATCCCAGGGTGTGTGGTTCTTTGACATATGATGTCATTTCTCATTCTGCCAAACAGAAGTGAACTTGCTTCCCCCAAACACCACAGGTTTCCACTTTTCCTCTGGTAGGAAATGTTTCACCACTTCTGTGAAAACCCTCTCTGGTTCCATTGGCCACTAGAGCTTGGATCTTGTAACTGTTTTTCCTTTTACTACGTCATTTTAGTTTTAACAAGTGGTTTTCTCCTGCCTTGCTGTTCACTAACTAAATTCCACAGAACCACGGAGTGGTTTGGATTGGAAGGGACCTTGTGCCAGCTCCCTGCAGGGGACACGTTCCACTAGACCAGATCGCTCCTAGCCCTGGCCTTGGGTATCTCCCAGGGCTGCAGTACTTCTTTTTGTTCACAGCTCTCCTTCACAGTCAAGAATTGTCTGCAATTGTCTGCTGGGTCATCTCTCAAAGAAACTGCTGGTTATTCCTTCCCCACTCTGCCTAAATGGTCTAATTAACACGTGGCTGATAAGGGAGGACAGGACTTGTTGGTGTTGTTGTCTGCCAGTGCTAAATTGCACCCAGAGTACAAGGCTTTAGCTTGACTGGAACATCCTCTAAGGAAAACTGTGTGGGATGTAAAATCTGGGCCAATGTGGAGTCTATTCCTAAAAGCCATGATCTCTGTTTTACCACAGGGTTACAAGTAGCCTTCTGATTTTCCAAGCACCAGGATTGAAGGCTCCATGTGGTACTCCCAGACCAGACTGCCTTTGCTGGATCAGACAGTGCATTATCTCTCAACAAGCCTTCTCTGTGTCTCTGTAAAAACAGTCATCCCCCCACTCACTTCTAATCTCCACTCTCACTTCTAATCAGGACTAAGCTGCAGAGAAATTTGTAATGGCACAGTTTTACCTTGGTAAACATAGTTGCTTCCAGTAGATGGCATTCCAGCAGTGCAGTCCTGATCCAGATTAGTTCCTGTCCCTACTTGAGCTGCCAGAATAATCCCTGAACAGAAGTGGGCTTTTTTTCCTCCTAATGCTCAAAATAAATGGAGTTAAAACACTCTTGTTCATTTCCTACCTAATTAAATATGTTTTTTCTATTTAATGCATTTTATAACATTGGGGGTTTTTTTATTTTTCAATGCGCTTAACTCCAAAGTCATTTTATTTTGGAAAATTTGTCAAGAGACTGAATGTTTTGGATTGGATTCACAAATCTGCTAACCACTGGGCACTGCTCTTTCATGTGTGAATTTTCTGCCCTCAAGTTATGTGTCTGGGTCCTCTGTGTGGCAGAGGGGAAGAATGAGGCACTGCACAGCAGCTCCACAACAGCCAGCAGGCAAAGCAGAGACCAGTTACAAGAAGCAGCTGGTGATTTTCACAGAATCACAGAACATTCTGAGTGGGAAGAGGCCCACAAGGATGATCGAGTCCAGCTCTTGAGTGAATGGCCCATACAGGGATCAAACCCACAACTTCATTTATTAGCACCCTGCTCTGGCTAACTGAGCTACGTCTCTTTAACCAATTAATTACATTTCATATATATTTGGTAGGTTTTTAGGTACATTCCTCTGCAGGGTCTCAAAAATGCTGGAGACAGATTTGTGTGAAACCCCCAAGCCAAATATGAAGGTAGCTTGCTTTACTGCTAACATTAAAAAAAAAAAAAAAAAGGGCAAAAAATCCATTACTTCACTGACTGCACTGGGGCTCAGCATGAGTGGGCATCACAGTCCCTTCCCACGGATCTCAACTCACATTAATAATTAATCAGCAATTTAAAATAAAAAAAAAAATCTTCAAGACACGTGGGTACTGTATTGTTTACCTTTGCCTTACAGGAAATGTAAATTAGAATTTGTCTTTATTTAACCATGCACTTGTGGATTGTAAGGCAAGACAAGCTGACTCATCAAAGACAACTCTTTGCATTTGATTTTGCTTCTGTTTAGTTCAGACACTTCTCAGTGCTTCTTTATTGACCTAGCATGGAATTTATTGACTTACTACCCAGTTCACAAAATCAGGCTAAAATTTAAATATTCCCCTGTGACCAGCAAAGCTTCTAGTTCAGGTTTTGCACTTGTAATGGAAGAAAAACCTCGAAGGTTTTTTTTGTTTGTTTGTTTTGGTTTGGTTTTTTTGTAGGCAAAAGCATGCTGTGGCTTGGGGAGGGGGGGAGAGGGGAAGGATGGGGAGGGGCAGGGCATGTACAGGTGTGGGGGTGGCACCTGCTTCCATTTGGGATCTGTAATCCTGAGTTCTTTCTGGAATAAGGAGTCTAACACAACCCTTGAGGACATCTCTGTGCATATATACACACACAGACATCTATATGCATATAGATACATATATGTATATATATATGTGCATGAATCTATATCTATAAATAGGCTTTTTAAGGTTCTTGAAGCATGTTAACATCCTGCTTGATGCCCAATTAAGCACTGACCCAGGACAGGAGGCCTTTTGTGCCCTGAGGGAGGTGCTCACTGCCAACCCCAAACTGTTAAATCCTCGAGGGCTCTCCTCCATCACTGCTTGACCATGGTCAGCCAGAATGCTGACACAGGTGCAGGATTTCAGGCTTTGGCAGAATTAGATGGTTGCTGATTGGGGTTTGGGAAACAGCAGTTTCAAATGAAGCAGCCAAAGTAGTCCTCAGACTTGATTACAGTGACGTGCTAATTTTCTTATTGAAACCATCTGGCAGTCAGTGTTGTTTAGTTGATTTGGAACTGACCTGTGCATTCAAAAGGAATGGTTCCTTGGGCTTTCTAGCTGGATTTCTGTGGAAGTTGCTGCTCTCACTCCACTGTCTTCTGCTCACAACTTCTAAAAAGTTTTGCACTTAAATCTTCTGTCTTCAGCATGTGGTGAAAAACAATTTTCCATTTGCTGAGAAAATGAGCAGAATGGCTAAACTTCAGAGACAGCTGAGGGGGGAAAGCAGCAGCAGTCTTTGGAGTGTCACAACTGGTGTGACAAACATTTGCATATTCCAGCTGCTAAGTGACCTGAGTGGTAAAAAGGAAATTTTTCAGGGAAATATTTTTTTTGGGGGGGGAAAAAGGTGTTAAAGCTTGTGTATGTGTGACTGAAACTACATCTGTGAGTTACTCACAGCTGCCTTTCATGGAGAGAGCAGGGGCAGAGGCACTCTGTCCCCAGGCTGAGGACCACAGCTGGCACGTGGCAATGCCCACCATGGGCTGCAGGCAGTGCCCACGCTGGGCTGGACTTCAGTGCACCTGGAAAGGCAGTCAGTGCAGGCCAGGTGAGTGTTCCCAGGCAGTGACCTGGAAGAACCAGAGATGCAGCTTCCAGTCTGCTCTGTCTCCACCCATCCCAGCTGGCAGCTGTGGCAGGAAGAGATCAGGGGAAAGAGGAGGGGCAGGGAGGTGCAGGCATCTTCCTCACACGGTGACAACCTGGTTCAGAGGATAGTGAGGGTCAGACCCACTGATTGATGTGTAATACTCATAACTCTGGTATGTGTGCAAAAGCCTCCCTCACCCTGACCCTGGTGTTTCCCTTCAACAGAAACGACGTGGGAGCGGCCGAGCAGTGTGCCTGGCACTCCCAAGAGCCCTGCGTCACAGAAGAGTTCTGCAGGTACTGTTTGATGCTGTGCCTGGTGAATCTGCTTCCATATCATTCAGCAAAGCAAAGGAAAATGCTGTGATATAGTGGGAGAGAGACTTGATGGACATATAGAATCATGGAATGGTTCAGGTTGGAGGGGACCTTAAAGATCATCTCGTTCCACCCACCTGCCATGGGCAGGAGCACCTTCCACTATCCAGGTTATGGAATATGCTCCAAGCCCCATCCAGCCTGGCCTTGGACACTTCCAGGGATCCAGGGGCAGGCACAGCTGCTCTGGGCAGCCTGTGCCAGGGCCTGCCCACCCTCACAGATTTTTTTCTTCATCTCTGATCTCAGTCTATCCTCCCACACCTTAAAGCCATTGCCCCTCATCCTGTCACTCCAGACTCTTGCCTAATGTCCCTTTCTATCTCTCCTGTATCCCTGTCAGACTCTAATGTCTCCCTAGACCCTTCTCTTCTCCAGGCTACATGGTCATGAGAGTGTAGCAGAGCAAACATGGTGGGGCTTTCTCTCCTGACACATCTTCTGGACTATTGTTTCCCTGCCAGCCCATCTTCTGTGGGTGTCTGAAGTGTCCACTCAGGAGCTGGGGTGGCTCCTTCTGGGTGCACAGAGGCAAAGAGGGGCCCAACAAGCACTTCCTCAGTTCTGCTTTGTGTCAGGGCAGGGAAATCAAAGAGCTGCAGACACACATGGGCTGGCTGATGCTCCTCCACGCAGAACATATACACAGCAAAGAGTTTTAGCATGTGATGGCTACAGGAGTGACCATATATATAATCTCTGTCTTGACTTGAGGTTGCAGGGAAGCAAGTAACAAAGTCAGATGTGTAACTGTACTGAAAAGCTCTTGGGTACTCCAGAATGCCAAAGCAAAGCAAAAATTACTCTAGAATAAAAAGTGTTAAATGTAAAGGCCATTGCTGCCAGCTGACTGTAAGTAAAGCAGGTTAGAGGATGTTTTCCTTAGAAATTTTTGAATTGATGTCCCTCTCTATTGGCAGAACTGGGTGGGTAGTCTGTGTGAAGATTGTGCATTTCATTGTGACCAAAGGATTTATAGTGTAGTTGAGTATCTTGTTTCAACACTACTTGAGCATTATTCCTTGCTCAGTATATGAAAAAAAAGGCACTTTATAGTTCCATGCAGGAACCATAAACACCTTCCAAGGCTTGCCTTCTTGACATGAAAACTCAACTCCCTTGGACCAGTACTTTTAGTGCCAGGTGCCCAGCAAGCCACTCTGTCACTCTTCTCCTCAGGTGAATGGGGGTGAGAACTACAACAAAAGGGTTGGGATAAGGGCAGGGAGACATCACTCATTATGGTCATGGGCAAAACAGACTCCACTCAGGAAAATGTTTAATCTATTACCCATCAAATCACAGTAGGGTAATGAGAAATACAACTAAGCCTTAAAACACTGTGATCTATATCTGCATATTCAGTTATGGAATTAGTTTTTAAATTTGTGCAGTTTTTCATTGGCTGTCAGCAGCAAGCCTGCTAACTCTCCATCTGTTCTTGCAGTGAATGGCTACTACATCTCTGGGTCCCCAGTACACCAGCTCGACTCAGGTCACATGAGCCTCCGAAAACCCAGTGGGGACCCCCAGGTAAGTTTTTGGGGAAAAACCAAACAGCAGGGTCCAAGAAAAAATGGGTTTCTACTTAAGTAGTTTAGGAATCCACCCAGAGCAAGAAGTCAAGAGGTCATTTTCTTTTAGAAACTCAGATCAGACAGATTTGTTGCATGTAGCACAGTTAGTCTTTGTGTCCAGCTGGTAAAACAGTAAAAAAAGCCAAGATCCTTTGGATTTTTTTGTCTTATCACTTCTTTCTGAAAAATCCACCAGGCCACTTCAGTCACTATTAGCAACCCTATGAGTTTTCCTGCCACTCCAGCCTGAACCCTGGGCCTGTGTCCAGCACAGTCCTCTCTTTACACTTGCACATCCGCCCATGTCTGTATCTCATTGTATCTTCCTGCAGCTCCAGCTTTCCCTCCCAAAGACAGTATTCACAAAGAATTCATCCACAGCTTTTTTTCTCAATGACTTCATCCACTCTGGCCTGTCCTTTCACAGCCCCTCCTCAGTGCCTCACCCAGCACATCACCCCGAGTTAACCTACAGGATGCTTGACCTGTGGACAGTTGGCCTCCCCTGCCTTTGTCCAGATTTCCAATAAATATCTCTGCACTTTTGCCTGCAACACGTCATATCCCTGGGAAATTCTTCCCCACAGGTCTGCAGATGCAGCACAGGGCCCTCTTCCAGCTCCTCCCATCAAACTCTTTTTGTTCCCTGCCAAAACATCACCATATGACCATGTGACTGCCACAGCTGGTGGATCACACTCCAGTTGGGCTGTGCTTCCCCACCCTCTGGCGTTTCCCCCAGTGGTCCCAGACCTGAGATTTCTGTTTCCTTTCTGTATGAAAGTGGTGAGTCCTTTTGCAGTGCTGAATACCCCTGGGGAAACGCCTGTTTGGTTGGTGTGCTGCTGCCATGTGGAGCTGGCCTGTCTGGTGCTCTCAGTGTCTGACATTCTCTGTTTCTGGGTCTAAGTTTTGTGTTGTCTGACAACTGTCCCGCTTTGCCTTGAGCCTCTTTCTCACATGCTGCCTCTTAAGTAGCTCCCTTCAGCCTTTCACCTAGGTCAGTATTCCTGGTTTAGATTCATGGCATTTCTCATGGTACAGTCCAGCTCTTTGGATTCCCTGTTTCTTCCACATCAAACATCTTGTACTAACTCCCTGTGCTGCTGTTCCTCTGAGCAATTTGCCCGGGCTGGAGACAGTGAGCACCTAAACTAGGTCAAAAGCATTTTAGAATCTTATGTAGTGCATTACCAGACATCCCTGTCCACACATCTTCTGTGACTCCCTCAGAGAACCCAAATAAACTTGTAGGCAATAAGTCCCTTGTGAATCCTTGTGCCAAAAAAAAAAATTACTTCTCAAGGTATCTGACTCCCATGTTTTTGTAGTTGGCTTGGAACACAGATTGACTAATTTTTGCAGAACTTCCTTTGTAGCAACATTTGCCACCTTCTGTTTTTACAGTGCTGAGTCTTACTCAAATTCACAGACAGCTTTTTACTCAAATTCACATCTGAGATACATGAGGAGTCATAGAGTCACAGAATGGTTTCTGCTGGAAGAGACTCTAAAGCCCATCCAGTGCCACACCTTGCCATGTGCAGGGACACCTTCCACTGTCCCAGGTTGTTCCAAGCCCCATCCAGCCTGGCCTTGGACACTTCCAGGGATCCAGGGGCAGCCACAGCTTCTCTGAGCAACCTGTGCCAGGGCCTCACCAGTCTCACAGGGAACAATTTCTTCCTAATATCCCATCTAACCCTGCCCTCTGTCAGTGGGAAGCCATTCCCCCTTTTTCTGTCACTCCAGGCCTTTGTCCAAAATCTCTCTCCAGCTTTTTGTAGGCTGACTTCAGGTACTGAAAGTTTCCACTGAGGTCTTCCTGGAGCCTTCCCTTCTGCAGCTCTCTCAGCCTTTCAGTGCCTTGCAGTGCTTTGCTCAGCTGACTCAACCATCAGCCTGTCAGAAATCCCTTTCATGACTTTTCTCATTCCCTTCATCACCTCCATGGTACTTTCTTTCCACTGCCTTTATTACAGGTTTTTCCAAACTGAACTCCTGGCTTCATCCCTGCTTTGAACCTGCTTTGAATTAGTTCTGAATCCCTAACTGGCTGCTGGTGGCATTAATTCTCAGAACAGCTTGTGTCTACGCCCGCTTGGGAAGCTGCTTTTCCTGGGGGCTGTGGCAGCTTTTGCAGAAGAGTCCTTAGTGAGGAAAGCATCTGACCATAAACCCGTGGTTGCAAGAAGCTGTTCTGCATACCCTCAAAGTCTTTTTGGCCCGTCTCTCACTCCTTGTGTGTCTTGGGCCATCCTAAGCTGCTCTGCTTTGACTGCTTCCTTGTCTGTTCCTGGCACAGGCTATCTCCCACTGTGGAGCAGCTCCTAGGCTTTGGCCAGGATGCTTTCTTGGACCTGGGCAGCAGCCACCATGCAAACAAATGCTGGCAAGATCCCTCCAGCAAGCTCAGCCACATTTCTTGGAAACAGGTCGGGGGTGGGGGGAAAAGCCACAACTGAGAACAACACGGAGCTATGCTGTGCTGGGCACACAGCCAGACCTTGTTTATGGCTTCCTAGAGAGCAGCTAAATGCTGCCCGTTCAAGTTGTCACAACTGCCACCAAGGGGACAGCAGAACAGCCATGGAACTGCACGTGTGTGGTGCTGGCACCTTGCTGCTGCTGGGTGTCGAGTCCTAGGACGAGTACCGGGTGCCCGAGCAGGATTTGGGGTGGGAGACCCAAATGATGCCAGGAGCGATTCATGTGCTGCAGAGCAGTCACAGCATCTGAGCCCCACCAGCGACCCTGCACAGGGACAGGGGGCACTGCCCCCCTGGGGGAACTGTGGGGCACATTTGTGTCCCTGTCCCCAGGGGGACATGATGCCACCATTCCACAGAAAGGTAGGAATTGCCTGATGGCAGGACACTGCCACCATCGCTGTCCCCCGCAGTGGATGTCACTGTCCCCGTTCTCGTACCCAGCAGAGCAAAGTGACACCACGGGACACCCAGACTCCTGTCCCGGTCCTCAGGGGGGTGTGACGCCACCATCCCACGGCGTGGCAGGGCACTTTTNCACCGGGGCTGGGGGACCGCGGGGATTCCGTGATGGGCACCAGGCACCGGGGCTGGGGATTGCGGGATTCCGTGCGGGGCACCGGGGCTAGGGAGCCGCGGGGGCTCCGTGCTGGGCACTGAGGCTGGGGAACCTTGGGATTCTGAGCACTGAGGCTGGGGAACTGCAAGGGTTCCGTGCTGGGCACCCCGTGCCGGAGCATCCTGCCCCCGCGGCGTTCTGGTCTTCAAACGCCGCTAAAGCCACGGAGGGTTTGGGATCTCTGCCCTGCGCTGGAGTCCAGGCGCGGTTTTCCCTGGAATAATGGTGGTTCCAGGGTGAGCAGGAGGGAATGCAGTGCCTGAAGAGGTGCCTGGGAGTGTGAACCAGGTGTCCTGAAAAAACTTCCTCATCTGATCATCCTCCCTCCACAACAGCGTCTGTACTGGGAGAAGTACTGAAGCGTTAGAGGAAGACAGAGCAGGATCTTTTTTTCCCCAATCTGTATTTG
>VXBC01001967.1:9215-48562 GCA_013399945.1 Ploceus nigricollis | reverse complement strand
GCCCCGGCGCCGCGCTCGGTGCGGCGGAGGCGAGAGAGGCGGAGCAGCGTGCCGGGGCCTCCCGCAGCTCCCCCTCCCTCCATCCCTGCCTCCCGAGCCGAGCCGAGCCGTGCCATGGGACCCGCCTCTCCCCGCCCCGCGCAGCCATGCTGGGCTCCGAGAGCGGCCGCGATGATGCGCTCCGCTTCCCTCCGCAGAGCCCGGGCTCCCCGGCGGCGCCGCGGCGGCAGAGCAAGGAGAGCAGCCTGACGGTGAGTGCGGGGCACCGGGGCTGGGGAACCGCGGGGGCTCCGTGCGNGTTCCAGGGTGAGCAGGAGGGAATGCAGTGCCTGAAGAGGTGCCTGGGAGTGTGAACCAGGTGTCCTGAAAAAACTTCCTCCCTCATCTGATCATCCTCCCTCCACAACAGCGTCTGTACTGGGAGAAGTACTGAAGAGTTAGAGGAAGACAGAGCAGGATCTTTTTTTCCCCAATCTGTATTTGACGTGTCAAGAAGGTTGACAAGTAAAGATTTCTGGTGGAAAGTGTAGGCAAAGGTTTTATATTTCAGTGTGAAGTTAATCTTACATTTACTTTTAGTCTTTATTATTAAGTATAACTGGCTCAATGATGAGACTTTTTACAAGAACATGTAGTGATAGGACAGGGAACAGTGGTTTAAAATTGAAAGAAAGAAGATTTTGATTAGCTAGGAGGAAGAAGTTGTTCCCTGTGAGGGTGGGCAGGCCCTGGCACAGGGTGCCCGGAGAAGCTGTGGCTGCCCCTGGATCCCTGGCAGTGCCCAAGGCCAGGTTGGACACTGGGGCTTGGAGCAGTCTGGGACAGTGGAAGGTGTCCCTGCCATGGCAGGGGGATGGAACAAGATGGGCTTTAATGTTCCTTCCAACCTAAGCCATCCTATGATTCTGTGTTATGAATGGAAATGTTCTCAGTTGTATGATGTATCTCAGTTTACAGACATTAATAACTTTTGTGTGCTTGGTGACCTCGTCTGGAACACAATTAGCACTTATGGACTCTTCAGTGCAGGACAAGTGATTAAAACCAGAAAGGAAATCAAAATAGATGAATGAAAGTGGCTAGTAGTAGAAAGTTTTATTTAAATGGAAATCAGAAGAAATGAACAGATAAATTAATTTTCAGCAATAAAGGAGAGGCAATTCTCGCAGCTGCAAGTATTGGCAGAGTATCAAGTCCCTGAGAACAAAAGGAATAATTTAATATTATACATCCTTGTTAATGTTACTATGAGGAGGAGATTATTGTCTGCATTGTCACATGCAGCCTGCAGATTTATTCATCAGAGGTCTGGATTGCTGGTGACAGAGACCAGGGTTCAGAAGAAGCACATAGAAGTGCCTCTGACTGAGATGTGACTCAGCCACTGCCATGCAGGTCCAGTGTTCTGGGGCAGGAGGGAGAAATCTTCACAGTTTTTGGAAAAAACCCACTTCAATCAGTGATTTTAGTTACAAAAATCGGTTGTTACCAATGTTAGTACTGTTAATTGGTTTATTGAGAGTGTGCTGTGCTTTGAAGCAAGTATAAATCTGTATGTTGAGACATTTTTGCAGATGATGAGAGACAGGAGACATACCCCAGCTCTTGAATGCAGCCCCTCCCTGCTCAGATTGGGGGTTGAGGTAAATTATGGGCTGAACATCATTTCCAGAGGGACTAGACATGGTCACGCAGGGTGGGGTGCACTGGGCTGCATGAGCACAAGAGCAGGAGTGCTTGTTTCCCTGCAATCCCTGCTGCTTACAGGGCTGAGGGCTCAGGCTGTTCTCTGAGGGTGGTTTTCCATATTTGCTGGCCCATGTGCCATCAGGTAACATCTGCAAAGCAAACTGTGTGTTATGTCAGGGTCACTGGGTGTGCGTTTCTCCAGCAGAAGCTCAAAGCTTTCAAGTAGGATGAATCAGATAGACAAAAAAAAGCTAATTTTAACAGCTGTTTGCTCCAAGCCATTGCCTCCATCAAGGCAGCACTGTGAAAAATAAATCTCATAAGGAGTGTAAACTGTAAAACAGTGTGTTTTCATTGTCTCCTAGGAGGTTCTGTGTGCTCAGTGCCACTCAAGCTGACGTGGAGATGTTCTGGTTAGCAGAGCTGCAGGGCATGTCCTTAGCTTGCTGTCAGATGCTTTTCCTTGGTCTGTAGCTGTGCTCAGGCAGAACCTCTTCTTGCAGAGGGGAATTCTGTGATTTACTTCAAGGCTTTTGGTCCAGGAAACCTCCCTTCAAACCAAAATCCTGTGGCACACAAGCTGCAGACATCAGGTGATGTCCAGCCAAGCTGTTGCTGCGTCATCTCCTTCAGCAGAGGAGTGGGAGCATCTTCCTCAGGATGCATCTGCCTCCTCTGCATCCAAGTGGCATTTAGTAGCACAGCTTCTGGAAACCCTGAAGGCAGGTGGAGCTGGAGTATTTCCCATCTGTGTGCAACCAACAAGAATAATCTGGTGTTTTCTCTTTGGTCAGTGAATGTTACTGACATGGTCTTCCATCTTCTTTGGAAGAGAAACTCCAGCTGGGTATATCAGAGGCTGTTATGAAACTGCAGGTGTGTGGTCTGTGCTGGTTTTACAATTAATTTCAGGGTGCACTTGCTGTTTTAAGGCTGGATGGTTTGCTGGCTGATTCCTGAAGCCTCTGGCCATGAGTTGTCTGTGGAAGCTGGAGATATTTACAATAGGTGAGGGAGTGGTAAATGGAGAATGTACAGGAGTATGTCACCTGAGGAACAGAGCTGTGTCTTACTTGGAAGAGCAGGATAGCTGCCTGATTATAAGGTATTTCTGAGCATAGGTTTCTTTTTAAAAAATCCTCTAGGGCCTTGTTAGGATAGTGCAGGACCTGGAAAACGCTGGTGTTTGGATTGCAGGTGCTGGACACGTCAGTGATCACGTGCTGCACATGGGAAGATGGGCAGCCTGTGCACAGGAACTTGGGATTTCCTGCTGCTGTGCTCTGTGTGTGACGAGTGTGACACACACAGGGCTGTGATGAGCACAGCATGAGGCTGCATGTTCAGCACAGTTCCCCCCTCTGCCCTGGGGCTGACTGTGGTAGATACTGTCAGAAAAACCCTGGTTTGGCAGGGGCCTGAATAATCTCTGAACCACTCTACAGATAGACCAAGTAAAGAGGGCTCCTCCACACTTTTGGCAGAATCTTTCCTTTGAAAAAGGAAGGAATCTATGGATTTGTTAACAGTGAGGGCTTGAATTGTCTGTTCTTCCCTTCTGTGGTACCATAGCTGCAGCATCACCCCACCAGAGCTAAAACCCAGGGCAAACTCATGGTGTTGAAGCTGCCCAGACATAGCCTAGGCATTTCTGGGCTTCCCTCTCTGGGGAGAGTTCAGGCTGCTCAAGTTCTTCTGAGATCTTCTCCAGCCTTTGCATTTGGCTTTTTTTTTACCCAAATAGTTCCATTTGCCATATGAACTCAATGTTGGTACTTTCTGGGTCTCAGCTGAAATTGTAAAGAGGATACTGAAGTGAGGCACGTCTCTTCTGTGTTTAAGGTGCTGAGAATGGGTAGAAATCAAAAAAATAATGTGCATTTTAAAGTTGAAGAGATAAGCAAAAACGTTGCCCTGCTTTAGTCACTTGAGTGTGGCACAGTAAGCTCTCCTGCTCCTCTGCTCATTTATTTATGTTGTGTCTGATGTAATAAACATGTAGTTGATTATCTAAGCTTTGATCAAATTATTCTTGTTTTATTCGTGTTGCTTGGCAATGTCTCATTTACTGGTGAGTTACTTCAAAGCCTGTAGAGACTCTGAAATCCAGGAGATTAATGTGCACATCCAACCCAACAAAGTTTGTTGTTCCTGTGCATTCACCTGGCTCCCTGGGTCTGTTCCTCTTCTGTCACCCTTTTGTGTCTCAGACATAATTAAGAGTCACCTACAACATAAACAGCTCATTTTGTCATTATTGCCAGTGTAGTCGTGGGAAATAGGAGCTGGAATATTCAGCTGTTAAGGGTATAATTGCATTTGCTCATGATCAGTACCCAGGCAAAAGTATTTTAATCCATTGAGTCTGGCACACAGCTTGTCAAGAGAAGTGCATCAATTTGTGCTGCTTCTCTGATCCCCTCTGTGTGTGTCCTCCACCAAGCTTTGTTTGTCACCATGTTTTTTTCCTTCTCTGACTCTGAACCTTCTGTCCTCTTTAATCCAGTGGCTCCCAGACAGGTTTTCTGGTGCCACTCGTGGCCAGTGGCACTGGAAAGACAAGCTGCTGTCCTCTGACAGGTTTGCTCAGCTCTTCCTTGGGGTTTTGCCCTGCTGGTGCCTTGTTATTATTTTTGCTTTGTTTCAAGCTGACAATAGCCATTATTTTGACAAAGAGGCTGCATAAGAACTTAATATCATGGTGAGGCTGATTATCACCTCAGCTGTCCCAGTGGAGCTTGTGGGAATGCAATGCAGGTCATCACACCTTGTTTTCTCTTCGTGTTCTGTGATTCCATCATTATCTGAGAGGTGTGTTTTAATTTGTTTTGTTTCTTCCTGGCAATTACAGCTGTAATAGTCACCTTCTGCAAGCTTTTGTTAAGCCTTGCTGGCAAGTCAGCATTGTTAAAATACCCACACTGCCACAGGTCTGGATTTGGAGCTCTCAGGGATGTGAGCAAAGTGTGGTCTCTCAAAATCAGTGAGGGCAGTGCTCCTTTGCATGGAGGGAGTGTCATTGTCCAGGGGACTGATGGAGCTGTTCAATGCTGTCAGACATGGGGACATCACCACGAGATGCTTGGCTGTCCTTAGCATCACTCAGCTCATCAGTGGGACCAAGCTGGTGAAGCAGAGTGGGGTTTTTTAATCTCTCTTTGCTTTTAGAAGGAAGAAAAGGAGCATTTCAGAGGGAGGATTGGGAGGGGGGAATGCCATGCCATCATGCCACTGCTGCTCAGTGCCAGCCTGGTGTTCCCCTCCTGCTGGGAAATCCTGAGAGGTTTTAGAAATGCCAGGAAATAGCAATCCAAGAGCTCTTGTTCAAGTATAAGAAATCTGGGGTAATGAAAGGAAAGAAAGATCACAGGATTACCTATGTAGTCATATAGAATTTTTAGTAGTATTTCTAGAGTTTAGAAAATTTCCATGCCCCCTGGTGGGACTTAGTGTAAAAAGATGTAAGTTCTGTTAAATTCTGTTTACCATAATACTTTTTTTTTGTTTTGTTTTTAAGATTATAAAAGCTTCTGTCTGCATTTTAGATTTTTTAATTCTAGCACTAATTCCTTTTTAAAAGTGAGACCCAAATGGCCTCATGACTCTTTCCAGACAATTCAACATCATTTCCAGACAATTCAGTCTTTGGAGAAGTGAAGAATATTTCGATTTATTCCTAAAACTTTGAGAAACACTTGAATTAACCCTGCTTTCATCACCTGCTGATGTGCACACTCACTGTTCCACTTCCTGCTGCATTCCTGGAGTTCTGTCCACTGCAGTGAGACTCTGTCACCAGTCCAGCCTTGGCATTTCCAGTGACTCTGTGGTTATTGCTTCAGGACATTGAGACTCACTGTCACATCTCTAATCAGCAGCTTCCAACTGACACAGATTTCGTTTTTGTGGAACAGGCACTGCCTTTAGCAGGGAGTGGGAATTTCCCATGCTGTTTCTCTTTGCAGATTTTTAAGCTGCAGGATACAACTCCCGTGCCCCTCACTGCAGATCACCTCCCTGTCCTGGTGTGCAGTGCCGCGATGCAATGATATCCAACTCAAGATATTCCATATTTCTATGATTCTGTGATGCCCAGACTTCTGTTAAAGGCTGCAGAACACACTTGGGAGGTGCAGTTGGTTAGAGCATGGCCATCCTGCTCTGAACTGAGCTGATGTTCTGGAGCTTCTGGTGCATGACTCCTCTGATGGGGAGCACAAGGGAAAGGGAAGGTGTTTGCAGTGCTGTGTGTGCTTGGGATCCTGTGGCCAGTGGAGGCTGGCACTGGTTGGAGGTGCCAGCTCTGGTTGGAGGTGCTGGCTCTGACTGGACATTCTGCCTCTGGCTGGAGAGGCTGGCTCCTGGTTGGAGGTGCAGGGTCACCAGTCCATGGCCACTGCCTGCCAAGCCCAGATCTCTGACCTGCAGCTCAGTTTGGAGCCTGGTGGGAGCTGGAAAGCAAGACCTGTGGTTTAGGATCTAGTTGAGGTGACAACCAAAGACAGCACAGGTACAGGGTCCTCAGCTTGCTTTGGGATGGACTTGGCAAGCTCTGGGCAGAGTGATTTATGTGGAGCAAGTTCTTGCACTGTGACAGGACAGCTGCTGAGCCTCCAGCCTGGGCAGAGGCAGCAGAACCAGTGTGGCTTTGTAGGAGCAGCTTGTATCAGCTAAAGGTTTTGTCTGCTCTGCTCTGGCGTGGTGGGTTTGTGCTGTGTCAGCACCCACATCCTTTCTGATCCTCTCTGAATAGCCCAAAGGCAGATTCACTGCGTGCCTTTGGGTCTGCCCCTGCAGCTGTGCTAGCCCTACCGACAGATTTGTGTCTGGATTTCCTGTGAGAGTTAACTGATCCAAAACAAACCCCCACCCCCATACAGTTACATCTGTGACATCCCATCCCCAGTACCTCTTGATTAATACTCAAGTGCTCTTGGTGTTCCCATGGCCCTGAGAGGGGCTGATTTTAGGGTACCTGCCCAGCAGGGATTTGGAGTGAGCATTACAAACTGGCAGTGAGCTCTGACTCTTGCTGGTGCTTCCTCTGAAAGGCTCAGCTGTGTCCAGGGTTGTTCTGCAGTAGCTGTGGTGCTCATTGCCTTCACTGTGCTGTTACCAGGCTGCAGTGTTCCACTGGGATAGCTTAATGAGCACTTGGACTTTTTGATGCTGTTGTTTAATGACCGTGTGATGAGTCCTGTCTGACAGATCTCTGTGAACACTGAAGGTTCACTGACTCCAGAGAGCCCCTGCTCCTTTCTACACAGAGCATCACTTCCATCTGAAAATGTCTTAGACATAGATTGAAGTGCTGTGCACTGAAAAAATAATTCCTTTTTTTGTTATGCTGTAGGAGACTGGCATAGCCAGGGTGTTTTGCACTGATAGTGGCTGCAGTGCTCTCTGGTGCTCACTGTGTTTGTGTGCTCAGGCTGTTTCACATCAGGTTTTTTACCACAGTTTTCAGGGATCTGGGAGGACTCCCTGTGTGGTGATTTCCAAATCCAGTAGGTTTTCCTCATGTGAAATGGGTAGTTTATTTCCCTCTGAGCCAACACTCCTGCCTGCAGAGAATAGCATTCTGGGAATACTGAGCTGCTGTTTCCATGCAACAACCAGTTTTCCTTCCCTGGCATGCATTCACTGCAGGTTTTCTGATGGATATAACTGTTTATTTATGTATTTCTCATTAACAGCTAAATTTCATTACTGTCTAACTCTCCTTTTTTTTTTGGTTTTTTTTTTTTTTTTTTTTTAACAGATCAACTGTGTGACTTTCCCCCACCCTGACGTAATGCCAGAGCAGCAGTTGCTGAAACCTTCAGAGTGGAGCTACTGTGATTATTTCTGGGTAAGTAGGCAGCCAGCCACATGCCACATGCAGCTCCAGAGCTTCCAAGAAAGTGGAATAAACAGCTTGATTTGTGGTACAAGGTAAAGGAGAATTTGGGCTGAGATACAATGTGTTCAGGGGGTACCACAGAGACTGGGGATGCCAGTGAAGATCTCCTGGAAACATCTGACCAGTCTGAGATGTGACTGATCATCAGAGAAAGAAAGGCAAGGGCAGTTCTCATGAGGTGGATTTGCTCAGGAAATAGGGAAGATGTAGGAGAAGCCACATATTTCAAAATACCACAGGCAAAAGGGCAGTGCAGGAGGAAGGGAANTTTCTCAGCCTGTCTCCAGAGCAGATGTGTTCCAGCTTAGTGGCCTCCTCTGGACTCACTCCAGCAGACCCACAGGTCCATAGGATAGCAGGGTGGCTGGCAGGGAATATGATTTCAGTGGTTCCCAGAGCATGAGAGCCAGGGATACACAAGGAAGCAGGGGGTGCCCCTTCTAGAACAAACAGATAGTTAAAAGCTCTTTGTTAAATGGTACAGCTCCCTCCACAGGATATTGCAGAGGTCAGATAATAAATGCATTCTTTGTAGGGTGAGGTTTGTGAAGGACAGGCCCATTTGTAGCTTAAGCTGAGTAGTTTTAATGCAGCCTGGAGCATCCAGAGTCTGCCATGGCTGGTTCTGTGTGTGCCCCCTTGTGCTCAGGTCTGTTTTCAGGTTCCTGAATCACATTAAAATGATGCAGTAGTCCTTGGAGTGTGGAGCTGATAGAAAATGGTTTTCTAGTGGAAAACTTTCCTTCCACCTGAAGATTTTTCTGGGCAGTGAGAGGAAAACCACAATGGAATCAACAAATACTACAAAAGGAATCAACAGTGAAGCTTTTAGAAATCTCAAGTGTGTTTTTAGTTACTAGTTATTGAAGTATTTCCCTTTTAAAAAAAGTGTCAGTGTTGGAGGCCCAGCAGCATGTCCCCTTGTGCTTGCTCAGTGCTGATGGCAGGGCATTGCTAAAATACACTGACATATCTGAAAATGGTCACATCACCACAAAATCTCTTCATTTTCTTCCAGTCTTCTGTCCCAGTGGGCCCTAAATCATTAATGATGTATAGACAGATTTTTTTGCATGTGTTTTTTGAAAGTTCCTACCCTGTTTGTTCCTCCCTATTCAGGCTCAGCCAGTGCTTGGTTCCATGGATTGGTCACATCTTGATTTCAGTGGAACTCTCCTTACAGCTCCTTACTTCTTGCAGCCTTTTATCCTCCCATAACTCTGCTCACAGGAATTTCCTCTTTGGCCTTGTCATGGTCTGCCCACAGCTCGTTCTTCTTCCATCATCTCCCCTTTTCCCACTCTGTCAGCCTGCTGGTGCCTGGCAGGGTGTCCTGCCAGTCTCCTGCTTTGATTAATCTGGCATTTTCCTCTGGCTGGCTCTGCAGCACGTGGGGGATCAGAGCAAAACCTGCAGCACTGAGGGAAATGTTCTCTGAGAATTTGGTGTTGGAAGAGGGTAAGAAAGAAAATAGGGAAGCAGGGAGAAGAGAGGCAGCAGAGAGAAAACTGTGTTGGTTCTTGAAGCCAGTGGAGCAAGGGGCTGTGTGAGAAACAGACAGTGAGGAATGGGGTGTGTGGTGGCAATCTGTGGGATGAGTTTTACAGCCTTGTTTTACAGCAGATCCCTGCAGACTGGCTCTGTTTTCCTTAGTACAGATCACAGTTGAGCTTGGCAGGCTGCTAAAGGTGTTTTAGGGCTGTGTTTCCCCCTGGAAGGAGCAGCCCTGTCCTCCCCTCTGCCCCAGGAGAGTTCCCTTGTGCTGGCTCCAGGATTCCTGCTTTTGGCAGGCTGGGCCCTTGGGGCTGACTCTTACCCAGCTGTGAAGGGTGCTGGACAGAAATGACAGCAGGGCTGCTGCTTTGGCCCCCACAGCATCCTTTGCTGGCCAAAGATAATTGTAAAGCTTCCCTTTATAAATTTAAAAAAAAATATGAGTAAGAGTAGCAGGAGAGTGTTGGGCTGTTTCTTTGAGAGGGTCTGAGGTGCTGTAGCCACCAGCTGCTCTCAGGGGAGGATTCCTCAGGCACCACTGCTGGGAGCCACATCTCTGTGGGTTTGGCCTCCAAAGCTTTTTGTTGAACTTCCTTTTATTTCTTTCAGGCAGATAAGAAGGACTCACAAGGGAACAACACAGTGTCTGGATTTGAAATTCTTCTGCAAAAGCAACTTAAAGGGAAACAAATGCAGAAAGAAATGGCAGAGTTTGTTCGAGAAAGGTAACTAGCACCTGGCTGTCAAATTAAATATTTATTGCAATTGTTTTTTCCCAATTTAGATATTCCTTAAATATGTTAAGGCTTAAACTGCATAAAAGATATGCTACAAATTCTTAATGAACATTTCATATTTCTTTAGTGTTCATCCACACTTCCCAGGCTTCTCCAGCTCTCACTTGTCTCTTGTGCTCTGAGTTGGATTGCACAAAGGCTGTCTGTGTTTAGAGGGAACCAAGAAGGTTTTAAGCTGCAGATTCAAGGAAAAAGCATAAACAGGAGAGAAGCAGAGTGGGGGTGATGTTTAGAAGGGAAATATTTTGTCTGAAAAGTACAGAACATGGAGCATAGGCACAGTCTCCTAGAGGAAGATTTAAAAAGACATCACTTTGGGCTTGAGCTTGGTTATAGAACCACAGGATGTTGGGATGGCNCAGCTCTCCTGGAGCCCCTTTAGGCACTGGCAGAGGCTTTGAGGTTTCCCCAGAGCCTTCTCTTTTCAGGGTTACACTTCTCTTGAACTTGCAGATAGTTGCTTCATTTATAGTTTGTTTTGTTTCTCCCTCTCGCCTTTTTTTTCATGCTAGGGATGTGGCAGCAGTGGGAAAATGCAAAGTGTCACAGGAAATAATGGTGAGCAGATACAGTCACATGAGGTTTCTGTAGCCTTTGACATCAGGCAGTCCAAGAGGCAGTTACAGTGTGACCAGAGGTAGAAGAAAGAACCACCTGGAACATTAAAAATACAATTGAGAAATAAGAATGCTAAGGGAGAGGATGGGAAGGCAAGAAGAATTATGATAGCAAGGGAAAAGAGGGGGAAGCTACTTCAAAGGAAGTAATATATAATGAAATTTGACAGAAATAAAAGCAGGATGCATTCAAGAGGAAAGGAAAGTTGGTGTGAAATTAGAGAGAGCAAGGAGAGCAGCTCTGACACTGTGGGGAGGCGTGTCTGTCCTCAGCAGAGGAAGAAGGAGGCATGCTGGAGAGGGAAGAAAAGATCCACTGTGTGCTAGGAACAAAAAAAGGTTGGGAATTGAGTGTGAAGAGGTCTGGATGGGAGTTACAGAAAGATTATTACATTTTACATCTGTTTGTAACAAAGGATCAGGATTGTTCTGTGTGGAAAAGGAGGAGGGTGGTGTTGAACTGTGGAGGGATTATTCATGCAAACAGAGCTCAGACCATCAGGGGAACCTCCATGTTCCCAGCTAAGAGGGCTGAAATACTGATAAGGTTCTCATGATGACCATCAGGTGCCTTGGGGAGCACATGACCACATTTAACTGGGAATTTTCATGTCCAAAAAATTCTCTTTGCAAAATCAGCCTGCTGAAGGTGAGATTCAGGCAGCTATTAAAAACAGCCCTTCAATAGGAAGTTGGTGTAAGACATGATAACCAGATTTCTTCATCAAATATCCAACAAGAGGGAAGCTAGCTGAAATTTGGTTTATCAAGTAGATGCTTTTACAGGAGCTTCTTGTATATATGATCTCAGACTGAGCAATTACATGTTCATTCAGTTCTTGTTGACAGAGGTGGGGTTATGAAAGCCAAATAGTCAGAGAGTTTGACTTTTAGGAAGACAGACCTCAAGAAAGGGAGGAAAGTAATTAATAAATATACTGAACTGAAAAATGCAGGGTGTTGGTGTGAAAGAAGGTATTACTGTAAATCAGAAGTGAAAATAAGGTCCAGAATTTGCATTCAGGGAAAGCTCCAAAACAGCCAAAGCCATCTGCACACTGCCCTGAGAAGCACCAGGTGTAAGAAATAGTGTTTCCATTAGCAAAGTGTTCCATTATTCACTTTTTAATTAAGCAGTGCTGTGTTTAGAAGATCTAAGTTAAATAGCAGATTATTTAGCTTCTGCCATGCTCAGCAGATCCATAGATGCACCTTTCACTGTTTGTCTGCAGCAATTTGTGGAAGACTTCTGCAGTCTCTGCACTACAGGAAAAGTAATTATGCTTCTGTTGTCTGATAATTTCATTGTTCCCTCCTAATCTGGAGGAACAGTGTAAAAAGACTCAGAGTCTTCCCTCAGTGGCAGCTGTGGAGCTGTCTGTCAGATATCCTCTGCCACCTTTTCTCCCTGTTCCCCCTGTTGTCTAAATCTATTTAGTTTCTTCTTGCATGGCAGTCACATCAGATCATCTTTGCCTCCCTTTGCAGCTCTCTAGTTTTTCTTCAACCACCAAAATATGTCATGACTGAAATTATTTGAGTGTGGACACACAAAATACTTTAAAAAAAAATAAAAGGGAACAGGAAATAAAGATCCAAAGATAACTAGAACTGGTAAAGTCAGTATGGGTCAAAATGCACTTAAAGTCTGTAATGCTTCTGACTATATAGGCAGTGAAATCCTGAAAGATCTCAAACAAATGAGTGGAAACAAGAACTTGTAGCTTTTTTTTTTTGTTAGGAAAGTGGAATTACTGCCAAACAGCCACGTGGATGTCTGAAAATGGACTCAGGAGTTGTGGCATGTTTGTGTTTCACAGTCACCACAATCCAGAGTTTGCAGTGTCTTTATATCAGGCAGGGTCAAGAGGCAGATTTTTTCCCCTCTTTGAGGTTTATATTGGTTTTTAGCCCCTTTTGGCTACAGATGGTGACAGGAAGCCAGGCTGGGATAGAATAATTTATTTCTTATATTTGGGGTTCTTCACTATAGACATTTCACCTTTTTATTTTTATCTTTTATTGATGTTCCTCCTTGCCAGGCAGTCTGCCCTTTTAGTAGTGCCATCCATTTGCAGTACAAGTAACACTTCAAATCCCTGAAAAAATCCTGGAGCCCAGGGCAGAGCTGGAGCCAGTGAGGAGCTCTTCCATCAAAGCCAGTGGCTTTGCTTGCCTGGTGCCACATTTAGGACAGGCACTGATGGCACCAGACCCAGGGTGTCTTGTGCGTGCTTGTGAAATCAGGAGAGTCACGGAATGGTTTGGGTTGGAAAGGACTTTAAAGCTCATCCAGTTTCACCCTTCCCAGTGCCATGGTAGGAACACCTTCCACTAGACCAGATTGATCCAAGCCTTGTCTGACTTGGCCTTGGGCACTTCCAGGGATCCAGGGGCAGCCACAGTTTCTCTGGGCACCCTGTGCCAGGGCCTCCCCACCCTTGTAGGCAAGGATTTCTTTGTAATATCCCATCTAAACCTCTCTTCCCTTCTGAAGACGTGAGGCTTGCTCTGTCTTACTGCATCCAATAATTCCCCAGCTTCTGCAGTGGCAGGGAAGAACTTGGCAGGATTTTAAATTCAGTATTTTCACAGCAGACCTTTTTGATGGAAGGTGGTCAGCTATTCCTCTGTTCATGAGACAAAGCACTGGGACACAGGTTCTGTGAGGGTCTGCATGGGCAGCTCAGAACAGTCAGCAGACTGTTGCACCTTTGAACATCCAGCATCCACAGAAAATCACTCAAAGGCATCCTAAAGACAAAATTCAGCAGGATTGAAGCTCATGATGAAGGCTGTGGACTAGAATTTTGGCTGAGAGCTGAGCCCAAAGCAGTGAGCCTTGGCTCTGGAGAGAGATATTTGCCCCTTTATTACTTTTGACCTGTTCTCTCTTTGCAGTCCACAGAAATTGTCACTTCTGAGACAAGATTAGTCTCATCCTGAAGCAGGTCTTTAAAGTACCTTAGGTGAAATGTGCCTGGATAAAGCCCTTTTAATAGTGAGGTCCTAACACAGTGGAGCCTTTGATGCCTGTGTTTGTTGGTCTTGTTAGAGCAGGCGTGGGGACCTGGCTGGTTTTGTCCTCATGGCAGGGGGAAGAAGAGGACCCCAGCTCTGGGTGAGGTCTGTAGGACTGTGTCACACCAAGCTGGGTATCACCTTGGACCTCAGCCAGCTGCATCCCAATCAGCTGGATGGAGCTGATCCCAATCAGTGGCTTTGCTGTGGAGCTGTCAGCTGTGGCACCCAGACCTGTTCCTCCCCTGAGCTCCTGTGAGCATAACAACAGCGTGGCACTTCCCCTCCCACACCCTCCACCAGAATATTTTCAGCAGCCCAGAGCATCAGATCCCTCTCAGCTATCTCAGGGGACCCCTTTTAGCTCAAATGTGCCCCACAAAAGTGCACTTGCTCAACTAGCTCCTGCAAATGGGCCTGCCAGGAATGCCCCACCTTCTGAGTCTTTGTGGATGGACACCTCAGAGCAGGTTTTGCCCCTGCTCATGCATAGTTGGCACAGAATCAGGAGTTTTTCTGCCTGGGGGTCACACTACTCTGTCAGAAATGTTCTGTCAAGCGAGCTGGGTTGAAAACCAGTGAGCAGACAACTGTTTGCTGTGCCTGGGAGCATGTACACCTTGGAATTGTTTCACTGGTAGCAGAAGATGGTTTCAGGCAGGATGCCCATCACCTCTGCACCAGCAGCTGCTCGTTCCTCCCTGCTGGGCTGTCAGCACCTACCTTGTGCTCCTTCTCCTCCCTGCAGTCATTCCCACAGCAGCTGTGTGCCAACACCTTTCCTCCTCTGCTCCCTTGCCTCTGGCAAGCTCAGCTCCTGCTCCTGGTGCCTCCAAGTGGGTGAAGACCAGGACAGGACAATGAGTGGGGTGAACGAGAGGAAAGGGTGGCACCAGCCATGTGCTGGTGACAGAAGCTCCTGCCACAGCTCTGCCACGCTTTGCCACCCATAACAGAGAGCAGGAAGCCTTTGGTGTCCCTAAGAAAAGTGCACTTCAGTCCCCCAAATCTCACTTGGGTTTTTCCTTGCTCACCACACTCCTTCATTTTTGCCTCAAGGATGTGCAGCCTCACATTTCACAGCAGACTGAACCACGTGCTGCTGGTTTTGCAGACAGCCCGTGTTGCACAGCAGAAACACTCTGTCCTTGTTACTTGCTCTCCAGAACTGTAGCTTCTCCAGCTAATTTTGTCTCACATGCTGTCCTGCATATAGCCCTGCTCTTGCCTCTGCATTTTTAGCATGTGGGGGGAGAAGACGGCTCATCAAACTGGTGCTGCCAAGCCCTGGAGACTGAAAGGAAAATTCCTGTGGCAAAATCTGTTAAAATGCAGAGAATTTCTTCAAATTATGTGTGTGGGTTTCTGCCTTAAAGCTTACTTACTGCTGTCTTTTTATTTTCTCTCTGTGTGTATGTGAGTGTAGGATAAAGATTGAGGAGGAATATGCTAAGAACCTGTCCAAACTGTCTCAGAATTCCTTGGCTGCTCAGGAAGAAGGGTAAGTGTGTCTCTGTGACTTTCACAGAAGACGAATTTTAATATAAAAGGCATTTCTCCCACGCAGGTACAAGTAATTTTCCCCAGCTCTCTCCCTCTGAGTAGAGGTTTATTTAGATTAGCACCCTGGGCATGTTGGGGAAGAGAGAATTGCTTCAGAGTTGTTTGTTTGGGTTTTTTTTTTTAGGTTGTTAGTGAGAAGTTTTTTAGGAATATGTGTATAAAATGTTGCCTTTCCAGTCAAGTTTATATGCTGTCCTTGTTGTAGCCAGGACTAGTTCCTTCCAGGATTAGCATGTGTGTCTGCTAAACTACTTTGAAATGGAAGAATATATAGAATATATATATATATACACACTACTGAGAGTAGATGTGTAAGGTCAGTGCTGGTACAATCAGAGCAGCACAGACAAGAGGGAGGATAAAGCAATCTCTTCTCATCAGGGTTCTGGCCCTTCAAGAAAGCAGCAGACTGCTGCTGATTTCCAACATTTTCACACTTGGGAAGGTATTAAGAAGATATTAGGCAGTGCAGTTCAGACTGAATTGCAGTTCTTCAGTAATAATGCAAAGGCACCACTCCTGAAGGATCAGAACTTGGTAGCTCTGTGTGTTTCACCACAAACCCTCTGAGCACTGAAGGCCAAAGCTGGAAATGACTGTCCTCACCTTTGACACAGTGTGTTTCTGCCAGCACCGAAGCTGCATGAGGTGTTTTGCTCAGCTTCCAGGAGGCAAGGACAGAAATTAACTGGGCTGTTCCTGCCCTGAGCACCTCCAGTGGCAATGCTTTCTGTCCTCCTTTCTCCTTAGGGCTGGATGCTCAGCTGATCCTAGCAAAGCTAAACCCACTTTCTTCCACATCTTCCTTCCACTTTCTCCTACCCTCAATGGGAAAAGGAGGGAATGACTGACACAATGAAGGGGGAGGAAATGGGGCAGAGTGGGTGAAAAGAGAGGGAATGAGCACTCAAGCCTCAGAAATGTTGAAGCAGGGAGCTGGAAAGGGCATGGTGCAGAGTGCATGGAGCTAGAAGCACTGTGCAGTGGTGCTCTCCCTGGATCAGATAACAGGGTTTGTGTCAGTGGGAACTGGGCAGTGGGAGAGGACCTCAGGGAAGGAGAAATATTGGGAGCACTTCTGTAGGTGTATCTAAGCTGTTTAGCTGATGAACACCATATTTGAAGACTCAAATCCTTGCAGCAGCATCAAAGGTGACAGATCATTAGAGATTGCAGGTGACAGGTGATTTTTCAGGCTATCAGGAACAGTCAAATCTCATTATCCTGGAAAGGGGATAGGAAAGAGATAGAAAGAGCCAGGAACTGTAGATCACTCAGCTTTATTTAACCTTTGCAAAGTGCTGGAATAAACCATCAGCTTTCACTTAGGTGAAAAATAAGGAGATGAGCAGTTGTTGTATATGCATAGAGAACCATGCCAAGTCAACCTAAATTCCTTCAGTGATGGAGTAAGAGAGTAGGTCAAGCATCACAGCTCTTAATTTAGTATTGCTTTTTGTGATGGGAGATTCTCGTAGGCAGACAAGAGAAATGGTGGCCTAAATAAAGCCTAATGTGCAAAAAACTAGGTAGGAAAAACCCACTGCTTCCAGAAACTAAACTGCAGAAAGGAGCTGTGGAATGAGATCCCAAAAGGGTTTGTCCTGAGTCCAGGGGGTTTTAAAATGTTTTTGTAATGAACAACCTATGATAGAAGAAACTATGGATTTACTGTATTCAGAGATATGACAGAGCTAAGAGGGCTGAAATGTGTAATTTGAAGAAAAGGTTGCAATTCAGAATTCTCGTGTTAAAATTGAGAAATTAATGGGGAAAAAAAATAAGATGCATTTTAATGAGGACAAAGCAGCGGGTTTTATACTTTCACAGGATGTGAAAGATACAGTTACATAACAGTTTGTGGGAGAAGGATCTGGCTATAATGAATCACAAGCTTATTCATCAACAACTTCATGCTGTTGTCTAAAAAGGCAATCACATTGAAATATGTAAAAGAAAGAGTGTCTGATACAAAATAATCTGTTACCAGTTTAGCCCTTGGAGTTGTACTGTGCTGGGGACAGTGTAGTTTTGATGTCAGATGTAGTTATGATGCTTTAAGAGGAGTCTGGGCTGTTGTAGAGGATCTGGAGGAGTGTGCCTCAGCTGCCACTGTCCTGGAAATAATCTGGAATTAAAAGACAACAGAGAAATTTTCAAGTGCTGAAAAGCTTCTCCGAGACTTTTCAGCTGAAGTGAAAATCTGTTCTCTGAAGTAGGGTGTAAAGTAGAGGAGGCAGAAAAACTGCATTGGTGGAAACTTTGTTTTGGTGAGGATAAGATACTGAAGGATCTTGCTTAGGGAGGCTCTGGCGTCTCTGTAAGTGGAGATTGTCAGGAACTGGGTTTTCAAAGATCTGCTACAAACAATGCCAACACAATTCTGCCTTGGTCACAAAAGCTGGTTTTCTCAGATTTCTGTTACCCTTCTCCATGATTTTGCTGATCAAGATATGGTACAAAGTGTTGTGCCAGATTTCTCTGACATCCCACAAGGAAGGGTGGGGAAGGGACTGATCGTTGTCCTTCTCTTCCTTCAGCACACTGGGGGAAGCTTGGGCTCAGCTCAAGAAGAGTTTAGCTGATGAAGCAGAGGTTCATCTCAAATTTTCTTCTAAGGTAAATGATTCTTTCTTTTCCAAAGATTTTTGCCCTGAATTGGTGGGCCTCTCCCTTCAGTGCATGTTAGTGGGGGAAATACACATGCATGTGCTACAAATTCAGAAGAATTAATAAGTTGGTGAACAAACTTACTGAAACTCTGTCCAGTCTTCCTCCCAAAATTAGTTTATTTCATCTACCTGATGAGTAAATTAAAACACATCTAGCTTTAATTTTTCATAAAAAAGAAGTAAAACTGATTCTAGATGTTGTTCACCAGGGCTCTGTGTTCCAGCCAGTAAATTTAACTAGTGCTTGTACACTTCACTTCTGAAAAGGAAGAAATGAAAAGCAATATTTGGCTTCTCAACAAGAATCTACTCTACCTGTCTGGAAGGAAGAGAACCAGAATTCTGGCTTTTTTTGTATCATTAGCCTTTCTCAGAAGTCTGCTGGGAATATCATGTTATTTTTGGGTTTTATCTCAAGTGATGCCCAAGGAGATTTCTTTTACAAATTATGGTATTTATCTGGGTTTTTTCCACCACATGTGACATGCTCTTGAATCTTGTTACATTCTGTTAACCTCTGTGGGTGTTCAAGTTCAATACAGTGGCAGATATCTCAGCACAACAGCCATGTTCTGGAGGAAAATTATAGCTCTGCACCATTTGTAAGCAATTCAGCAGAGGTTACTCAGGCAACCAGCTGCTGCCTTGGTAACCCACTGCTCTGCCTTAAACTTCGACATCAGGGCTGTAATTAGTGAAATACTTTTTGCTCCCCATTGTCCTCCTGAATTATTTTCCAAAAGGAAAAAATGCACCTTGGAGTGATGTGTGCGTGTAGGCAGGCCAGGTTGAGAGGGGCTTTTCCATTATTTTACTTCTCCTTAAACTCTGCGCAGAAACTCCTGTAGCATCCTCCAAATCTTCCCCACTGTTTGTGTGCAAAAAACACGTGGATGTGGCACTTAGGGGCAGGGTTTAACAGTGGACCTGGCAGCCCTGGGTTGACGATGGGACTTGATGATCTTGGAGGTTTTTTCCAGCTTAACGATCCTGTGGTTCTGTGAAAAGCCAGGAATTACTGCCTGGCTCGTCATTAGTGCCACTTCTTCCTTTGTTGTCATTGCCAGCTCCAGAGCGAGGTCGAGAAACCCCTGCTCAACTTCAGAGAGAACTTCAAGAAGGACATGAAGAAGTGTGACCACCACATCGCGGACCTGCGGAAGCACCTGGCCAGCCGCTACACGGCCGTTGAAAAGGTGGGAGAGGGAACAGCCTGGAGGCTTTCTGGGACACTGCTGGCTTGAGAAGAGTTTCTGTTCTGTCACAAAGGAGCACAGCTGTTCCTGCTGAGGGCTTTCACTGTTAGCTGTGCTTTGCCCAGCCCCAGAAGTTCAGAAATAGTTTAGCTGAGATCTGGGAAGTGGGGGGCAAACATCCTACTGCTGAAGTGGCTTTTTGGTTCATCCTCCCTTTGCCAACTTGGGGCAATAAATTTGATGCAAATACTTGTTATTTGTGTGCATCTATTGTCCTCAAAATTTAGAGCACCTTGCCTTAGAATGGCAGCAGGGTCAGGTCAGAGGCTCACCTGGCTCAGTAGCCAAAAGCAGCTGGACCCTGGTCTGGCAAGTCACAAACCCTTCACAAGAAACATCCTCACTGAAAAAATCCAAACAGCAGCAGCACCCAGTAACGGGCTGATGTAACAGCAACCAGGAGGTGGCTGAGGTTGTGGTGCAGGGAGTTAGACCCACAAAATATGATCTGCAGCTGGCAGAAATGGGGATGCTTGTGCCTCAGCTGCCAAATTGTATCCACATGAGTTTGCTTTTGGGTGTAAATTGGAGAGGAAAATACCATTCCCAGTCATCCCCGAAGCTGTTTGTGCTTTCATTAAAGCTCAGCAGGAGTTCCCCAGGGACAGAGCTGTGGCAGGATACACAAGGTCGTTAGGCTGAGTGTCTGCAAGGAAGCATTTTTCTGCAAAACACGAAGTTCTTCCCACTCCTATCTGCAAAGCAACTCAGTAGCAATATTGGGTGTGAATTGGGGATAACCTTGGGTAGAAGGGAAGAGCTGTGAGTGCAGTGTCTGTGGAGCACTTGGCCCTCACAGATTGCTCTCCTGCAGCTCCCTCTCGAGACCTGCAGGACCAGCCAGGGCCTCGGAACTGCACGTGGAAAAAATTCCAGGAATGCTTCAGGAGACCTGTAATATTTAGGCTGGTGTGACTGTAAAAAACTGCAAAGTTCTAAGAAAACACAGTCATGCCAATTTAGTTTGAAACACTAGTACAGTATATAGAACAAATGTGACGTGTTTTATAACAAATCCATGCAGAACAAGTGATTTTTATGTGTTTATCAGCCTGCATGTAACAATGTTTATTTGTTAAGGTACTCTACTAATTTACCTGTATAATATATATTTGTACTGATAAATCAGGTTTTAACAGCTTGAAGAACTTCTAAGTAAAGTAGTTCAAGTCATCAGTTGTAACCAGACCCCTGGTTCTTGATTTCTACTGTTGGCATGAACCTGAATAAGTTTTTCTGAATTAAGTTCCTATTGTTAATTTGTGATAGGTGTACGTTGAGTCCAGAACTTACTTAAAGACAAATTTTGTAACATACTTGAAATTACTTCAACGATTCAGATCCTAAGAAAAGTGAGTGGAAGAGGTGTCTTGGTAATGATGTTGTTTAAGACGTTTGAAAGAGGCTCCAGCTCTCTTTTCTTCCAGAAACAATGAGAAAACTATTAAGAAACAGGAGAGCCCGATGATGCCATTAGTCCTTTGCCTTTCTAAGACTCTGTGAGGAGCTCAGATGCGTTTGTGATTTGTTGGTGGTGGTTCCTTTGTGGTCACAGGACACTTCTGTGAGCTCCACATGGTGGTGTAAGAGCCTGAATCCCTGTTAGGACCCAGTTCCATGCAAAGTTGCTGACTCCTTGCTGAGAACCAGTTGTGTGAGGGAGTCCTAGATGGCTGAAAGCAGCTGCCAGATCTTTTCTCTGTAACTTCTGACTCCTCTTCATTACTCCAAGGCCCGGAAAGCCTTGACAGAGAGGCAGAAGGATCTGGAAATGAAAACACAGCAGCTAGAGGTGAAACTCAGCAACAAGACAGAGGAGGAGATCAAGAAGGCCCGACGGAAGTCCACCCAGGCAGGTGAGTACCTGTGCCAGGTGGATGCACCTGCCCATCCATCCACGTGGTGCTTGTTTTGAACATTGTAAAAACAGCCAAAGTGAGCCATGCTACAAATCTGTATGGTGTTAAATCCTCAGAAGAAACAAGCCTAGTTTTTCCAACTCAGATGTCACAAATTATTGATAATTGAGGTGAGAAGAGCGAAAGTAGGGTGAGTAATCTGTTTCATGAATGTGTCCTTAGATTGCTGAATGTTTGTGGAACTTCCAAAGTCAGATTCAGAGAAGCTTAGCTGAGGGTGTTTCTTCCATAAATCATAGTTCCTTCCTTGGTTCTTTCCTAAATCACACTCACCCACAACTTTGTGGGTGCCTATTACACTTACTATTACTGTCTTTTTCCTTGAAAGTGATTTTTTTTGGTTTTTTTTTCCCTCTGCTACTCAGTGACTAAAATGATTTCTCTTCTAGGAATACTGAGGTAGTGTGTGCTGTCCTGTACTGAGGATACAGCCAGTTGCTGTGTCCTGTGCATGTTTTACAGAGGCTCAAGCCACATCTGCAGGATCCATCAGGAACTTTTTTGAGATCTGCAAAGCTGATACATGCAGCTCAGTACCTTGGCTGAAAATAAGTTTGAGCTAGGCCTTCCATGTTTCATCCCTTCAACAAGGGCTGTTCCTTGGCAGAGTGGTCCTTCAGAGTTCTGAGGATTTTAAAGCTTCAGGATAGGTGTCTGGGCTTTGAGGAGTCTGGGAAGAATCCCTGGCAGTGTGACCCTGTGTACAGGCAATCATTTGGGGAGAAAGAAAAGTTATGATTAACAACAGGAGGCTCTGTAAGAGATGTTCTTTATTCACCTGAAAATTCACAGTCTCTCTTTGTTCCTCGGGTCCTTAGAAATTGTTCATAATCGATTTTTATTGAACAAGCAAGGAGGAGCTGAAGATCAGAGAGGGAAAGAGAAATTGAGCCTCATTTAAAGAACAAAGAGAATTTCCTAGCTGGAAAGCAGCAATCTCTGAGAATTGTTTTCCAAAGTTGCCACTCACCTTTCCCCCTCCATCAGTGCACAGTCCTGAATAAAGAAAAAAATGGGAAGAACTGCAGCTTCTTGTGTTACTGCCCTGGTCACAGAAGGAGCTGGAGCTCAGCTGGAATTGGGCATCTCCAGAGGCTGGAGAATGCATCAGGCTGCAAATCAGCATCCCTTCATCCAACAGCTGGGGCCTGATGCATCCCTCCCCTTTGAGACAGAGACCCCTTAGGCTGCAGTCTCACCTGCAGAGTGCTACCCTGCACTTCCATAACTCACCAGTGTTCATTTCCCATTTTAATTACTTCATTTTTCAAATACAACTTTCCATCTGTGGCTTTTTTTTTTAACTGAAGTAACTTGCCTTTTTTTTTTTTTTCTGGGCATTTTGTAAAATACTTAATGCTTATATTTGTAAGATACTTAATGCTTATATTTTTCTTTCCAAATCTTGTCTCTGCCCCCTATTCATTCTCACCCCAATCACCTGCTTTTTTGCCATGCATCAAGTGCATGCATTTAGTTGAAATGTTGGTCCATGTAGCAGAACTCCTCTGAGCTCCACCAGGCTTCATCTTCAAATCCTTGGAAATGAATCCTACAAAACCTGAGCTGCACTTTCCTTCTCAGCTCTGGCTAGACAAGGCTGATGTGTTGCTGCCCTGACTCTTTCAGGGGATGACCTGATGCGCTGTGTGGATCTTTACAATCAAGCCCAGTCCAAGTGGTTTGAGGAGATGGTGACCACCACTCTGGTATGTAACATCTAAAACTACCCTTGCAGAATTGTCATAGCCTACATTATTCATCATTCACAGCTAGCTCAGTGCAAAGCAGTGGGGAGAATTTGGTGTTGAATCTCACATTGTTTATCCCATGCTCAGTCCTAAGAAAAACTCAGTATTTATAAAGAAGAAATAATTGTTTATTTGCAGAAGGCATTAAACCAGTTCAGGTCTGCTTAGGGGCCAGAACACTCAAATTGTCCTTAGGAAGGATGAAGTAATGCACAAGAAAAACACATGATAAATCACCAAATCCATTTATACATTAATGAATTTTTCTATTTCACAATTTCACAACTTGCTTTGAAGTCTCCCCAGAGCCATCTCTTCTGCAGACTTAACAGCCCCAGTTGTCTCAGCCTGGCTTGCTGCAAGCTGCCTTGGAGCATCTCTGTGGCCTCCTCTGGACTTAACCCAGAAGCTGCACATCCTTCTTGTGCTGCCAACCCCAGAGCTGGCTGCAGTGCTCCAGGTGGGATCTCACCAGAGCCTCCCCTAAGGCTTCCCCTCCAGACCCTTTTTTGTCTTTGTGGCCCTGCTTTGGACACTCTTAACAGCTTAAGGTCTTTTTTTGTATTATGGTGCCCAAAACTGCACACAGTGCTCAGTGTATTCAGTCCAGAAGGACTAAATGCAGATTTTGGGGTATAATATCAGAATCCAGAAGAAGAGGGAGGCAGAAAATATCAGGAGGAAAGACAGAAATCACCTGCCTTTCCAACTGAAGTGCTGCTGGGTTCTGCCTACTGCCAGCTGAGCAAGGTGGAAGCTTGTCCCAGCTCATCATCAGGTGAGCTGTGCTCTGACAGGTATCTGGTTGGAATGGGGGTGGTCTGAGCCATCCCCCCCAGTGTGATTTCTGCTGCCCCAGGGGATCACCATCATTTCTGTAGCTAGCAATAAAGCACACAAAGCTTCTTGCAGGAAACAGATTCCCTCTTGCTTGCAGCGTCTCTGAAGGCAGTGGCTCTACTCTCTGCCTTGGTTGTCTCAGTTTTGGAACCTTTTGGAAAGGTTTGACCTTCTTTTCTGTTGCTAGGCTGAGATGACTGCTGTTGCTTGCTGTTTCTTATTCTTTGCAGAGCAGAGGAATGTGCAACCACAGAGTCCAGCTCCAAAGCATGACCCTGGGGCAGTATCGCACCTTCTGGCAGCCTTTTGTGTATCATCCTTTCTCTGGGCCTCCAAGCTCAGGTTCCAGTAAAAATATGGACTTGTTTTTCTTCATGTCCAGGAGCTTGAGAGACTAGAAGTTGAAAGGGTGGAGATGATTCGGCAGCATCTGTGCCAGTACACACAGCTGCGGCACGAGACAGACATGTTCAACCAAAGTGTAAGTGTGCTGCTTGTTTGCTCCCTGTGCCCTTCACTGCCCTCCAGCTGAGCAGAATGGTCCCTCCTGACCTGGTCTGACTGGCTTTTGTCAAAGGATGTGGGGGAAGTGTCTGCAGGCAGCTTGTTAGTCTGCAGCAGTGCTGTGCTGCCTCCCTGCAGTGCAGGACTCTCTGATCACACTTCACCCTGCTGGATCACAGCTCTTTCCTGAGGGAGACACAACCAACTGAAGTACATTTGGCCAGCATGAGCCATTATTAGCTCTCCCAGCATGATGCACTACTCCATGAGGTCTTCTGTTTGTGCTGAATTGTTTCACTGTTGGAAAAGGGAGTGTATATATATTTTCCTTATTAAAAACTGGCTGCTTATCAAATAATAAAGTATGGGGGATGCACGCTGACTCAGTACAGCTGGGTTTGGTGTAAGGTGCAGATTGCAGGACAGGAGTCAGAGGCTGCCTGGCTGCTGCCTGGCACAGGAAACCTATCTCTACTTCTTCATGTTAAGTCTCCCTCTTCTCTGCTTACCACAAGGCTGCACGCTCAGACCTGTCTTGTCCATCCAGTCTCATGTATGTGCAGCTCTCACTTGTCTGCAGATGCAGTGTAGGCATGCCCACAGCTGCTCTGCATGTCAGAGCAATGACTCTCTGCTTGAAGTGTGCCCTTGACATTTGGATTCTTGTTTTCTTCATTTCAGACAGTAGAACTTGTGGATCAGTTGCTTCGGAAAGTGGATCCTGCCAAAGACAGGGAACTGTGGGTAAAAGAACACAAAACTGGAGACATCCGACCTGTGGACATGGAAATATAGACTGATCTATGGTTGGATGTGATGAGTCCACTGAATTAAGCAGGCTAACGTTTGTTTTTAAGGGTCAAAAGAGCATAGGGAAAAGGTTGTTTCACTACCAGACAGACACCTTGTAATTTATGCCTGTATGGGCTATCTCTGTTCCATTTAGTCATTACAATGGTCCTCGTTGTGCTAAGCCTTAAGCACCAGACATTCCAGGGTGAAAAAAACAGATGTGTGCTTCCCACCAGAGGTTCCCAATTGCACGCAGCTTCCAGGAGAAATCTGCTTCCTGGCACAGAAAGTGCCCTGTTCTTCAGTGACTTTGTGCTCCACCCCTTGCATGACTATCTCTATACAGTATGTTAGAACAACCAGGCAGAGAGCCTCTGGCCAGCAAGGAGATAACTGAATATGATGCAGGAGGCAAGGAAGTCCTGATCACGAATCCCAGGTCTATCACTGACTGCTCTCATGGCCATAGGCAAGTCAATTAACTTTCCTGGCTCCCCCATTTATAAAATCTGTGTATCCTGCAGCAATGTTGTGTGAATACATTGCTTTCACATAACACTGTCTTTCACCGTGGCAGTGAAGTGATGGCCCTTCTCCCAAAATCCATGGAGAAGATTCCTGTTCTTCCTGTTTTATACTCCCTCTCAGGGATACATAAACCCATTTTCATGATTTCTGTTGTCGGCCAGTCGGTGAGTTTGAAAGTGTTACCATCACAATTTTTTATCAGGAAAGACTTGGTTGTACTATACCTACCTCATTAGCTGTCAGAGTGCCCTCAATGACAGAAGGAGGTCATATTCCAAGGAATAAATGAGATGTTTAAAATCTTCCCTGCTCATGCAAGGTGTTTTTCCACAGAATCTCCTTAAAGACAGTCCTCTAATAGTTTACTTGGGATTCAGGTTTAAATTTCCTTCGTTGGTTTCTTCAGGTGAATATCACAGACTTTAGGTATTTTTAATTACCGGGTTTGTCCCGCTAAATTTTGGCTTTTATCTTTTTGGAGCCTGATTTTCAAAGGTGCCATGACTATATGATGCTAGATTGGATTCAGTGGAGATGTAGGTGCCCAGCACTTCTGTACCATCAGTCTTAGCCTCATTTTTTTCTGTGTTACTGTCCTGGTTTAGGGCAAATTATGAGCATCATGAAGTCATTCCAGGACATTTATTTACCCTTACTGCAAACCACCAAAAATTCAACACTGCTCTTAGCAAATAGTGTTACGTAGTTTGGAGACTGATTTTGCAAAGGTATTTATTTTCTTCTGCTGTTATTTCTGATTGAGTATTCAGTGTTGCTGTTAATATATTTTTTCAGCATTTCACACAATGCAAAGATTCTTCAGATTCTTGCTTTAGATCCAGGAGAAATCTTGATTCTCACCACTGTGGCCTTTACTCAGTGTTTACTGTGGTCCTAGCTACAATATCCCAAACCATACTATTTCATTTGATCCACAGTTTAGCTCCATTTTATCTCACTGTTACTGTCTTTTTCTCCCCAGCCCCAGAACTGCATCCTTCTTTTGTTCTACTACTGTTCCTGGTTGTTGTTCACCATCCTCCAGATGCTGGGATTAGATCATTGGGAGTCAATATTCCTCTTTACAAATACAAACTGAGACACAGAAGAGTCTTACCTGAAGCATGTTTGTAACATTGCTGCAGTGGTTATTTTTCTGGTTTATTATTTCTAAATTTTTATTGCATTTTTCTATTTCTCCCTTTTTTTCCAACCATCTCTTTACCAGTACAGGTTCATTCCTGTCTTGCAAATGCCTTCACAACCCACTCTTCTGCTGCTTCATTAACCTTTATAAACCTTCAGCATCCTTTGCACGTTGGCAGTTGGAGTTCCATGGCTCAGGATCACTGCTCCTGGTGTGACACTTCTGTGCTGCACTTGGGAATTTGGACTCCAGTTGTGTTCTTGGTGTTGGGAGAGCACACTGTGGTGTGAGCCTCACCTAAGTTCCTGCACAGAGCACTGCAGCACCAGTTGGAGTGTTTGGTTTGCCTGAGTGTCCTTGAGCTTAGTGAGAGCCTCCCTGGAATCCTCTTCTCCTTCCTTCTGCCCTCAAGCAGGGCAGTTGGTGATCTCTCCTTTTCACTGATTCACTCTCTGTCTTACTAATTTTTGGCCATATCAGTGTATACTTCTAACTCTTGCCTTGCACTTCAGAGGACAGGCACTTTTTTATTTTTTAAGCCACAAGTGCAGGTTGAACTTTGAAAACTTCAGTGGCCAAAGTAATGTGAATACATGAAAGCTGCATTTCAGGTTGCCCCTTGTTCTAGGCTGTATTGTAAATTGAAATGAGCAATCTTGACAATGCCTCAGCACATTCTTGTTTTGATTGCAAAACAAAGCTAGTTGTGCACTTTATACAGTATTCTCCTTTATAAATACATGAAATAATTTGTTAGCAATTACACTTTATTTTTCCTCTTTCTTTAAAGATGTTTGTTACTTTATCTATTTTGGACTGGAAATACTGTCCATTAGCACAGGTTTCTCTGGGGACTGTAATGTGTTTTGGTTCCTCTGCTAAGGTGTATTTATGCTGCTCTAAATTCTTACTTGGAGGGTTTGTTGGTTTTGTTTGGTTGGGGGGGGTGTTATGTTGAGTTTTTTTTACTTTTGTTTTTTTTCCAAGACAGTTTTCCTGCTTCTAGTTCTTGGTCCATTTGAAATGTTTCAGGGATGTGAGTTGCCCAGAGCAGCAATTCTCTTGGTGGAGGCTGTATCTCTTTTTCACTTCAATGACCAGAGGAGAGCACAGGTACCTGGCTGTTGATCTTTCCCAGCCCCAGGAGATGCTGGGTTCTGCTCCACCTCAGGTGAGATGCTTCATCCACAAGACTTCCATCTGTATTCAGTGCAGGTTTTGCTGCTGCTTGTAAACAGTTTTCAGCTCATTTCTCTCAAAAGATGATATTCCTTCTTGATGTGACCCTGCAGATCAGTGTTACCTGGCTCATTGCCTTCTCTGACTGATGGATTTTGGATAGTGATGCCTTACAGGTCAGGGCATGCTGCAGTTCCCTTGCTTCTAACAAACAGGCAGCATCTTCAGAGAGGGTAGTGGCACATTTAAAGGAGAGCATGGGTTCCTGCTCTCACAGGTAACTTTGGGAGTTTCAGCATTGCTCTGTTTGTCTTCCACTGAGTTTCAAATATGCAGTGGAGCCCAGTCTGTCTTCATGCTCATGCTAAACAGCTGCTTCTCCAGAGGAAGATCAAACTCGGTGTTCTGTTAAAATTCCAGCATGTGTGGATGCTGCATGATGCTGCTGCAGTGTCTCTGACTAATGGAATACCAAAGGCAGTCCCTTACCTCTAGTTCTGAGCTCAGGCATCATCTCATTTCATCTGGCACCTCACACACCCTGTGTGAGCTTTTGCTGGTTTGGTCACTGTGGGGATCAGATTGGCAGGGTTATCTCTCATCTCTGCATGCTCTGAGCTCACAGAGCAGGGCAGTTCTCAGCTAACACTGTTTGCTTTCACTGCCACGGGTAGAACAAGGGGGAATTTTCCTCTGGTCCTTAGCAGGTAGCTCTGCTTGCCCAGATCTGTTAAGCCACCTATGTTTTGGGAGTGCTGCCACACCTGTGAGCTCCCTCTTGGTCTGAGTGATGCTGTCACACTCTTGTCCTGTTCTGGAGGGCTCTCTGGCATTTTCCATTCCAGCCAGAGCCTTTTGGCCCTTCTCTGGGCTTCCTGAACTCCATGGCTTCAGATCAGTGCCAGAGCTGGTGAGATGCTTTGCCAGCTGTACCCTCAGCTGCCATACAGAATGAGAGCTTTTTATTCATCATCCAGACCTTCCTGCCTGTGTCTTCAAACATCTTTCTCTCTAAGGTATTCTTTCAGCTCATTCCCTGCCAGAACTCATTCTGGATCCAGTGCTGTTGGCTGATTCCTGTTGGAGTTTATGAGCTGAAAGCAGTGAGTCCTTTACCACATGGGCCAAATGCACTCTTCTCCCATTAGCAGCAAGATTTCAGTTTCTTTCTTGGAGTAATATCCCAAAAAGGCCTTATTCTCATTTTGCCAACCTGCTCCAGATTCAGTCATCTCTGCAACTCGCACTTGTTCATCACTTCTATGGGTTGGACATCTTTTGGAAGACTTTGGTTGCTCCCTTATAGGGACATTAGTTCATTATTGATCACTGGAATTGTAGAAGATAGCTTTAATTTTTATTTTATTTTAAAATACTGTAACAGCAGTGAAAATCATACAGAAATCCCTGTTATGTTTCTAGACTCCCTTTCCCCCTGTGCAGCCCCTTCTGAGCTGCTGGGGGGCAGCTGTGCTCCCCCTTATTGCACAGATAAACACTGAAATCACACTTTTGAGTGCCTGACAGGCAGCATCCAACCTTGTGCACTGCTTCTTTTTTCCTTTATGCAGCTTTTTTTTTTTTCTTTGCTTTGGTTAGTTTTTTGGGTTTTTTTCCCTAACAGGAATTTTCTGTGGGGCATTCACAGGAAACTTCTTTATGCTTGTAGCAGTCATAGTTTCTCAGGCTTTGTTAGAACTTCCTAGAATTGTCCTTGTTCTTAATGTCATTATTTAAATATTGGCTGAAAGTTAGGCTTGTTATATAGAAATGGGCATTCTTTACCTGTTCTTTGGAAGTGCTCAGCACTCAGAGATTTCTTGGAGTACAACAGGGAGCTAAGAGATAAGACTCTTTGAAAATCAGGCTAACAAACAGAAATGCACGAGCCTCTTTTTTCTTTACTTGTACTCAAGTACATGGATAAAGTAAATATTAAGAAATGAGAAATAATTAACGTGTAGTTGCTCTCTGTGCAGCTCCCAGCAGCTCTGGTAGTGTGGGGCTGCAGTCAGAACACTCCTCTGGAGTCTGGACCCACAGGTGCAGCTGTAAAAACTCAAATCCATAATTCAGTGACAAAGTAGCTCTGCCCATCTGTTTCTTCAGTCACACACAGGGAGAGAAAGGGCACTGCTTACCCAGGTGGGTCCTTCACTACCAAGCACCTTAAGAAATCCAGACAAGCACTTTGAAGGTCCCCCTGGAATGAGTAGATGTGATTATTGGATGTTTCCTTCTGAACTGAAAGCAGATTTGCAGTTTCACAGTATCTCCTGTGCTCTTGTCCACTAGTGCAGCCTGCTGTGTCCAGTCCCAGAGGTGGCAGCAGTGTCCTGAGGACAGTCCTGGTCACCTTGACATTCCTCTCATTTGGCAATTACTGTCTTCAGTAATTGCCAAATTTGAAGACACTCTCTTCAAAAGGCAGTGTCAAAAAGGCAGTTTGCAAAATAATGAGCTTTTCAGTTCCCAGACCTCTCTGGAAAGCCTGCAGGCTTTTGCTCCCCAGTGTGTGTTGGAATAGCAGAGTGATGTGGCAGAGGTTGCTGAAGCATTGGCTCTGAGGAGTTGCTGCTGTGTGGACATTCCTGCCATCCTCTCACAGGGATGGGGAACAGCCCACAGGCATCCTGTGTGCACCAGAGGAGCCTGCTGGCCACATCTGTCTTAACCAGGTGGGCAAGAGTCACAGATCAATTCAGGTTAAAGCAGACCCAGAGGGCAGGAAGTTGGTTACCTCAGTGGCATCTCTCTCAGACCCTGATGGGCATTGAGTAATGATGAGTCAGGAGCCCATCACTGTCCCAGTCCTGCTCAGCACTTGAAAATCAGTGCTGGAATGTGTCTGCTGCTGACACTGAGCTGTCCAGCTCACACCCATGGCAGACCAGCAGGTGCCAGTGCTGCCCTGGGGACTGGAGAAGGGGCTCTGGCATTTGGCTGTCCCAGGTGAGGTGTGCTGAGCCTGCTGTGCTTCAGGAGCCTGGAGCACGCAGCCCTGCTGATGCCCAGTGGGAATGAAGTCTTTCCTGGCAGCAAATCCTTGTCTTTTCCTGAGAAGCACTGTTGTAAGAATAACACCCACTGCTTTGTCTTACAGTAGATTTTACTCATATGAGTGGTGCATCTTTCAACTCTTGATTTTTCCCTCTCTGTTGTTACTGTAGCCAGCCCTTCATCAGTGAAGTACAACACTTTTCAGCACCTTTAATTTTGAAATTTCATAGAACATATCTGTTATTTCAATGTGCTAACCAAACTTCACGCTTTTGGCTGTTTTCTGAGAGTTTTAAGAGCTTTTTTGGAGAGTTTATTCTGGGTTTTATTTTGGATTTTTTTAATCAGCCACCAGGTTTGGAAGTGTAATAATTTCTTCTTGTGCTACCACAGTTTCTTTTTCCTTCCTGGATGTTTTTTCTGAAGGGACCAACACATAGCACAATTCAACTTAAATTTCTAATCCCATGCATTCCTCAAGGCAGAAACCTTTTGTGCCTAATGATGCATCTGAGTCTAAGAACTGTATGTGGATAAAATCTTTCATAGACCAATTAAAAAAAAAAATAAGTCTTAGATTAACCACATAATAATCACGGAAAAAAACACGTATAGATTTGAGACATTCAAATTTAATTCCCTCAACTTACATTAAGTTGAACTATTTCAGGTGTGTCATAAGAGACAAACTCAGTGGATATTTAGAAGAAAAGCTTTCCAGCTGCTCTATCCAGGTTCAATGAGTGGACAGGACTATAATTTTGAATATATGCAGTCTTTTAGGGCTACTGATTTAACAAGTAACTGAGTCATGGCTTGTATCACAACCCTATTAAAATTCTGCTAGCAAATCCCCTTGAAGTGCCTCTTTAAATAGTATTGCTACAAGCATGTGATAAATACAGATTTACCCTGCAAATTGCCAAATCTCAGGAGCAGCCACTGTGCACAGATCTGTGCAGGATTCCCAGCCCCTTCCTTGCTCTGAACTGTGCACCCTTTTAGGACAGCCACATCTCCAGGAGACCTGCCTTTGGCTCTGAGAATTTGCTGTCCAGCTCAGGCATCCTAAGTTCTCAATGCTGAAAATGGAATAGAAAAAAATAACACTTAAAAGCAACTGCATTGAAACTAATCTTTACACCCATCCTTGGTCTCAGTAGAATAAGCAGGGAAATCTGCATAAAAACAGTATGCAGTGATAATTTTGCATAAAAGAATTGTTACACTTTATTGCATAAAATTAATTAATAATAATAATAAAAGCCCACAAGTTTTTTGGTTTTTTTTACAGCAGTTGCAGAGAAGAAATGTTCTGGTCCTGGAACTCAAAAGCTGAATGTGATTTCAGGGATCTCACATCTGCTAACAAAATAATCAAAGTCATTTTAATCCCAGAATTTGGGAATGGTTGACCTGAAATCCCTTGTTCCTTTGGAGTTTTTTGATGAAATGGCTGAGATTATCAGAATAGCCTAAGGGATTTGGATGTCCATACTCTTTTAGGTCAAAAACACTCTTTAGGGACAGCAGCCTCTATCCATTATGAAAACAGCAGGTACTAGTGTTGGACAAAAAATCTTTCTTCTCCTTAGGTGATTCCCTTGTTTTCTGCAACACAAGACAGTGTGAGAATTCCACTGGGCAGTTCTGCAGACACTGTAGCAGCAGGGATTCACAGGCAGGCCAGATACCAGTCATACACTAAACCAGAGTTTTCTACCAAAATTAAGTTGTTTATTTGGTCCTTTTTGTGTAAGTTTTCCTAAATACTTCTAAATTTCTAGGAAAGTTGTCTTTTGCCAGTACTAATGACTTGTTTTTAAAGATGCTTAACCAAAATTTTCTAACTTCCCATAAATTTTGGCTGACTAGACCCCTTAAATAGTTTATTTATCACACAGCCTCTGTCTGGGTTACTAGTAAATCTTGGATCATTGTGGAAATTATAGGATGGCTTTTGTTCCCTAAGGATAGATGAAGGAATCACTTACTGAACTTAAGTTGAATGAAGAAAAGATTTAAGGGGCAGATCTTCAGCTGGAATAAACTGGCAGGGTTCAGTGGAAGCTACTTGATGTCAGCTGTGGATCTTGTCCTTCAGTGTTGAAGGCATTTCCTATATGTAATTTTTCTGTCTTACTGTAAAACAATTTCATATGGTTAAACTGTATTTTCCTATATTGTTCTGCAAGTTTATATACACCATAGTGCTCATCTCATCTCCTGTAAAATAAACTGTACAGAGACACATTGAGCATGGAATTGTCTTCACCCAGTTGCTTTTTCTTCTCCTACAGCCCCAAACCTCATGAGTGCAGATCAAAGACCCTGTGGGGTGCCACATGGACTTTATTCTATTTATTAATTACTATTATATTTATTTATCACTATTATATTACCTTAATGCAGCTTGATTTTGCAGCCACATTACTGGGATGTAATCTTGTGCTTACCCTTTTCAGATCTTCACGTGATATTCATTCACGCGTGGTTCTACAGTTTTTTTTTTCAATTTTTTTCTTTTTTCTGGAAATCGGTGTAAGAAACACATGTGGTTAAGTGGTTCTTGAGCAAGCAAGCTGACCATGAGCAGCCTGAGAGAGCTGCCATGGAGTGGGTGTGTTTTTTATGTTTTAAGTGATCTGGAGCTCTTCCCCACCCAGTCAATCCTTTTTACTTTCAAGCTTCACGTGCAGCTGGATGCTCAGTTGAAAACACTGCTGTAAAACCTTGTTAATAATTTTTCTCCTTTCACTATTTGAGTTGACATGGATTCAGGTTTTCTGACAAAGTCAAAATCAGGCCTGTCAAAATCCTGCCTTACCCAAACCTGCCTGTTGAAGGGGGTCAGAGCAGCCAGGGGTCACAGTTCTGCCCCCCTTCCAGCAGGGTGTGACATCCATACATCTCATAAACCTCTGTGGAGATTCTTTCTAGGAATTTTTCCAGTTCTGAACTCATGTAAGAACTGGTTTCTGCAACCCCCTGTACTCTGTGCTTGTGCATAGGGGTGGGAAGTGGTGGCAGAGGTGTGCACACTCTTCTCGGAAAGGAGAAGACACTGAAGGTTAAACACTGAAAAAGTTCCAGGTGGAAGCTTGGTTTTCACAGCAGTGTCTTTGCACCTTGTCCAAAGTTGCCTAAATCTGTTAAAAAAATCTCAGAATGCTGTTTCAGATTCTGATGTGTGGTGTAGAGCAGCTGGTGAGCACCCTCCACTGCTGTGGTACATTTGGCTGCACCCTGACAGCAAAAAGCACTTCCTTGTAGAGGACTTGGACACAACCTGGAAACCCAAACTGGGGAGATGCTGAACAAACCATTTGCTCTGCTGGTGTGGTGCCAGTGCCCAGAAAAACATCAGAGTTAGAGGACCAGAGCAGGCGTTGGCAGTGGCAGGGTGGCAGCCTTGCAGTCTGCAATATTTAGATGCAGAGGTCCCAAGGTTTAACACCATTCTGCACAGGAATATCTGTGCTAGGCTTCTGCAGCCATAATAGTTTAAAAATCAGCTTGGATTGATCAAGCCTTTGACTTCTGAGGTCCATCCAAGAGGAAAAGCAGGAGATGACTGCACCTACAGATGTCTCAGGCCTGAACTTAAAGCAGTGCTTTTGGACCCATGGGCCAGCCCTAAGGCAGGTAAGTCCTGGTGGTGCTTTTGGGGGCCCAGCATTGATCTGTTGGATCTGTCTTCATCTGTGTTGGCCACTGGGCACACAAGGAGACAACTCTGCCTTGCAGGGCTTAGGATGGATAGGCAGACAGCCTGCAGAAGGTCACAGGTGTTTATGATATTTGCAGTGTTCATGGAAGGATTCACATATGGCCACTGAAATAGGAGTAGACATGGCTACTGCTGTGAGTCAGTTGAAAAAGTTAAATTTATTCTACAAGGTGGATGGGCTGAAAGGGTTTTTAAACCTTCAGAAGTCAATGTGACCTGTGTTCTGCATGAGGTCCTTAGAAGTAAAGCTATGTGTAAAGTAAAAGTAAAGGTATGTGTAAAGTTAAAGCAGTTGGTTTAACTCAGATCTTGTAATCTTTCCTGGTTTGCTGCAGTAGCACCATTTGTGTCACGTGGTTTCAGTGAACACAAAGGCAGTTTCTGAATTGATGGTCAGATGGCCCAGGGAATTCTATTTGCACAGCTTACTTTGAACTAACCTCACACACAAGGGAAGCTTCAGCAGACACAATCCTCCAGCTTGACTGGAACCACAGAAATACTCATGTCGTATTTCTTCCTTGGGGAAGTTACTGTCTCAGTCCTTATACAAATGAAAAAAAATTACAAACATGCACTGGTGAAGTATTTATTGTAGGGACAAACAGTCCAACCTCAGTGGTCTGTGCTGCAGGCTGTTTGCACTGTGGTTTTCACAAGACCCTGAAAGCAGAGGATGAAAACCTTCAGCTCAGATTTGATTCTGACTTCCTGTTTTATCAAGCAGAAAACCAAACACTCAGGTCTCCCAGAGCTGCAGCAGAAGTTACAGTCTTTTTATTTACAGAGCAATGATTTTTTTTTTATTATTTTTTTTAGACTTAGCAAATGTTTTAAGACTGTGTCATTTGTCTCTGGTTCTTTGCTCAAAGAGGCTGGGGTTGGTTTTTTTGTGTCAGCTGCTTGGATGTCTTTAAGCTTTAAGTTCTACAGCTCTGCTCTTGGGCTTCAGGGGCTCTTCCCACTGCCCTTCCACTTTCTGCAAGTTTGTAAAAGGCAGGAAGACTGGATGGCACTGTGGTGGAATGTGGAAATGTGGGGGTTAAGTCCAGACACCCTCCTAGCCCTGCTCCCAGCTCTCAGGGATCTTTCAGTTGGCTCACATCCTCATGAGAGTGCCTGCAAATTGTGTGCAGCTGTGCAGAGTTCACAGCCTGTTGCTGTGGTGCTCACAGACACCACAGGCAGATGTGTGCTCGGTGCCTTTCTGACCTTTTTGTTGCTTTGTGCTTTTCCTCTCTTGCTGAAGCCAATTCATTTCCTCCCTCCCAAGTCTGTGAGAAGTAAAACTCTGGATTAGTCCATATAGCCAGGTGTCCTGGCATGACAGTGGCTAGTAAGCACCAGTTTCATAGGGAAGGGTGGGAGAAGAAAGATTTGTCATGAATTACATGGAATACTTCATGAGTCAACCCTAGATTACACTTTGATCCTCTGCTCAGGGACTCTTCCCCAGCAGTGTCAGTGTTGTGTTGTTGTAGGCTTTTAGCTGGGGAATAATTAGCATTGAATCTATGATTGTAGAAGGTTGATTAATTGTTTTATTATATTATCTTATACTATATTATACTTACTAAGAAACTCAGTAACCTTTACAGCTAGTCTGATACAGCTTTGACTTAATTAGTTAATTAATCTAAACACCATCCAGTGTCCAGTTAAGAAATCACCCTTTGGTAAACAAATCTCCATGGCACATTCCACATGTGCACAGCAGCAGGTGCAACAAGTGGAGATCAGAATTGTTTCTCATTCTTTTCTTTTATTTTCTCACAGCCTTGCCCAGGACAATGCCTGGGACAGTCTGTGCCTGCTCTCTGTGCCCACAGAGCTGCTGGCACAGTGTTGGAGTTAAACAGCACTTGGCAGATTTTTTGCCTCCCTATAGATAAATAGATGGACAGTTTAGTCAGTGATTGATAATTGATCCTCTGTGATACCTTTCTCAAATAAAGTCCAATAAATCCACCCCTTTCCTTCCCTGAAAGGCAAAGGAGAAAGGAAAAAGCTGAAGAATTCTTCCTAGTGCCTTTTTGTTGGTTTTGTTCCTTTCCTCAATTCTTCTAGGTGGTGTTTTGTATCCTCTTGGCTGAGCCACTGTGATGCACAAGGAAACAGCCTTTGAGGGCTGGGTATGTGGCAGCTGAACTTTAATTTCCTGGAGCTAATTGCAATGATGAAGCTCACAAGCAGCTGCTTCTCACTGTAGTTGTGTTTGGCTCCAGGAATGACTGCAGAGATATCTAAACAGGAGATGACATTTAGCACAGCAGAGAATTTGTGAGATTTCAAATGGCAGGTGGGAAAAAAAAAAGTTAAAAATCCAGAAGGGTGGTTGCTATGGAAGATGGGAAAGATGATGTTAGCAAAATAGCATCATGAAGAATTTTACAGATCACAGAATTTTCCTTAATGGGAGCTCAGACTGATGGGAAAAGGGAAGAAAATTCCAGAATCAAATGAAAAGAAGTGAAAGCAAGGACCAGTACTATCAATTCCAAGGCATAACTGACAGAGCTTTCCAGAATGGAATGTTTGTGCTTTACTGTTTGAGCCTTTGAGGCACAGACTGGCATGTAGAAGCAATATATTTAACAAAGAATGTAAGTACAGATGAATAATTAGCATACAGTTGACATCTCTGGCTGTAGGAGGAGCCACTGTGTCTGGAAGGTTGTGCTCTAGGTGTAGTAAAATATCAAAGATTAATAGCCTGTCTCACAACAGATTACTGAGATGGAATAAATCTTACTTGTACATATCAGACATCACACCACATCTCATGGCAAAGCTCTTCTGACCCCCACAGGCTATTCTGGGCTTGGAATGCAATTTAATTTATTTATTTTAATCATGCAAGTTTTGACAGAAAGCAAAACCCTTGGCAAAGATAACTCCAAAGCTGTGGCAGTCAGGTTTGGGCGTGGGCTCTCTGATGTCCTGAGGGTTAATGGACCACCTTTATGGATTGACTCAGCAGAGTCCAGACTCCCAGGACTGTGGGAAGCCTTTATCTCCCACCAGGCTTTCTCCAAAGGCAATGGAAATCTGGGGAGTAAAGGTGAGAAACCAATGGATAAAGAGAAAAGAGCTGTTACCAAGTGTGCACAGCATAAACCCCTGGGGGAATGTTAAACTTGCTGTTGCCTGATAATTAGTGTGCAAATAGATACATAATTTACATTAAATACCACTTGTAAACAAACACCAGTTTAGGTCAGGCTGTCTCCTCCACTCTTGTTTTGTCAGAACAAGATCCCATTTCTTGTCCTTCCTGTGAGAATGGGAAAACCAGAAACTTCTACAGACACTGAAGAGTTGGATCTGTAGCCTTAAAAGACACTCAGATTGATGTAAAAATACAATACACAGATACTAAGCAGAAAAATCATCAACTTAAGTTTCTATAGTTGTAAGAAGAATATGCCTTAAGTGAGAAACTGTATTAAGNCTAATATATCATTAGAAAGTTATATATTACCTTATAACGAAAAAACTTGTAACTACTCTTAAGCTATAGCCAAATGCTTACTCCTCTAAAATCTCACTGATTGATGTTTATCTAAACAATAAATCATTCTTAACTTAAAAATAGTCCCATCCCTTCTTTTCTGGCAGTGGCAATGACACCTTCCCACTGTTTCTGTGTCCAGCCTGTGCACTTGCAGCATCCCTGGCTGCTGCAGGTGGTTTTATCAGCTCACCAGGCTTCAGTGTCCCTCCAGGGGCTCCACAAAGGGTGGAAAGAAAATCCCAGGAGGATTCCTGACCTTCACATTCCCAGGAGGACAGTCAGCTATTCCTGACTCTGACTCAGATATGTGAATTGTGAAGTTCGCTGCTGTCTTCTAGAAATATTTAGAAATTAGGGGCTTGTAATAATTCTGTAAAATAAATAATACTATATTCTTGCTGTTATCTACTTAGAAAGGCACTTTCTGAAGGAATCCATGTGATGGTTGTTTTTGTCTGGATCAGACCTCAGGCCAACCGGGCCTGCTTATATAACAAGAGTTGATTTTTACAAACTGAAAGAGGCAAAAAGCCCAAACACATAATAGAGAGGAGAAAATGCAGCTACAGGGACTGCTGTTCAAAACACAGAAAACTGGTTTTTTGACCATATAAAAATCTTTAAAATGCAATTAAAAAGTAAACCCTTTCACTGAGATGCTATAAAATCTTAGCATTTCAAAGTTTTTAACTCCTAAGTAAAACACATTCTAAACCATTTCAATCCCTTTAATGTCTTAAACGATGGCTCTAGAAGAAATCAGTCTGTTTTAAATTGAGGAAGACACAAAGTGTGCATGTGTGGTGTCTGGTGTTTCCAGTGGCTGCTGAAGAAATCCATTGCAGTAAAATTCTATATAAGCAGAATTCACATTCTAGTAAAAAAAAAAAACCTTTAAAAAACTGCAGATAAATTATTTTAAAATGGATCAAACATTTACAGTTTATTAATATATCACTGAAATATACAACTTTGTATTGATTAAATAGGTTAACACAGATAGAACAGTAAAAGAAATATCTTTTTAAAGTGCCAGAAATAGGTTCTTGAAGTAGTTCTAGTCAATGACTTGATGTGTTCTTTGCAATAAAGGAGGATAAATGCCACAGGTTGCAGGGCTAAACCTTTGTAGCCTGATAAATAATCATAAAAGCATTGGTAAGTTATATAAGTGGGATCATAGAATTTTAACAAACTTGATTGCATTTCATAGGTCTCTGGTTGAGTTTGGATGTGAGAAATGAAACTTCACCATGGCTCTTGTTAAATGGAGGAAGAAGGATTTCACAATGCTCTTTTGGTGCTGTCACAATCCCATGTCTTTATCCATTTTGGGGCCCCTGGGAGGAAGGTGGAGGCAGCACTTAGCACAGTTTTGTCATTGAGGACACGTGAAGGGCAAACCAGAAGTCACAGTGGCTTGTGTCAAAAA
>VXBC01001966.1:9203-25872 GCA_013399945.1 Ploceus nigricollis | reverse complement strand
ACCAAAACCCCACCTGTCTCCACTGTGATCCCAAGAGAGAGCACGAGAGAGCTGAACTTCACCCCAATCCCCCAGCCAAAATCTCACAGCATCTCTGCTCTTCCCAAGAGAAACACCCCAGCTAAGAGACTGTAGCAAACTGCACCCCTTCCCTGGTCACTTTGTCCACATCTTTTGTCTCTCTTGAATATCTGTGTCTCGGTTTGAGAGTTACCCCAGGACAATCTGTGCTCCTATCTCTGAGGCAAAAAACGTGAGAAAAATTCCATGAGAGAAAGAAAATAAAAAGGAAAAATCCTAACCTCCAACACTGGAGAAAAGGGGAAGAGGGACTTCTGGAAAGGCTTACTTTCAGCTTTTTTTTTTTTTTAAAGATGCAGCTATCTAAGCAAACACGCCTTTAATGGTTGCTTTATACATTCACACAAGACATGAGTTTAAGCATCCCTTTATTGCATAAGCACCAAAGAAGCCATTGCTGCCCTAGCAGCAGCAGAAAGCACATGAAGAAGTAAACGTGTTTTTTCAGTGTTATCACTGTGATAAATGGATGTGATTCGTGCTGAGTAAATTGTAATTGTATCAATATTATGAGTTAATAATTGAGGCAGAAGGGGTTATTTCTATACATAGGGGAAACAGGATACAAGAGTAGGATTTGGTTTTGGAGTCGGCCTTGGAAATGGACGGAGTCCGGAAAACTCCCAAACCAAAATTAGCATCAGCAGATGCTAAGACTAACCCCAGAGCAAAAGCAGCCTTGAAGATGAATAAAATTGGGACAATTCCAAATAAGGGGTCTAAAATAGCAGTCTTATCTGTGAAATAAATATAGTTTACTTGGAACACGATGCTTACTTATGTAACACCAAGCCCAATGCGCACGCGCCACCTGCCAGGTTATTCAGAGGGCAGTGAGGAAGACTTCAGCCTTCATCCCGTAAGACCCCCGAGGAGTCCAGAAGACCCCCTAGCAACAACGGGGATATGCGCTGTGTGATATAGTGACGTAGATTTCTAGAATGGAAAATGGGAGGCGATTTACAGGAACTATTGATGAATATGTATTGTCGCGGCGCACCCGATGATGTTCCTCACGGCGCGCTTTGTCGGGGGGTGACACTCCCCCGGGGACCAGCGACACTCCCCTGGGGCCAGGGACTTCCAGAGGAGTCGCTCGGCGGTGCCAGTNACGTGAGGCAGGGTGAGAGACCCTCCCCATACCCTGATCAGTTTTGCTTATGCTTTATCCAAATCACTGCCAAATTTCTATTTGTAATCATTTCATTATATTTGATTGTATTACCCTATTATCTCAATTATATTTTATCATTATTTTATATCTCAATTAAAATTGTTGCTAAATTTTAAATCTCATGGTTTATTAAATTGGACATATGGGACCTCATTCATGACATCATCTTTCATTCATACACTGTTTCTGAATCCAGCTTTGATTTGGAAAAGGGACTTGTAAACTAAACAGCAAAACATTTCCCTTCCCTAACAGCCTTTCCACAACCCATCGTTCCTCACAGAGATGCTGCCTGCACTCTAGGCTGTGTTTGATTGAATTCCTCAAAGAATGATAAGGAACGCTGTATTCCCTCAGGCCAGATGCCCATATGTTTCAGTGCCCTATCCCTCATACCAGCCGGGAGCAGATGCTCAGATAAATTTAAGGAGCAATGTCATGTTTCAGCATAGTTTTCTCTCTCTGTCAGTGGTCTGTCTTAATCAGTGACTGTCTTAGTCATAAGGCAACATAATTCTGCACGTCTTACACAATGTTCATTAAATTTTTGTGTTTCCTCACTACAGATGATCCAGTAAGAATGGGCAAAAAATAAAGGGGAGGGAGGAGAGGATGAAGGGAGGGGTGAAGGAGAACAGAGAAAGATACAAAAGGAGAGAGAAACCCTAAACCTTGTTGCTAAACCCTGTTAGGGCAACAAAATCTTGAGTGAGGATTATGCAAGTAAATCAAACTCCACCCGCAGTGGCTTGTTGCTACACCTGTTTTTATTGAGCTGTGAGCCGTAAGTTCTCTGTTTGCATTACAACAGTGTGAAGGCCTCCAGAGTTAGCACTAGCCAGTACCCACTCTATCTTATCTCGTTTATACCGCTTTTAATTCCCCACACCCATGCATTTCCCCAGCCTCTCCAGACGCCGTCATTCTCCACCTCTGGTGATCCTGAGGAAACGATCAACACCTGTGAAGCGATTTAGCAACCGCTGACAAAGGAACTCAGGTCTTTGCCTTTGCAATGGTTTTTCCAGCCATACCTGAAAAAGCAAATATAGTATGTAATTTGAGGTGTTAGATTATGATTGAATTGGTTATGAAAACAGACTTGGTTAATCTTTGAGAGTCTTGGGTGAAGACTCTCAAAGATTTCTCTGAAAGATACAAATAAATGAAAATTATTATGAGCTCAATCTAAGCGAGCTGGGGGAAGGGGAAGATAACAAAAAACGGAGAGCTCTGGGAGAGGAGGGAAATTTAGGGAATTAGAGCAGTGCTGTGAGACAGGATTCCTTTCTCCTTTCAACTTTAGGAGAAGGACTGTGCTAAACGCCACCAAATCTAGCTTCCCATGCATTGATCCCCCTGCCTCCCTCAGTCAATAGCAGAACTGTCTTTGATCTCCTCTGCCCACTCTTCCCCAGTGTCCACTGCAAATATCCTTACCAGGGACTGAGGCCATGAGCCTCCCGGGCAATCTTCTTGGCACACTGAATATCATCCTCAATATTATCATCTTGCAATTCTGTAGAGAAGGTAGAAAAGATTAGTGTGGAGGAAAGCAGGGCAGAGGAAGAGCAGGGACAGACTGGTAGAAGGAAAGGTGTCCATCAGGAAGGGTAGGTGGGACACTGATAAGATGGATGGAAGAAGGACAGATAGAAATGCCTGGAGCAGCTGCTAGGCAGGTGTCATGGACAGGGCAGGTGTTTTCATGGAATGAACAAAGAAAGGTTCTTTGTTCTGTCCTACCACTTACTTGAGCAACTGATGTGGCAGCCATTCGTGGCTCCAGAGGTCTTGCCATCATTGCACCAGTACTTGCTGTTGATCTGGAAGATGCCGTAGTCCCTGCTTGGACCATTGTCATTGTATGCTTTTGTGTTATAATCACTCTCATATTTTATCAGGCACATCCCTGCAGGAGGAAGAGAGATCCCAGAGGAGAACATTAAGGTATGCTTGAGAGTAAATAAGAGGAAAGATATGAAACTATCCAGGATGAATGAAATGCTGGAGAAGTAATTAAACTGGTGATATCATAACCTTGAGAACTGGATTGGTAAACTCTTGGAAGGACAAAACTCTAGATGGGTATTTGTTGTGTGAACTATAGAAGGGAGCAAGGAAGGGGATGCGGAAAAGAAGAAGTCAAAAAAATGGAGGGACAGAATAGTACTGCTGGAAGATCAAAAAGAAGCTGAGAGGGACAAAGGTGGTACAGGCAGAGAGGTGCAGTGGCAGCTCATTATACTCACAGTCAGCAACAGTTGTGCCCTCGAAGCCCTGAAGGCCATTCCGACGCAGGATATTCACCATCTCACATCTGGGAATTACTTTTCCCTGGGTGCCTGGCAGAGCCAGGCCAAGGAAAACAAGAAGAAAGCCAAGGAAGAGCATTGACTTTCCCATCTCGCAGTCCACAGCAAGATATGCCAAAGCAGCTCGAGCTGTCTGTCTGCCAGGACTGCCAGCAGTGCCTGCCTTTTATTCCTGCTCCCAGGAGGAGGATCAGCTGGTTAAACAAGCATATCTGGGAAGTCTGGGCAGTCTTTACAGTAACAAGCCAATAAGGAAGTGGGCCAAACTCCAAAACAAATTCCTGGAAGGTGCCAGTACCTATTTCCTTGGTCCTTCAAGGCTGGGGTGTATGTTTTCCCCAGACAACCCATCAATCCTCAGCTGGATATTACCCCAAATGTCACGGATCAAAGGCTGTAGTTTCCTTGTGTGAGTGTCATGGTTTAACCCCAGCAGTCTGATAGGTCACTCAATCTCTCCCACCCTAGTGGGATGGGAAATGTAAAAGTCAGAAAACTTGTGGGTTGAGATACAGACAGATTAATGGGGAAAGAAAAAGCCACACATGCAAGGAAAAGCAAAATAGAGAGGTAACACACTCCTTCCCATCAGCAGGAAGATGTTCAGCCACCTTCAGGAAACCAGGCTCCACCACATTAACAGTGGTTCAGGAAGACAAACACCATCACTCCAAATGTCCCCCTCCTTCCTTCTTCTTCCTTCAGGTTTGTACTTCGAGCAGGACACTATGTATGATCTGGGATATGCCATGGTCAGTGGGGGTCAGCTGTCTTGGCTGCATCCCCCATCATGGTCGAGGAATAATATTCCCTAATCTAGTACTCCCATTAAAAAGTCTACAAGCTGCTCCCCTCACCCTCTGCGATCCCACGCTGAGATAAAAAGAATTTACTGGGAACAGCAATGAGTTAAGAATCGACCATGAAAAATGTCCTTGAATAGAACCTCCTGTAAAGGAGGTGAAGAAGGAGTAGCCAACTTTGTGTTCCTAATTCATCTTCCTACTATCCCTTGTAAAACATTTCTGAACAATAAACTACATACAATAGAAAGAAACCTGATTTATTATGTTTTTGTTTGCATGGACTGTCTATTACAAGCCATGGCTGATCACTGGACATTAACTTCATTAGTCACTACCTCAACATGGCTGCCTTTGAGTTTTCTTTCTCCTACTGTATGCATCAAAAAGCTCAAGAAAATAAGAATAAGAAAAAATCTTGAAAGGTAAAAATAAAAAGAGGCAATGGTTATCAAACACATAAAGCTAAGAAGATATGGCACAGCTGAGTAGCAGGAGTCTCTCATATTGGTGTGTCTGCTGAAGAAATAGCAGAAGGTGACTGTGCTGGGTGTGGTGTGGAGGCCCAGTGACTGGCATGGGGCTGTATTTTGGATTTGTGCCAAATGTAGGGATGATAATGGAGAAATGTTTGTTATTGCTGAGCAGTGCTCACACAGAGTCAAGGCCTTTTCTGCTTTTCATACTGCCAGGCTGGCAAGGGGGCTGGGAAGGAGACACGTGGGAAGCTGGGAGGAGACACAGCTGGGACAGATGACCCAAAGTGATCAAAGGCATGTTCCAGACCATATGACATCATGCTCAGTATATAGACTGGGGGGCAGAAGGAAGGAGGGAAGGGATGTTTGGAGTCACGTTTGTCTTCCCAAGTCACTGTTACGTGTCCTGGAACCCTGCTCTCCATGGGATGGCTGAACACCTGCCTGCCCATGGGAAACAGGGAGTGAATTCCTGGGTTTGCTTTGTTTGCAGGTGTGGCTTTTGCTTCCTGTATTAAACTGTCTTTATCCCAACCCATGAATTTTCCAGTTTTGACCCTTCTGATTCTGTCTCTGTTCCTTCTGGCAAGGGAGTGAGGGAGCAGCTGTGTGGGGCTTGGCGGCTAAACCAGGACACTGGCTGACAAACTCAGGATGAAGGGATTATATTCTGTCTACATGTTGTCAGGCTTCTCAATCCCTGAAAGGGTCCTATATAGTTTATTTCCTCCTCTAGCTCCAAAGCAAGCTCTTTATCCTTTCATGCTAACAATGCTGCCATACTGCTGTGAAGAAGGAAGGATTGAGGGTTAACAGAGTATTTACAGAGAGGATTGTGGATGAGGTGTTGAATAGAAGAGCTTCTTTTTTCTTCTCTAGCGGTCATAGAGGACGTTGGCAGGAGAAATCATTTCACTGGTTTCTTTATGTATTTTTATATCAACTGCCATCACCTCCAACCTAAGCTGGAGGAAATTGTGCAAAGGCTTCATCTTTGCCGTGAATTCCAGGGAAGAAAGGAGTCCATGCTTCTACAACCCTCTAGCTCAGTGAGGTGCTTATGGGGGTCCTCTTGTTGGAAATGATAGCAACTTTAAAATTTTTTGTATAACTTTAGTCAAGGGTTTTGTTTGCCTTTATCCAAATGGAAAGGAATTGAAGTTTCTTTTCAAAAGACTGTTTCACCACTCCAGGCCTGATGAGCTTAACATCTCTGCAGTCTGGGGGTAGCACAGAAGATACACAAAAGGTAACAGTCATAAACAGCCATCAACTCCAAACATGACACCTGATCTGGGAAAAGATAGATAAGAGATAGATAAGAATGAGGACCTAATTAGCATCAGAGTCAAAGAGATCTGTAACCAGTAAGAAACCAAATACTACGAACTGTGTAACTTGGGACCAATTAACTTTGAACCAGTGTATCTCTATGGGTTTTGACTGTATAAAGTTTGTGAAAAATCTGGTAAAATTCCCGTGTCGTNTCTTTGCCGTGAATTCCAGGGAAGAAAGGAGTCCATGCTTCTACAACCCTCTAGCTCAGTGAGGTGCTTATGGGGGTCCTCTTGTTGGAAATGATAGCAACTTTAAAATTTTTTGTATAACTTTAGTCAAGGGTTTTGTTTGCCTTTATCCAAATGGAAAGGAATTGAAGTTTCTTTTCAAAAGACTGTTTCACCACTCCAGGCCTGATGAGCTTAACATCTCTGCAGTCTGGGGGTAGCACAGAAGATACACAAAAGGTAACAGTCATAAACAGCCATCAACTCCAAACATGACACCTGATCTGGGAAAAGATAGATAAGAGATAGATAAGAATGAGGACCTAATTAGCATCAGAGTCAAAGAGATCTGTAACCAGTAAGAAACCAAATACTACGAACTGTGTAACTTGGGACCAATTAACTTTGAACCAGTGTATCTCTATGGGTTTTGACTGTATAAAGTTTGTGAAAAATCTGGTAAAATTCCCGTGTCGTGGATTTTCTCTGCACAACCCAGGCTATGCGGATGAAATTATTTCTGTTGCACATCTTGGCCAGAACAACATCCTGTCCAGAATGAAGTAATGCATTGATTCCCTAACACTAAAAGTGTTGTTGGAGAGTTTTTGTCTTTCCTGCAGTTTCAGTGACGACTGTGGTTTATTCTAGGCAAGTTTTTATTGTTTCTGGGAAAGGGATCTCCTTTACTAAGGCACTTTTAGAATATGTTGCCTGGAGACAGTTTGTTTAATGTAAAACTTCAGTGCTTGGCTTTACACTTGAGTAAATGCTTCTGAAATGAGTGACAAGTATTATAAAATTTGAAAATAACTGTGAAACACGTATTTGTAATTTTATTTACCCTTGCATAGTCCAGAATTTGTTTCCAAGACCCACTTTGTATAAAAGGTTAGACTTTTTAAACAAAGTTTTGCACAACTTTGTGACTTGAGATTCAACTCTCAAATAAGAATTAAACTTGAAACCTTCTAGGAGATGAAAGAAAAGAGCCTCACATTCACAACAATAGCTTTCCTGCATTATTTGAAGTAACAGTGGGAATTCTTTGGGGAAATTTAACACCTGAATAGCTTTTAGTTGCAGCAGGGTTCACTGCTCAGCTGTTCACTACTCATTCTGTGCCATAGCTTGAAGTTGGCTTCCTTACTAGTTGCTGGTGCTTCCAGTCCTTCCCAGGATTGCTTTACTTGTCTGATTCATAAGGGAGGTGACAGTGACACTTGTTAGAGCTTTTGCTGCCAGGGGATTCCCCAGCAACTCAGACTTGAAGCTCAACTGAGTAGAGTGAACTACTTCCATACATTGGTCATGTGGAAGAATATTTTTTCTCTGAGTTGATTTTTTTTTTTTTTTTTTTTGCATGGGAGTACTAAAAATCTTATTACTTCACTTAAAAGTTCTTCCTTTTTTAAATTTGAGACTCTGGGTTAACGGGAAGAATGAAGATGATGCCATAAATAAAATTGTTACCAGATGATAAATGGCCTACACCTGGTGAGCTAACACGAAGCTTGTTCCAGAATGACTGGCCTATGGAAACTGCACAATGCCCATTGTGTAAGAAGGAGAACTGGAAATTCACCAGCCTCAGTGTCCTGCCAACTCAGCCAGGTCACCTGGAACCTTGGGGTCCACAACCACCAGGGACCACCAGAGAGACCCCCAGGACAGCAGAATGAATGCGTAAAGGAAAGGGGAAATATGTTAATGATTTTGGGGAAATCATATGTATGCATAAAAAAATATATGTCTAAAAATCATATGTATAATCATATGTATCATATGGCTATCATATGAATGTTTAGTCTGGGACAATCAATGAATATGTATAAAAATACAGACTATAAACAGAAACTTTCCGGTTCTCAGCATGCACGGCTTTGGGAGGAGCTATCCCCCATGCATCTGGCTGAATAAAGAATGCTGCTTTTTAATGCCACACTGGTGTTAAAGAGTCTTTTTATTTTACTGAATTTTTGGTAACAAAAAAATTAAATCCTTCTCTTAAGTGACAGTAAACCAGCACGAGGTTGCTACAAAGGGGTTTGCAGAGAATTCCTAGCTAAAAGTCATTTGCCATAAGTCTGATGAAGAACAGCTGAGGGAGCTGGGAAAGGGGCTGAGCCTGGAGCAAAGGAGGCTCAGGGGGGACCTTCTGGCTCTGCACAGCTCCTGACAGGAGGGGACAGCCACGGGGGTCCGGCTCTGCTCCAGGGAACAGGGACAGGAGGAGAGGGAACGGCCTCAGGCTGTGCCAGGGAAGGTTCAGGTTGGACATCAGGAGGAATTCCTTCACTGAAAGGGAGGTCAGGCCTTGGAAGGAGCTGCCCAGGGAGGTGGTAGAGTCCCCATCCTTTGCTTCCTTATTTACTGCTTACAGTTCTACTGATTGTTGTTGAAGTACAATTCCCAGGGCCTATGGCTTTATTTGTTTTAGTCAATAGTGCTAGGCTCTGGCATAAATTAGTCTCTCATTGCACATCCATGGTCAAGGAGTAGATATTTCCATGCATTCTGCCATTTTTTAAACCCTGGACTTGTGGCTTCCACTCTGCTTCTGGGATAGGACACACATAGCACTGTGTCAGGGGTTTACAAGAGATGTGTTGGAAACAACTGGTCATAGAATCATAGAATCCTGGAACCATGGAACCCCTGACATGGAAGGGACCCCTAAACCTCTTCTGTCCTGCCTACCCCTCCCGAAGAGCCTGTAACTGTCCAGAAGAAACCAGTGAGGAACCTTTGGGTAAAGAACCTTCTCCTTCTGAGTGAAGAACCTTCTGGGTGAAGAAGCAGAACCCAGAACGTGTCAGGTACTGGAACAGATTCCCCAGAGAATTGGCTACTGCACCAAGCCAGCTGTGAGACACATGGTGTGGCTGTTGGGGCTGTCCTGTGCAGGGTCAGGAGTTGGACTTGATGATCCTTGTGGGTCCCTTTCAACAAGGGATTAAATGATTCTATAATTCCTAATATCTTACCTAAAACTCACCTGACACGGTCCCACATGCATCCTCTAAAATCAACATTGGGCTGCCACATCATTCCCCCCATTTTCCTTTTTCCCCCTGCCCTTTCTTCTTTTGTATTTTCTTCTTTATTTATCTTGGCCCTGGGTTGAGGCTTTCTGGTTTTCCATCTTTCCATGAACCTTCACTCGGTAAATGCAGGTATACCATGGGTTTCCCCAGTTGCTCTTCACAAGAAGTTTGACATGTGAAAAGGCTCTGGGGAGCAGCATGTTCTGTGAACAGGGAAAAGGAGGGTGTTAAAATCAACAGTGAAATCACCATGTCTTACCCTGCCAGCCCTGTTTCTGCTCAGGAACAAGCTCTCAAAAGAAGCTGGGAGAAGCAATAGAGATCTGAAGCTCACTGCTGGTACTGGGGCTGTGGGGGAGCCTGGGGGCAAGGGAAGGCACTTGGCATCCTCTGCCTGCTGCCCAGCTGGGGCTGCACCTCCTTTCCCTCTGTCCCTTGCTCTGTGCTGACACAGGGGCTGGGGACATGCTCCTGTGCATGAGGCTGGTGTGTCACCCCACTGCTGTGTCACCCCACTGCTGTGTCACCCCACTGAGCCCCTGCCATCCCCTCTGCCTGCCTTCCTTCTGGCAGACTGAGAGCAACAGGAGAGAAGGGGCATGCTGTGCTGGGGTGACACTGTCCAGCTTGTCAGCAGGGCACAGAGTGGAACAACAGTGATGCCTGATGGCTTTTGCCACCACTTGTCCCCATTTCTCCATGGCACAAGGTCTGTTTGCTCTTTGGGTGGCGTGGCTGCATGTGCACCTGGCTTTTCTGAAGGCAGTGGCTGCAGCTGGAGATCTCTCAGGAGCTGTGTTGCCATGGGCCTGACCCTGTCCTTCAGCTACCACAACCACGTGCTACTCTGCCCTCCAAGCCCCACCAGGTCTCTTTCAGCAGCAATCCAGGACCCTCTGCCCAGGGAGGAAACATTTGCACCTTCCCTGCCATGAACTTGCAAGAAAACCTGTTTTGCTCCCTGACACCTGGCCCCCACGTGTTGAGCATACCTTCAGAGGGAAAGTCTGTGTGGGGTTTTTTTCCACATTGTAGGTGAACACCCCCAGGAGAGTTTCCTCTTCTCTGTCTGCATCCACTCCCTTGGGAGCAAAGCACAAGGAGAGAAGTCGGGCTCATCCCAAAGAGGGAAGGTACAGGCTGGACCAGCCCTCGTATGTACCCAGCCTCTCCCAGGGCTCTGGCAGTGGTCTGGCCTTGGTTAGGGTAGAGCTCAGTCTCTGCCTTGCATTTTGGTCAAGAACCCTTAGGTGCTTGGCCAGAAGGAGTCTTAAGAAGAATGGACCTCTCGAGCCCTTCAAGTGTCACGCTGAGCACAGCAGTGCTCAGGAGAGTGCAGGACACAGAGCTCAGAGGATGCACAAAAGCAAGACAGACCTTGCCCTGAGCTCCTGCTAGGGCCAGACCCCCACCAGAAGTGCCCAGCAGACTTACAAAGACAGCAATGTCTTTGGGGGCACTGATGATGGTCCCACTTGGAGAGGCATCTTTGGAGATGTGCTGCACTGTGATGGCAGTCAGGTGGACTCGTGCTGGCAACTTGATGACAACCTGGCCCTGATGCCCTTTGAAAGCCCAGCAGTTTCCTGGGAAAACATTTGGCTGCAACAGAATGCAAGAGCAGTGATGTGTGGGCCAACACAACTGCCCGTGTAGCTTGAAGCATTGGGGCTGACATGTCTGTGGGCTCTATTTCAGCTTGAAAATAAGGGGCATGTGAGGAAATGGACAGAAGTAGGATTTCCTTGCCTGCCAAAGTGGGCTCAGCATGGCAGAACAGAGAATACTGGTTACAAAATAGGTTAATAGTAGGTTACCATCCTACTCAGGGACAAGCAGAAACACCTCTGCCCAGGGACTCTGTAGGGCATCCCTCCTCCTCCTGCCTCCCACCCTGGAAAGCAGTTCTTAGGGCTGACAGTGGAGACAGGGTCACCAGGTAGAAGAAATCCTTTCACCCAGCTGTGGCCAAGGGCTGTGGGCAGAATGCAGCAGTACAGCTCAGTTTGGCTCCACTCCCCTCTGGACAGGAGCCACTGCTTCTCAGCAAGCCCAGCCCCGTGTTCTAGCTCTGCTTTCAGGAATCCAGTCTACTGTGGGCTTCATCAGTACCACTGGGCTGAGGGGAGAGCCCCCAAGAATGGTTCCCAAATCCACAGCAGAGAAGAAAACTGGTGATTTCTGCTAAGATACCTGCAGAATAGTATCAGGAGGGCTGGCAGTCCAGAAGAAGCGTAAAATCCTGCAGAGACAACTCTCTTTGCAGTCGTAGGTCTGGGAAGTTCTTTGTGTATCAATGGTGGCTCCTGTAAGGAAGGGATGGCAAATGGCTGCAAGCAGCTACACACTGGCAGGGCTTGGTGCTCAGACACCATTTCTGGTGCCACTGGGCAGCTCCATGTCCACCTGTCCTGGCTGCATCACCCTGCCCTGGAGGGCAATGACAGCAGCCACATGCCTGGTGACTGCCTCTCCCACAGGGCTAAGAGAGCTGGGAGGAAGCAAAGCACGAGCCAGCCATTCCTTCTCCAGGTGCAGTGGAGAGGAAGAGAGCCCCTCCATCCACACAGGATCGTTGTCATTTCTGTGCCATCCCCACAGGATGGAGGCAACCCCAGACATCCTTGGGAGGCTGTGGGCAGGACACAAACAAGCACAAGGCAAGGAGACCGGGCTGCTCGTGTCCTGTCAGAATCTGTGATATTGAAGTGATTCCGAGGTTATAGAAAGTCTCTGTCTTTCAGCCCCATGCCAGAGAAGAAGTCGTAATCTGCCTGTGCTGGTTTTCAAGGTTGTTCATTCTTGCTCATCTCTAACATGTTCTCTCTGCCCTGCAGCAGCTCTGTCCTGCAGGACGGTGTGCGGGGCTCTGCCCTCAGTGGGATGTTACAAACATTATATACTAAAAACTACCTGTGCTGTATTTACAGTAACTGCCAATATCTGTCACCTGTGTTGGACAGTGTGTCCCCAGTCTGAACCAACAGAACAGTGCCAACACCACAGTGAGACATGGAGGGCATGGAGGAGAAGAAAAAGGACAAGGCACGCCCAATTTCCTCCATCTTGCCCCTTTTGAACCCCTTTATCTAAAACCCTAAAATTCTACTTTTGCACCCGTGCCACACTAATTACTGCTTATATCAAACACTCAGAGCTTGTAATTCATCCTGTAAGATTGAAAACTCTTTTCCATGGACAGGGATCAGAGACAGTGTCTCTTGGGGCTCTGTGCAGGGGGGTTCCTGACCCCCTGCCAGGGTCCCAGACCTTCCAGGGCAGCCAGAGGGATGCCCTGGATTCCCACAGTGTCCCTACCAGAGCTCTTAAGGGCCCAGTCCGTCTTGACACAGGGTTCCAATGCCATCTGGCTCAGTTCCTGGGAAAGCCATGAGCAAACAGGAAAGGGCTGCATCAGTGGATGGTTCAGCACGCTGCCAGCACCCACAGAGGCAGAGCTCAGTGTCAGCCATGCAGGGCCAGCCATGCCCACAGAGCTGGCAAACTGCACTGCTGACAGGAGCCACGAGGACTGAGGAACAGGGTCTGTGGCCACAACGTTCTGACCCCACCAACAATACCAAGGAGAGCTTTCTCGGGGGCTCTGCCCAGCCAAGCCTCTTTCCCCAGAATGGCAGGGTCACCTTCAAACTGCTGATCTCCACCCTCAGCTGAGTGACCTCTTCCAGCAGATTCTGCAACTTTTGAGTTTCAATCAAAGTGTGTGAATTCCTGCAGGAACAGAAAAGCAGATCTTGTCAAAGCAGCCCATTCCTTCTGTGAAGCACCTGAGCTCAGTGAGGAGACACATGTGCTTTCCCTGATTTGCCAGTGCTTCTTTCCAGCCCAAGCTGAGCAAAAGGCCAAGGCAGGGCAGAAGTACAGGAGCTGCTGCAGCTTGGAAACTGAGCACAGGTAGCACAAGGTCAGCTGACACTTCTGCACAGACACGGTTCCAGTTCAGGAAATCTCTCTTACCAGAGGGTTTTCAGTCCTGCTGGAAATACACTTTGCAGCTTCTGAAAGAGAAAAATCTTGATTAGAACATCTAATTGGTGCCAGAGCCATCATGGCTTCCCAGGGCAGACTACACAATCTGCTACTTCTTTGGCTCATGCTGTGTAGAAGCAGAAGAGCTTCAGAAGAGCCTCAGATTTACCCAGCCACCATCAGCAACACTCCCTTGCAGGAGGTGCCTGTCCCACAACAGTCACTGACCTCCACGAGTCCCTTTGCCCACGGTGACCATCCTGACAGGGCAGTCCCACACAAAGCAGCTGCAATTCACATCACCAGGCAGTCACTGGAATGGGGTTTGCAGCAAACCCCGAGGGCCCATCATCTGCTCCCTGCTGCCTTGGGGGTCAGGCAGCAGGTCAGCTGAGGGGTGTGGAACGTGGGGTGCAGACAGAGGATGTGCCTCTGACTGAGGGCCATCAGCCCAGGCTGCAGGGGACATGGCAGCGTGGCCTGCAGTTGTGCTTGTTGCCCCAGTTCTACTCCCTGTTTCCCCTCACTTCAGTCAGCACCAGGACCAGGCTGTAGGGGCTGGGAGAGGTACCTGCCCCTCCCTCCCCTTGCACCGCCCCTCCCCTCTGGGCGTCCCCAGTTCAGCTCTGGAAATACCTGTGCCCTTCTCTCTCAACCTTGCAGCAAGCCCTTCAGTCCAGCGGCCAGAGCACGGCTGTGACACTACCTGGGAGTCTTACTGGTGGTCCAAAAGCCAGTCAAGGGCACCCTCAGGAAGCACTTGGGCCACAGGGGTTTCCACACATAGTGGCCCCGAAGGAAAGCTGGTATCCAGCACAGCCAGTTGTCACTCTCAGTTGTTTGCTCGTGAAAACTCACCAAGAGCCACTGAGAGCAACACGATGAAGACTTTAAAGCTCTTCTTCAGCTGCACCATCTTTTCCCTGAAAGAGAGGAAGTCCTGGGGCTGTCAATTACCAAGCCTTAGGCAAACCCCTTCACAGCAAGGAAGCACAGGAGCTTTGCCTGACTTTGGTCCCAGAGCTCTCCCACACCTACACGGTCTCTTGCCAGAGGAGGGGAAAACCCTTCCCCTGTAGGTGCTTGTCTCTTCCCTGAGTGCTTGTGAAACATAAACTTTAAGAAATTTAGAGATTTTAGAGGAGCTAAGATTTTAGTTAGAGATAAGCCTTATTGGAGTTAATTAAAATAAATGGGTAGGCCTTGATGAAGTTAAGAGTTAGTAGTTAACTAATAATTGATTGCTTGTCAACACAATGTTTAGTTAGCTGGGTTTATAATGAAGAATACAGAAACTGACAAATACTTTTTAGGAACATAAGACAATTCTGGGCCTCCTCTGTTCCAAAACCAATTGGAGATAGGGAATGGGAATCCTACCAAGAGTTCATTTGTCATATTTGCATTGAAAAGGTAGAAAGGTCAGAATGAGGAAGACTTCATTTACTTCCTCATTTTGGGACCCCTCCCCATGAAAGGGACCACCGACCCATTTCAAGGAACAAACTACGCATGCTTAATAGCTTTTGAACTGATTAGCATACGGAGCGAGGAATGGGATGTACCAAAATTATGAATATGTATTTGTATTTTGGGTATTCAATACTTGCATGGATAAAAGAACTCTGTAACCACCTGAGAGGTGCGGTGTGTATTTGGGAGCCATCCCGCATGCCGCCCGGCCTCGCAATAAACATTCACTTTCTAACTTTAAACTGTTAGAGAGTTTTTGTCCGTCTCAGTTGGATATTGGTACTAGGTCAATATCCATATTTCTTTAATAAATCACTTGGCTATGCAGCAGTTTGTCCTTCTGCAGCCACAGCTGGAGGCTGTGGAAGCTCTTAGTTTAGCCAAAGAGAGAACAGAGGATTCTCCCAGGCTTCAGGCCTGGGAAACTTAGAGAGAAAGAATTTAAACAATTATTATCTCTCTTTCTGTTCATGTTGTTTATAGATATGTTCTACCACAGTGTGCTATTCATGGTGCACCAATAGCGTGAAAGGTTTTTACTTTAAGCTCAATCATATTTCACCTTAGCGAGTCACATTATAAAAACAGACGCGCTACTTTCATTAAACGTTCTTTTTCTCCTTCTGTAACTTGAAGTCTTTTCGTCCCATCCCTGACTCAACAGCATCATCAGGCTCAGCCTCTCGTGTGTCAGTGACACTGCCAAGGGGCTTTGCTCTTGGCTCTGCCTGAGACTGGCCACAGCACAAGCAGTGCTCAAGCTTCATCATCCAAGTGAGAGCTCTGGGCTGCTGATTAGGGAACACCCTCTGCTCTCCCCTCTGCTTGCACTGGCCCCCAGACATTCCCATCCTGCCCCTGTCCACAGTAGAAACATGTAGTGTGCACTCTGTGAGGACGGCATGGGCTCAGAAAATTTCTTCCCAGGGAGACAAAGGCAGCTGCCAAATAAGCCTGAGGAACATCTCTTGGAAAAGAAACCAGAGAAAAGTTATTCTTGTCTCTTGAGTTTCTTCTCTTCTTCAACTGGGACCCATCCCCACAGAAAGGGGACTTCACACATCATAGGGCTGGTCTTCAGAAAACCTTTCAGCTTCCCCATGCTGCTCCAGCCCCACTGACAACCACATCCATCCTCCTGTTCCAACCTGACACCCTGGGCAGGAGCAGCCCACATCATACCAGCTCACTGGGCAGTTGCTGAGCTCCACAGTCACCTCTGCCAGTGGTTTGGAAGACTCCAGTGGTTTGTCTGGTGAGCCTTTCTCCTCCCTGTCCCTCTGTGCTCAGCTCTGCCTCCTCAGCTGCAGCAGGATGTGATGTGCCCAGTGTGACAGCCACACAGCCACTCTGGGTTCTGTCCCCATGGCACAGGGCTGACCTCACAGCCATGGTGGCTCTGCTTTCACAATTGGGGTGCCCAGGGTGATAGCCATGTGGCAACTGTGCATCTGTGTGTCCCCATTTTGGTCTGCTAAAGGCTGTGCTGGAGGTCTGCCTTAAGGTCAGATGGTTCATCCCACCACCTAACGAGTAAGGTATCTATAAACAAGCAAAGGATGCTTGCACAGGGCCAGGAATCATGGATTCATCATGCAATTACAGGATGGTTTGGACTGTGTGATAGATGAGTAATGCCATGGTTGACTTTCACAATTAAAAGGCAAATATCCTGTATATATGTTAAGAGAAGTTTTATAGATTTATATGCGTTGTTATCAGGGAGTGGTCTGGGTTTGGGACATTTGGGAGGGTGGGATTGTTACTATGGCAGCACCTGGCCTCCAATCAGGATGTCAGGC
>VXBC01001964.1:315736-327516 GCA_013399945.1 Ploceus nigricollis | reverse complement strand
AAGCGGCGTGCGGCGGGGTGCCATGGCCGGCGGGGCCATGGCGGGCGGTGGGGATTCACTTCGCGCTGTGCTCCGCGCCGCCAACGCGCTCCTGCAGCAGCGCCGCTACCACGCCGCGCTCGCCGTCATCAAGGGCTTCCGCAACGGCGCCGTGTGAGTGCCGGGCCCGGGCGGCGGGGTCTCGATCCCTGCCGGCCGGTGGGAGGGTGCTGTGGCGGGGTGCGGGGGAGGCCGTTCCGCCTCCCTCACCTGCAGCTGGGCTGCTCTGAGCTGGGCTTAGCGTCCCCTTCGGGCCTGGCTCGCTGAGGTGCGTGTGCTCTTCTCTCTGTAGCTGGGCTCCTCCCGGTTTGCTGTGCTGCTGCTGCTGGGCTGGCTTCAAAGTAATAGATATTTGGCTAAATAGCCTTTTTGGGCTGTTAGTAGAATAGAAATACAATCATTTCATGGTAGAAAACAAATTGTTAAATATCTGTCCTCCTTTACAGCTATGGAGCCAAAATCCGTGCCCCGCACGCCCTGGTGATGACTTTCCTGTTCAAGAGTGGAAGGTACAAACGCTAAATCTGTATTTTTGTGTTGCTGCTTAGAATGTTTTCATCACAGCTGTCCGTTTTCCATGTTGCTAGGGGGTTTGAAAAGCAGAAGGATGTGTGAGCCGTGGTTGAACCTTGTCCTGAGAGTGAAACACACACAAATATATATAACTGAGGGGTTTAATCACTGGTGGAATGGTTGATGAGGACAGAGGGGGAATTAGCAGATGCCACCAGCAATGTTCTGTCCTGTGTTGAAATATGGGAACCCAGGCTATAGCAGTGTACGTTGTGCCCTTCCCTGAGTGCCAGAGGTTTGTATTTAGCAATAAAAAAGTTTTAAAAGGGCTGTTTCAGTAGTGAGAAAATTAAGCACAGTCCACAGTCTGGGTAGGGCTGTGCTCTGATGAGTGAGCCAGAGCTGAGGGAATTTCTCCTCCTTCCCAAGACATTCCTGGGGTGCCCAAGCCATCAATGGAGGTGGGGGTGCAGTGCCCAGGCTGAATGAGTGCAGGATCTTGCCTTTTCACTCTGGTAATTATCTGTTTGTTTCCCTCAGTTTAAGGGAGAAGCTGAAATCCATTGCCCGGGCCACGTACACTCACTCCCGGAACCTGGCCTATTTTGTGTTCACCTACAAGGGGCTCCTGGCAGCACAGTCCCGGCTGCAGGGGAAAAAAATCCCATTTCATTCTTTCCTTGCAGCCTGCATTGGGGGCTGGCTGGTGTTTGGTGACAACAATCCCATCAACAGCCAGGTAAAGGCACTTGCTGCAAGTTTCTCTGGCCAGGAAGAACAAGAGGTGTGCCAGGAACTGGTTGGTGGCGCCTGTTTCTGGTGGTTCTGACCACAGAGCATTGCTCTTTTATCATGTTCTCTGCACAAGCTGCTGTTTTGACTGCTCTGCACTCAAGTCCCAGGTGTGGTTGTGTGTCTCCATGAGCAGTGTGGGCAGCTGGAGTGCTGGAAGCCCGGGTTTGCCTCCAGAGCTGCTCTGAGTTTGTAGGAAGGCAGGTAACCCAAAGCTGTGGGGTTGTCCCACCTGTCACCTGAGCTGTGGTCACTACCTGTGTGTTCCTGGTCTGGCCATCACAGGGGTAAACTCTTCACCTGGAGTGTTGTGAGCGTAGAACTTGATCAGTTAGAGCTGCACTGAACTAAACTGGCTAAACTGACTGCTAAACTGGCTAAACTGACTGCTAAACTGGCAACTAAACTGGCTAAACTGACTGTTAAACTGGCTAAACGGACTGCTAAACTCACAACTAAACTCACAACTAAACTCACAACTAAACTCACAACTAAACTCACAACTAAACTCACAACTAATCTGGCTAAACTGACTGCTAAACTGGCAACTAAACTGGCTAGACTCACAGCTAAACTGTTTAAACTCACAACTAAACTGACTGTTAAACTGGCTAAACGGACTNTCTGGCCATCACAGGGGTAAACTCTTCACCTGGAGTGTTGTGAGCGTAGAACTTGATCAGTTAGAGCTGCACTGAACTAAATTGGCTAAACTGACTGCTAAACTGGCAACTAAACTGGCTAAACTGACTGCTAAACTGGCTAAACCGACAGCTAAACCGACAGCTAAACCGACAGCTAAACCCACAGCTAAACCCACAGCTAAACCCACAGCTAAACCCACAGCTAAACTCACAGCTAAACTCACAACTAAACTGGCTAAACTCACAACTAAACTCACAACTAAACTGGCTAAACTGATGAAAGCTGCACAGAGGGTGTTTGATTTAAAGCTGGTTGTTAACACACAGTCACAAACCAAGGAGTAAAACACAGAGCTTCAGATTAATCCAAAGTGCTCAACTTAAGCCAGGCCTGGTGTTAGGCTGTGTCCAGACTCCTGAGCTCACACCTGCTTGGCAGGAGTGCTCTGGGTCTGTTCCATCAGCACCATCTGAGGTGTCATGAGCTGGGCAAAGACAGAAGTTGTGCAAGTGCACAGCAGTGTTGCATGAAATGCAGCCTGGTGATTGCCAAATCAGAGCAGCAGGCCTTGGAGGAGACACAAACACCCGTGGTTTGGCAGAGCGCTGATAGGGGAAATGACAGCCTGTTTGCTTTGAAGTGGGGGACTTGTTCCCACCCCTCCTGGCTGGGTTGTCACTTGTGAAGCCCTGGAGGTGGCTGTGCTCAGTCCTCACCCTGCTCTCTGGCTTTCTCCTCTGCAGATCATCATGTACCTGCTGTCCCGGATCCTGTTCGCTCTGTCCCGGCTGGCTGTGGAAAAGGGCTACATCCCACAGCCCAGGCAGGATCCCTTCCCTCTCCTGGCTGCCCTGGTGTGGGGCACAGTCCTGTGGCTCTTTGAATACCACAGGGAGACTCTGCAGCCCTCCCTGCAGTCCTCCATGACCTACCTGTACGAGGACAGTGAGGTGTGGCACGACGTGTCTGACTTCCTCATTTACAACAAAAGGACAGACAGCAAGTAGGTGCTTCACTCTAAAACACCTTGGAATGGGATGGGACCTCCCAGCAGCTGAGGAAAAAAGTTATTCTGTTGCTCTTGACCTGTGATTTTTTTAAATTAACATCTATCAAGCAGAGTTGGATTTTGTTTCCAGGCCAGAATGTTCTGATCAGTCTTTTGGCTCCTTTTAGAGCAAGCACACGCCCCAGAGAAACTTGTTGCAGTGTTTTTTAAGAGGCCTTATTTTCCCTACAAGTGTGGCATTGGGGTTTGTTCTTTAAAAACTAAATATATTTATAAAATGACAGCCTTACACTAAGCGGAGAGTATGAAAACATGTTCTAGGGCTCATCTGAATGTTTACAAGGGGTTTTTTTCTGTGGTGCTGTGCTCACTGTGGTCTGATAAAGGGTGAAGGGAGTGGGGGACCTGCTGAGCTCTGAAAGCAGGGCCATCATTTCTTCATTGCTGTGGATGGCTGGGAATCCTGCTTAAACTATTACAGAAACAGTTGTATGCTCCTTGAAAGAATTACTCTGCAGTTTTCCCTCAGGGAGACAGCAAAATGTGTGAGAATAGAACTGTTAGGATTGTCTTGTACAAGCCTGGTAAATCAGGCTTGGAAAAACTATTTTTGCTTGGTTTCTTTCCTGCACTTGGGCTGAATCTGAGCCTCTGCAAAGTGCACTAATGAATACCCTGTAATTATTTTAAACTTGTTTGTAAAGCTTTTAAAAGCTGCTTGAACTAAATACAAAAAACAGTTACACAACTTGAGCTCCTCGATGACCAGGCCTCAGATCTCATGCTGGGGACTTGGTGTGTCCAAAGGAGCATTTCCCAGGCACTTTTATTTTGGTGGAGCATGACAAGGGTTTCTCTGAGGTCCAGAATCTGCCCTCCACAGCAGTGGAATGTGTTGGCTGTAACCTGATTTGAATCTGATTTTGTACCTGTAGTTTGTACAGGCTTAATGGATTAATTTATTAATTATCTTCCTCTCAAAAACACTCTGCTGAGCCCCAGCATAGGGCAGCATGCCCTGTGCTATGGCAGAAGATTGACTAGATAGCTGAGAAAGCACAAAAACTGGTTTAATTAATCAATTAATAAATTCAAACTCCTCATAGTGCAAAGCACTCACCTGCCATATAACACTACACAGTTCACTCAGTGATGTGCATTGAAAGAATTCCTGCCACACTGCTTTGATGTGGTGATATTTCCAAGGGAACCATTAAGCCCTTTTGGCTCAGTTGGGACTGTTTGGTTCACTTTTCCTGTATCCACCTGCTTTGCCCTGACCTGCCCATGGCATTTCATAATCCTGCTGATGCTCTCTTCATCATCTTTGGAACTCTTTACCCTCCAAGCTCTGGCAATTTCTCCTATTCAATGGTACAGCTGAAACAGTACATTTAACTTGAGGGGGCTTCTGAGTAGAAAAAAATTCTCAATTCCTTCTTAAGTCATTTTTCCTTGTCCTCCTAAACTCCTGTATTACTCTTGCATGTATTCAGAGTGCTGCTTTGCTTTATTTTTCCACTTTTATTTTTTTGCTTTTCTTTATTTTTCCACTTTTCTTTGTCCATGCAAATCCATGATGTACATGGTGCCCAAAAACCAAGATACTTCTTTGTCATAATAACTCTCTATGATCCCTTCAACTTCTAATTTCATTGCTAACTTCTAATTAACTGCTGTTACAGTCTAGACTGAATAATTGAGTTGGAACATCCATCAGACCCCATGAAAGCTGTAAAATTAGGAATTTGGTTTGTTTCTTTTGGTTAAATATTTTTCTCTGCATAGAGAAGCATAAAGATTCAATACAGAAAAACTGCTGAAGCTACAGGTGAGGTCTGATTCCTTTATAAACATCTTTCTTTCCACCACTGTTGGGTATTTGAAGCATCACAATTTTTCTGTCAGAAGCCTCAGTATTGTTCCAACTAAGAGCATTGGTATTCTGCTAAAATGGCTGAATTCCTGCAAGCTTTGATGGGATTTCAGAAAGCTGACAGCTGTGGCTTGGGAATTGCTCCCTAAAACTATTAAACTCACAAATCCTTGACCATGTGTAATTATTGCAGCAAAAGAAGCTGTGGGCTGGTTCTGTGAGGTGGGTGTCTCTGAGAAGGTTTTGATCTGTTAAATTTGTAGCTGGTATTTCTTTCTCTGAGAAAGGCTTGTTCCCTTAGAGGTGGAATAACCTTCCTCTGCTGGGCATTGTACCCCTGTGGCTCCTGGTGAAGCAGAGAAGGACAAGTGGCCTTTCCTGACCTTTTCTGCTCTCTCTCCTCTCTAGAAAATAAATCCCAACCAAAAACCAGTGTCTGCAATCAGCCTGGCAGCAGTGACCATGACTTCTCCTTGGTTCAAAACACCCTTTTTCTCCTGGGAATCTCTCCCATTTTAAGGAAACCATGCCTGAGCCTGCAGCCATCTGCAGAGGAGCTGCAGGAGGCAGCTGCCATCCCTGGAAGGAGCACAGCCCCTGGGGCTTTGCTGGCCGTTGGTTTTCCTGCTGTGCTGGGGCAGGACGTTAAGCTGCAAGTCACTGCTTTCCCCAGGGAAGTAATTGGGACAGCTCCTTAATGACCTCAGCCCCCATGGCTGTTCCTGGGACCAGATAGCTGGGGATGAGCCCCTTCTGCTGCCAAGGTGTTGGAACAATGCAGGCGTGTCGTAGGGAAGTGAACTAGAAGTAATTTGTCTGAGTCAGACTTTTGGGATATGTAAGTGACACTCCCTGCCCTCCCCCAGGGCATTGTGTGGGGAATGGAGTGCCCTGTTTGGGTTCCCTTTTTATTAGCATTAAAAGCAAAAGAAATAAAGAGACAGTTGGGAAGCCACCTGCATATGACCAAGGATCACAAAGAAGGGTCATTTTCTCCCCCCCAGCCCTAACTGGTTTTGAATTTTAACATGAGCATGGGGTTGTTTGTCTACAGCAAGTTTATTTTCCCTTTTGTTATTTCTTCCTTGACACCTGACTGATGCTGAGTGTCTCAATCTTAGCTCAGTTTGTCAAAAGTGAGGAGCACTGGATAAAATTGAAGTGTTTAAAATGATACTTCTCCCTCAGATTTTAAGCCTCTCTTAGAGGCAGTTTTAAAGGTTAATGAATCGAACTGATCAAAAGTTTTCAGCAATCCTGAGCTTTTCAAGCAGACTGACTATCCTGGGCTATTAATCATTTATTTTATGAAGGAACAAAGCAGGCTCAGGGTTATTTACTGCTGCTGCCTGCTGCCCTGGCATACCCACTGTGCTTCCCTTCCCTTTGGAGGACAGCTTGTGTGCTGAGGCTGGCTCTGGGGATGGCTGGGGAACCCTTTCCGGGACAATTGCATTATTTAACAAAGGTGAAAATGAGACAGCTGCCTGACATTTGGGTTAGGGAAGGTTTTCTGGGCTGTATTTGATGCTGGCAGTGAAGGAGAGGGTGTTTCTGAGAGCAAAACCTGTGTTTGGCCATTCAGTGCTGCAGAGGAGGCTGGGGCTGCTGGAAGGTGGGACCCTGTGTCTGTAGTGGGACAGTGCATTTGTCCTGGCCACCACGCCTGTGTCTGTGCAATAACCAGAGAACTGGCCCTGTTCAGGGCATTTATCAGAGAATTGTGGGATGCTTCATGTTAGATGGGACCCTAAAAACCATCCCACCCCCTGCCAAGGGCAGGGACACCTTCCTCTATCCCAGGAGGCTCCAAGCCCCATCCAGCCTGGCCTTGGACACTTCCAGGGATGGAGCAGCCACAGCTGCTCTGGGCACCCTGTGCCAGGGTGGAGAGGGTGCAGAGAAGCTTTGATATTGGTGCTATGAGACTTTCTGCCCTGCTAGAGTAGGTCAGACTCTGCTTTACACCCAGCTGGGTGTGGGTGGAAGGGCAGAGATGATCCCTGGCTGCTGAAAGAGACCCAAAGCAGGGCCCCCCTGTGCAGAGGGAGCTCTGCAGCCAGCTGGGAGCTGCCATGGCTGCCTGGTGCTGCTGGAGCCACCAGAACCCTGTGCAGATCCCTCACCCAGGAGAAGCTGCTGTGACTCCAACTTGTTTTCCCTGCATCAGCACAAAGGTGACCTTTGGATAATACCCTGAGCTGCGTGCTGCTCCCTATTTGTCAGGTTGTGTTTGTCTCCCTGGCTCATGCCAGCCTGAAGCAGAATGTGTTTTCTGATGCTGCTCTGCTAACCCAGCAGATAAGGGAGGAGGGAAAATAAGGCGTCATGTCTGTCTGCCACTGTTAATATTTTTGGGGTGTTAATCTTGAGTTTTTAACCTGTGTGGTCCTACCAGATTGGTGGAGGAGGTAAATTTTTTCTTTACTTAGAAGAATTTTCGTGTCTCTGGTGATGAGGAGGGAGAAAAACAAACTAAAAGCTCTATAATACAGGTATTATTACCTCTGCTTTTGAGATATATTTTGTATTCATAATTGCTGTGTAATCCAGGCCCTGATTTTCTGACAGCATAGAATAAACTAAAGAACATCAACTCAGGTAACTTATGTGACACTGATCAGAATGCTTGTAGAAATATCTCAGATTTTGGGTTTAAAACAATAAAAAGAGAGGGCAGGGGGTTGTTGATGTGGCTCTGTCCAGTATGAATGATCTTCTTGTGGTCATTATTTCTGTATAATCACTCTGAATGTTACAATACTGTGCTTTGTCTACAAATAAAAATCCTAATTTTTTGTCTTTTTTTTTACTGTCATCATTTTTAAGCTAAAATCTATGAAGCAATGCTTGATTATTGCATGTCTGTAGCCCTGGATGTAGAGAAGCCATGCACAAGGTGCAGTTTTGGCATGACTTGGGCTCTGGTGTTACCAGCTTGGAAACAACAGCCAGTGCTGCTTTGACCCCTCCATCAGATTTAATTCCTGCAGGGATAAGGATGCCAGCTGCAGAAACAAATTGGGATGGCTGACACCCCTTTTTGTTTTTTTAAATATGACAAATAGAGAAAATAAGGATGTCTATGGATGGTTTTGCTGCCTCTTCCAAGCTAAAAGTTCAGAGGGAATGTGCTGTAGAGGTGACTGCTGTGGTGGTGGGGATGAAGCAATTGCTGTGTGTCTGTAAGACCAAACCTCCAGCTTTGTAGCTGGTGGAATGCTGGAGTGTCCAGCCTGGGCCCATGAGAAGCCAAGTTAACACCTCCAAACTGATGCCAGTCCTACCTTCAAGTGGTTTTTTCCTCCTCACAGAGCATCATACTCTGTCTGAGCCCTTGTTCTGCTCCAGGTGGAGCTCTGGGTGACCTGTAGGTTTTGTTCTGGCAAAAGCAAAAGTGTTCCAACACTTCTGGGTTCTCGGTGTCAGTGACCATGTGGTGGGAAGTGAACCTGGACTGGCTGGAGACACTAAGGAGAGGTAGAAGCTAGAGCCTGGCATATTCCCAAATGACTCCTCAATAAGCCGCAGGCTCCCCAGAAACGCTTCAGCCTCTCTGTTCTTCCATGGGGTTTGAGTGAAGGAAATGGAAGAGCCTTGTGGAATGGAGTGGCTTTTGGTGTTTGTGGTGTTTTGGCTCAGAGGATGAGACAAGGCTGTCCTGGCTGGGTGTGAAGAGCAGAATAGGAGAGGAGCAGGCCCATGGCTTGCCTGAGAGACACTCTGCATGGTGTGAGCTTTAAAAACAGATGCCACCACAGGAGAGGAGGAGATGGCACTGCTGAGTCTGGTGTGCCCAGCATCCAAAAGAGGAGCTGACCTGGTGTCCTGCGAGAAGGGCTGTGTCTTCTTCTGTAAAAGATGCAAGGGAGCAGGCACTGTCTGGCTTTTGGGACTGGGATCTGAGAGGAGACACCTAAGCCAGGACTGCCCCCTTCTGCCACAAGGCAGCTTTAGACACTGTTTATGCTTCCAGAAAATTGCTTTGGTTTGCACAGAACAAAAGTGATGGCTCAGGTGGCAGAGATGAGGGACTGTAGGGTCAGGGCAGCAGAACTGGGGGGACTCTGGGCTTTCCCCAGCTGAGTGTCCCCACCACAGGCAGATTGTGCCACACTGCCAACTCACCATCTCGTGAGCAAACCAGTGAACTGGGAACAGGGGCATTGGCAGGAGACCCCAGGGAAGTCCTGCTCTCCTTCCATGTGACAGCTCAGCACACTGCACGTGGGAACTGCTGGAGGCAGGACCGACTGCGATGGCAGGGACAATAAATGTGCTCCTGGGACACCCACACGCTGCCCTTAACTGAGCATGGGGCACGGGTTTGCATCCTGCCAGCTCTCCTCCCCCCTGCTCCCACTGACAGGTGATTTTCCAGCGCAGGTTCCAGCTGTGCTCCAGCTGCAGACTTTTCCCAGCACACACCCCTTGCCCTGAGTCTATCCCACAGTGCCAAACCCACCCAAACTCAGCGGCTGCCGCGGGCTAAATCCTGCTGGGGCACCAAGTGTCTGAACAGCCTTGCTGATGCTGTCCAGGACCGAGCAGGGCTGTGCAGACAGGGCTTTATCTGGGAGCAGCACCTGCCACACAGCTAATCTTGGGAGCACGTCTGCACTCCTTAGCGGGGCTGCCGGGGCCCGGGGGAGGCTGCAGTTGTGCAGGAGACAGAATTCATCTGCTTCCCCTCATCCACATGCAAGGAAAGGCCCTGCCCGCCCTTCTCCCACCAGCGTTTGCCTTTCATTTGTCTCCACAGCCGCCCCTTTTCGCGCCGCCGGCGCTGAAAGCCTTGGAGAAGTGGCAGCGCAGCCTCCGGGAGAGGGGGCAGAGCCTGCTCCCCCCGAAAAGCTCCTGCATGAATTAGGGGGGGTGAAGGCAGCCTTTGTGAGCCGAGCGGGAGCAGCTGGTGCAGCAGCTGTGTCCCAAACCCTGCCTCATCCCGGGAAGCGCCGGGCTGAGGCTCCCCGGGGATGGGGAGAGCACCGCCAGCCATGCGCTCCCGCCCGGCTGCTGGAGTTGCCTTTTCCCCCTTCCCCAGATGGAAGAAGCATTAACTGTGTGCAAACATCTGGTCTAACTGTTGCTTATGTTTCGTAGTAATGATGATATTGCAGTGGAAGGGCTCTGGAGAGTGGGGCCTGCAATATTAGAAGGGCCAAGTGTTAATTAACTGTATTAATTTCCTTTAAGCAAGGCAGCATTTCTATTTGCTCTCTGCTGATGAAGAAATGAGGCACAGCAAGTTGATTTGATTGGTCACGGACATGCACCGTGTTACTGCTGTATTTAAGGATGGAGGGATCCAGGGAAATCACAGCCCTGCTCCACACTGGCCATCCCCAGGGGAATTGCAGCCACTGCCAAAGTATCCAGCATAAAATCCTTTAAAGCCAGAAACCTGTTAGGCCAGCACAGGGGCACTGCATGTCAGGATCTGCTCCGCAGCAGAGGAGTTAACTCATCCCTGTAAATGCCTCCTGCATCCCACGCACTGCTGGGGAAAACAGCCCTTCTCCTGCATCCCGGGCAGGTCAGGGTTGGCAGCCGGGCTGGGGCAGAGCCAGCGCTGGCTCACAGCCCTGCCTGGCAGCAGCAGCGGGCTGGGGCCACTGTGCCCGGCCACCAACCCCCGGGGATGCGTGGGGCAGCTCATGCGGGGCACAGAGGGGTCAAACCCTGGGCTCGGCTCAGCGGGGGTTTGGGTGCCTGGATCAGACCCCGCTCCACACTTTCCTCATGAGCTTCCCCACGTCTGGGCCCTGCAAAAGGCCTAATCTTTAAATGCTTTTCAATTTTTTCCTTTTTTTATTAGCAGGATGTACTTTTTTCCTTTTTTATTTTGCTTCCTCATGCAGCAGGAGGTTATCAGTGTCCTGCAGGCAGGAGATACTGGCGCTGGGAGCCGCCTGTCCCGTGTCTCGTGTCTCTCATCTTTCTCAGCATATGGGGCCACTCCCGGCTCCGTCTGCCGTCCCTGTGTCCCTGCCTGTCCCCAGCCACACGGTCCCACGGCCGGAGATAGCGCCTGGCACGGTCAAGTGCAGGTTGTGCTCTCGGCAGAGCTTTTCCTCTGCCCTCGAAGGGGTTATCAGGCAGTCCTGAAGGAGCTGCCGAGATCCGCAGCTGTTTGGTGTTTGGAAGCACAGAATGCCGTGAATCATCGGCCAAACGGATGGAGCAGATTGCAGCACCCCGGTCCTTCCGTGCGCGCCGGACCCCTGGAGCAGCGGCAAAGCCTGACGGCTCCAGACTTGCCCGGCGGCCTCATCCATGGTCTCGGGGCTGCTCTGAACAAGGGAGGTTGGGAACCCTGAACTGATCCCTTCATCGCTCCAGCACTTTTAGACAAAAATCCTGCAGACGCCTTGCACGGCAGTACAGGAGAGCTCCTGCCCCAGCACGGCTGGGCACCCACTGATGTCCCCAAAGCAAGGCATTGCTGCGGGGGGCTGGGCCAGGCTGGGCTGGCTGTCACCTCTGGGGAAGGAGAACACACGGGGGGCAGCCTGGGACACCCCGCAGGGCCCAAAGCCACCCTCTTCCCCAGCAGTGACACCCGTGGGTGGGCGGAGTCCGCAGGGCAGGGGAGCGAGCTGAACTTTGCTCGTGGGTGCGCGCCCCGTCCTCCCGGGCCATCCGGAGCGGGGAGCGGCCGCGCCCGCGGCCGGAAGCCCATCACCCCGGCGGGGCTGAGCCCGGGCCGGGACCGGCTCTGCCTGAGCCTTAAAATCCCCATGGGTGGGAAAACCGGGAGCCGGGGACGGGTCGGAGCGAGGAATCCGCGGCGGCACACAGGAGGGGACACTCTCATGGGGGACACAAAGAGGAACAAGGGAGGTGACACCCCCGCGGGGGACTCAAACAGGGACTCGGGAGGGGACACCCCAGAGGGGGTCACAA
>VXBC01001964.1:292805-306630 GCA_013399945.1 Ploceus nigricollis | reverse complement strand
CGCACCGAGCCGTGCCCTAAAGCACCGCACCGCGTCCTACGGCACCGCACCGAACCCATCCCTACAGCAGCGCCCGTGCCCTGCGGTACCGCACCGCATCCCAGGGCACCGCACCGCGCCCTAAGGCACCGCACCCTCCGGCACCGCACCGCTCCCGCACCCCGCTGCCCGCAGCACCCGCGCCCGGCGGGACCATGATGTCGTGTGCCGAGCTGCTGGCCGTGTGCCTGCTCTCAGCAGAGCGCGGCCCCAAGCCCCACCGCCAGCCGCTGCCCATCTTCCACGACGTGAGTACCGCGGGCGGGACCCCCGCACCCCTGCCCAGCCCCGGGGCCGCCGTGCCCCCCTCGGGGAGCCGCCGCACGGGTGGCGTCGGGGTGAGGCTGCTTCCCGGAGGAGCCGGCCCGAGGGATGCGCCCGTGCCAGCCCCGAGCTGTGCATGGTCGTGACGGCTTCGATAATGGTGTCGTGTCCTCCTGCTGAATGCTGGGCCTCTGGGTGGCTGGAAACAGCCCACGCCTCATCCAGAGCCGGCTGTCATGACTCCCGGAGCGGGAGCTGCGTGTGGCAGGAACGCTGTGGAAGGTTCCCCGGAGCTGTTCACAGCCGCGGGATCCAGCAGAGCGCTGCCTGCTGCAGCCCCGGGTGCAGCCCCAGTCCCTGCCCGCTCCCGACGCTCCGGGATGTGGGGGAGGATGCTCCGTGCGGGTTGGAGGTTGCCTCGGCATCCTGGCGGCTGTGGGTGGCACGGGGGAGTTGGAAATGCAGGTGGTGGCTGTCTTTGTGTTCAGAGATGCTGGCACAGTTCCTCCTGTCACACCGCGTCCCCTCCAGGCCGCGGCAGCGCTGCTCCTGTGACAGGGGCCGGGGCTCCGGGGGAGGCGGAGGCATGCCGGCCATCTCCCGGGCCAGTGGCACAGCCCGGGCCAGAGCCACCTCTGGAGCACCTCCGCGGGCCTCGGCTCGTCTGCTCCTGCCCAAATCTCCCTGGTGATACAGCCCTGGCATTGCCAAGTGTCCGACCACCCTCTGGACCAAGGAGATGTTGGGGCCGAGGTGCTGCCCCTGCCCTGCCGCAGGGCGGAGGAGGAGAAGGCCAGCAGGGGTTAAGGATGAGGGCTGGTGGTGCCCAGGCACCTGCAGAGCCCAGGTCGGTGCCAGCTGTCATGTCCCAGCTGTCATGTCCCAGCTGTCATCTCCGTCTTGACCCGCTCCAGGTTCACCCCCGTGCCCCAGTCCCTCCCAGAGAAGGGGAACAGCAGATCTCGGGCAGCACTTTGGGAAAGGTGAATGCCACGTCTGGTCCAGTCCAAGACCTCCTGGCATCCCCCATCCCGGCTCCCTCGGCCGTGCTGCCGCTCGCAGCTGCCAGCTGGGGGTCAGGGTCTCTCTCCTGCCTGGGGGGTTCGGGCTGCCAGGCTCTCCACCAGCATCATTAACCGCACTAATTACTTGGCTGAGGGGAGGTGGGCAGGAGGGGGCGGGTGGTGACAGCTGTGTTCCAGCTCAGCTCCTCAGGGCACTCGTTGAGTCGCACATCCATCCCTCAGGGTGTCATTAAAGCAATTAAAATGGGAAATGTTAACAACGCTAGCAGCTGCTTTCCGGGTTCTGACGGCTTCTCTTCCTCTACCCTGTGACTCCTTTGCTCCCACCTTTGCTCCAGAGCTCGGCAGGGTGAATTTAATCTCTGCACTTTTGGATCTGGGCACTTGGTGTCCAGCTGCCGCCCAGGCTGGTCGGGGTGAGCATCCCACGGCGGCAGGGCAGGAGCCCCGCCTGCCTCCGGGCAGCGCTGCCCACCACGGATCCCGGTGGCTGCTGCTCCACTGGGACCTGCCTGCACATCTCCTGCTTTTGGGAGAGGTGAGGAGGAGGAGGAGAAGGAGGAGGAGGAGGCGGCTCTGCCCGAGACGCTTCGCTGCAGGCGCGGTACGAGCCGCAGTGCTGCCATCGCCCTGTGCAGCATTTCAAGCCTCGGGGAGATTTGTCCCTCAGGCTGGTGCCCGGGGCTTGCTCTCTCCGCTCCCGGGATACGGGAGCTTCAGGAAGGACGGCGCTCCGGTGCCTGGCCGCAGCCTGCCCTAGCCCGCCGCGGGTCGATGAACGCATTGTCCCCAGGGCAGCTGTCCCCTCCCCAGCAGCCGCCTGTCCCTGGCTGCCTGTCCAGCAGCCGCGGCTGCCTCCAGACCTGCAGGCAGGGAGAAATCCTATAATCTCCTTCCTTCCTGGGGTACGTGTGGGGCTCATCCCATAAATAAATGCTGTTCCAGTGCCTCTTCCCTCGGTCCCGGTGAGGCTGCGGCTGCTTGGGCACAAGCCCAAGGGCTGAGGGGAACATCCCGGGCTCCAGGCAGTGTCCCTGTGCCTCTGAGGCTGCCAGTCCAGGCTGAGGCAGGAGAGGGGTTGCTTGTAGGGCCCTCCAGCAGCCCACGCAGACCTAACCCCACTGCCAGCCTGGCTCTGCATCACCCTTCCCTGGCTTTGTCCCAGGTGCTGTCTGCACTGGGGACAGCGCTCAGCTGCCACCGCCGAGCATGTGCCTGTGCCCAGGGAGGGGACAGCACTTCCCGTGGAGCAGGGAAGTGGCTCTGTGCTGGTTGAGCTGGGCTGGAGCTGGAGCTGGGCTCAGGCAGGGACGGGCTGGCTGCAGGCAGCCCTGCCATGCCCGGGGCTCTGCAGCAGACCTGGCCTTGCCCCGGGGCACTCACAGCTCCTGCCTGGGCCACGTTCCTTTGGAGCTCCAGGCAGCTGTCGTGTGTGCGCTGGCTCGTGTAACTCTCTGAGCCTTAGGAGTGAGGGAGAGGCATCCACTCTGTGTGCTGAGGCTCCTGCTGAAGCCAGGATGGGCTCACCCCGGGTTAGAGACCTTCTCAGCCCCAGGGGATCTCCCCTGAAATTGTGTTCTGCCTCTGAGCCCACAGATAAACCCTGCTGAGCAAGGCCAGCCTGTGAGTGGGAAATGTTTGCCCTCGCTCGAAGTGCCTGGGTGACACTTGATGTCTCTGGGATGAGCTGGGTGGCCTCTGTGACACCTGGAGCCACAGAGGTGTCATTACACGAGCCATGCTTCCCTCTGATGACACAGAGCTCTGCAGGATGAAGCTTCTCCCTTGATGGAGAGTCCATGGCAGGGTGACACGGACATGTGGGATCCACGGGTGCTGCCCCTGCAGCCGTGAGACCCCACAAGGAACCCGTTAGCCTGGAGAAAGCTTTGCTTTAAAATCCAGAGAAATCGCCACTGTTTGGGAGCTGCAGGTTCTCGTCTCAGCTCCACAGTGCATCCAGCAGATGCTGTGTGGTGCTCAGAGAGTACCCACCCCCCTTTCCTGGCAGGGCATTCCGGCTGGAATCCCGGGGATGGTTCCCTGATGCTGCAGCTCGGGGCAGGAGGAGCTCGCTGTGCTCACAGGAGCATCCTCCAGGGAGCTGTCCCTGCTCCTGCCTTCGGCCCGGCGAAGGAGCTGGGGAGCTCCAGCCCTAGAAAAGCCTCTGCCCAGCTGCAAGCCAGAGGCTCAGGGGGTTTTCCTGCTTTACTTCAGCAGTTTCTCAGGGAGATGTCAGGGCTGGGTGTGGGACCGTGGCCTCGGAGCACGCAGCAGAGCTGGCGGTGGGCGGTGCAGGAGGAGCCGGGGCGGAGGGGCAGCGGTGCCTCTGCCCGCGCAGCCACCGGGGCTGCTCCGGGGGCGGCGTGGGGGCAAGAATACACAAGTTCTGCCTCCTTTCCCGGCCCTTTTTTCTTTCCTAATCTTTCTTCAGACCTGCAGATTTCTTCATCAGCCAGGATGATATAAAGGACAGTTGCTACACAGAAAATTTTATGTCGTTGCCTCCATTAGGATGTGCTGGACAAAACCTCGTACATTTTGGTCTGGGATAACGTTGCCAGGCTTCAGAAGTGATGCTGTTCCTCACTAGGGTCAGCCCCAGACCTTCCAATAATTCCTGGTGGAACAGATCCCAGCAGGGCTGAGCAGCCCCAGCTTTCTCCTGGGTCATGGGCAGAGGCCTCACGGTTGGGAATCTGCACTGAGACCCTGAACTGGAGCAGCCCTCCAGCTGTGCTCTGTGGCAGGAGCAGTTACAGATTAATTAATTCATTAATAATTAATTACAGTGAGTGTGCATGCCGAGGTGTTGCCGAAGGGCTGTGCTGAGGGGTGGTCACAGAGCTCAGGGCAGGAGCTGCTCCTCGGTGCAGGTGCTTGAGTGTTGGTGATGCACAAAGTGCTTCCTTCCAGACTGGGTTTGTTCCTAATGTTCTTTCCTTTAAACGGACTGAAAAATCAAACAGCTGCCATCACAAGGATGTAGCAAAGTCCTTTCTGCTTTGCCTCTGTGTTCTCTAAAGGTGCTTGCTGTGAGTGCCTGGCTCGCTTGGCCGAGGGCTCTGTGCATTAGAGGCAGGAAATGGGTTTAATCATTGGCAAAGGGGAATTTCCCGGAGCAGCCTGTGCAGTCCCAACAGCTGGGGCTTCTCCCTGAGCTCCTGGAGGTGATTTTCCGTGGTGCTGGGTGCTGCCTGGCTCACTGTTCAGCTGCCCTTCTCTCCCTGCTGCCGCGCTGAGCCCTGTTGTGTTTTGTCTTGCAGATTTTCCGGCGAGCCGACAAGAACGGTGAGTGCTTTGTTCGTGCTGCTGCCCCCCCTCCCTGCCTGGCTCTGGCTGAAGCAGCGTGGCTCATTCCCACTGGGAATGGAAGAGGGAGGGTGGAAAATGCTTTTCTGCTTCACCTGGATCTCAGAGCCTGCCCAGGGGCTGGGAATGGGCTCCCCCAATTCCCCATCCATGCACCACGCAGGACACAGCCCCTTCCAAGCCCTTCCCCCGCCCAGGGGCTGTCAGGCTTCTGCTCGGTCCCTCCCAGGACTGGTTCTGTCTCCCTGCTCAGTCCAGGGTTTTACAGGTGCTCCTGGTTTCTGGGTGCCCCTGGAGCCCCTGGCATTTGGGAGTTAGGCTCTGCTGCCCAGTTTTTAGTCCAGCACCCATAAACTAAGAAGTCCAAAATCACAAATGGTTTCCCTGAGCCTTCCCACACTCCTTCATGGTAGCTTAGGAGATGCTTTTGTTGCAGATCACAGTGCAGCCAGGAGCTGAAGTCCTCCACAGAGAGGAAGGAAAAAGCTCTTGAGTCCATGGAGAGCACGTTCTTTCCATGGAAATCTGATGCTGCCTTCAGTGTGCTGTTTGTTCTTGGACAGTCTGCATGCCTTTCTGAGAACACCACAATGGGGCCTTTAGGAAAGGGCTAAAATTCCCAGCTGCAATTCCAGCAGCACCCTGTGTTTTTGCTGGGCTGTTGGGCCACGCTCTCAGGGAGATTTGTGCTATAATTATCATGCAGAACACACCCAGCTGGGGCTGGGGTGCTGCTTTCCACAGATATATAATTATTCTTCCCTTTTCTTTGAATGCAGATGATGGGAAGCTGTCATTTGAGGAGTTCAAGAACTATTTCGCTGATGGCATCCTGAGCTCGGAGGAGCTGTGGGAGTTGTTCAGTGGCATTGACAGGCGTCACTCAGAGTGAGTACCCTGGTGGCACGGGGGAGACACAGGAGAAGCTAAAACTGCCTGACTGGAGGTGGAGGACGTTGGGAGGCGGGTGTGATAAATAGTCAGGGTGAGACAAGCCCACCTCTTGCCACACGCAGGTGTTCAGAGCCACCAGCAGCGAGCCCTGGGAGGGCTGAGAGCAGTCAGACATTTTGAGAGCAGCCATCGGATTTCCTGCAGCTCCAGAAAGAGAGCAGGCATGGAAAATGCCATTCTCTTGCTTTGGGAAATGTACTCCAGGAACACCCAGCCCGTGGAGCAGGCTGTGTGTCTGCAGGAGCGTGTGCTGCTGTGAGGACACAGCACAGGCTGGGCAAAGTCACAGACTTTGCCACTGCTGACTCAGGACCTGCTTGTCACTTATGTAAGAGCTGCTTTCCACCACAAGTGGGCCTCGTGCATGTAAGGGGGAATTTAGGGCAGCTATGGGTAAAAAAAGAAAACCCCAAAGAGGGGGAGAAGGAATTGTGACTAGCTCTGGTCTCCTCGTGAGTGGTGCTATCCAGAGGGCTCTGTTGGGCTCAGCTGGGATTCTCATCCCAGGTTTTGGGTATTTTTGGCCTCACTGGGGTCTCTATGCCCAGCTGGTTGCTGTGGGTGAGTCTGTCCTGGCACTGGGAGGAAGTGGTGCTGCTGAATTGCATGGCTGGGGTCTGTCCAAACACTGGGGTGCTGCTGGGGGACAAGGGGCTGCAGCTTCCTCCCAGTCTGGGAAAAAGGTTTGGCTTCCCCAGCACCCCAGCATCTCCTGCACCTCTGACACCCTTGACCAGGGTGCAGGTCCCTGCCAGGGTGAGGAAATTTGGGGCAGCCTGAGCTGCACACGCTGGTCCCAGGGCTTTGCAGGGAGCCAGGGCAGTGGCACAGAGGGCCCTTGTCACACTGAGATGCCAACAGCCACCAAATGCCACCAAGAGCAGACACCCAGTGTCATCACCCCCTGAGGCCTGGGGCAGTGGGAATGATGGGCTCCCAGTGCTGCTGGAGCTGGGTTTGGTTCCCACTGCAGTGGTGGGCAGAGGAGTGGGCAGGTGTGGGCAGCCTTGTGCTGCTTTCCTTGGAGCCTGCTGGTTGGGCTTATGGATGTGGGCAGCAGGAGGTGTCTCCTGAAAACATCTCTGTCTCTGGGCTGTGATCCCAGGAGGCTGCAGTGAGTGTTCCCTTTCCTCTGGAAATGCTCCTTTCCTCTTGCTCCATTTTGGGGAGTCACAACTCACCTGGAAAACACAGGGTGCAGCAAGGCTGGGAGCTTTAACCCAGCTCAAAACTGAGCAGGGAAGATCTCCTGCCTTCAGGTGGGGCTTGTTCCATCTGTCTGGAGCAGCTGAGGAGGCCTGACTGGGCTGTGCTGCCTGGGAGCCGTGGCTGCAGCAGTGCCCCCACGGCTCACTACCTGTGACAGCATTGAGCTGGTGACATCTGTTAGCAGGCCATGAGCATTGGGTCTTGGTTCTCTTCCTGCCACCAAGAGCAGAAGGGACCCTCAGACAGAGTTGTTTGCAAATTCCTGCAGGTGTAGGAAACGTGGGGTTTGGGGTGTGCAGGATTTGGTGGGGGCTTGCACAGCCCTTCTCCCCTGGGCTTGTTCCTTGCACTGTCAGGAACTCAATATTTCAGAGAGTGGCCAAAATTTGCTGCCAGATTGAAGAGTATTACAAAGCTGGGAAACAGCTACAAGCTCTCCAAGCAGATCTGCTCTGCTGCTTTTGTGTCCTGAAGCTTTTGTGATGATGGGAAAGTTTCACCCTCAATCCAGCAGGTGGGTTTGGTGCTGTGTTTGTCATGTCTAGGCTGGAATTTGTGTTTCCTCATCCCTGCCAGCTGACCTGAGGAGGGGCAGTAACAGAGACCTCCATGCCCAGACCCCTCCTGACCCTCACCCACCCCTGGGACCTGCAGCTGCTGGGCCCCAGAGCTGGCAGCTGGCAACATGAATATTTGGGAGGTCTCCCACATTTCTTGTTGTCCTTCCAGAGAGCCCCATGCTCTCCTCTGTCCACCTCTCAGGTGGGACACTGGGGCCTGTGCATCACACACCTCTGCTGGGGTCACTTCAGAGTCTACATTTCCACACCAGGCTGGTTTTGTTCTGCATTTCAGAAAATGGTTCCATTTTGGCATAAAGTATCCCCTCACTTTAATTCTGTGACATTTCAAAGTTTATGGTGAAACCAAATCCAGCTCTGGATGGCAGCTGGTACAGCAGCAGGTCCATGGCTTTGTTTGGCTGGTCCAGAGCTCCACAGCAGCTCTGGCAGTGGCACACTAAGGTTCATCTTCCTGGAGAAGAGCATTTTCATCCTCTGAAACCTCTGGGTGAGAAGAGACTGATGTTTTTGAAAGTATGAGAGCTCCATAGCTGCGTTCAGAATTGCAGGGGTTGAATGCCTGCACTGTGAAACCTGCCCAGGGAAGTGCTGTTTGGGTTTTACCTGTCCTCTGTCCTGCACCTGCTGGGGAAAGTTAGAAAAATAAGGTCTAGAAAATGCATCTTTCCATGAGGGTGTTCAGGAACTGGGTGCAGATTGCTCAGAGCCTTTGACCTGGAGCCACAAGGGATGGAAGTGCTGACCTGGTGCCTCTTAAAGTCTCTTGGTGGAAACAACCTCAAGCCTGTGAGTGTCTGAAGAAGGGATTGGGTGGATTCCCTCTTCTCTCTTTACTCAGAGACTCTGCAGCATCTGCCAGCCCCTGATGCTGGAGAGTGACTGAAACACTCCGTGTCACACAAAAAAGGTTTGGAAACCAGATCTGTGATGGCAGTGGAGGTTCCCAACATGACAAATGATTAAAAAAAAAAAAATCCCGTCTGCTTTTCTGCAGCTGATTGCTGTTTTCTTGCATAAATTCCAGGCACATTCTGACAAAATCCCCACAGCATAATGATGACAAGCTCCTCCATCATCAGTTCAGGCTTAATTACAGTTAATCAGTGGTTTGAGCACAGTCAAAATACAGCTATGGGAAATATGGAGAGTCTCAGGATGAGTGCTTTGGAGGCAGAGGATGGCTCTTCTCTTGGAGTGGGAATGGCAGAGAGGAAAGCCTGCTGCCCCTGGCAGCCCTGCAAAATGGGTCAGGAGCTGGTGAGCACATTCTGTCCGTGAGCCCCACCCGGTTTTTGGTGTGAATTAGTTCTGGCAGCATGAGAACGGCCCCAGCAGCCCCGGGGTTTGCCTGCTGTGCTCTGTCCTGCCCCTGCCTGTGCCCTGGGGCTGCTGCAGGCTGGGGGATGTGGGAGAGGTTCCCGTGCAGGGCTGCTGATGGAACAGGCTGCATCGGGGAGAAAAGGGAGCAGATCTTCTTCTGGACAGCTCCCAGAGGGGTGGTTTCTGCCATGAGATGTCGTGGATTGGTTCAGTGTTCAGTGGTTTAGTGATTGATTAGTTAACATTTCTTTTTAAGCTGCAAGCAGCCAAGATATAAAGAGTTATTAATAACCTTAGAAGCCACAGGGTGGGAGCTGATGGCAGCTCCTTGCTGGAGCTGGGAATGGCAGCGAGTTGAGCTGGTGGCTCCTTGTTCCTGCTGAAACCAGTCCCAGCCCCAGGTGCTCACTGGGACCAGTGCACATGCCTGGATAACGTGTGCACAAGGTGTCCACATCCCCTCTGTGGTGACTTTTACCCTTCTCTGAGGTGGGGGCCAGTGTTTCCCTGCAGTGACAGCTCTGGGGCACAGCTCTGGCAGGCTGTGCTCTGGATGCTGCAGTGCCAGGGCTCTTGCAGCACTGCAGCAGCTCTGCAGGCTCCAGGCCAGAAATAAAGGGGAAAACTTGAGAAGGAGCAAAACCTTTTTCCAGTGTGCACTGATGCCCCAAACCCCAGTCAGGCAGAGCTGCCCAGAGATGGGATCAGCAAAGCTGGGCAGAGTGGAGCTGGCAGAGAGAGGGGCTGTGGTTTGCAGGTTTGTCTGTATTGAGTCTCAAGGGAAAAATGATTTTTTATCCACTTTAAAAAGTGCCTGCAGTGCCAGGTCAGTGCGCAGAGCCCTGCCTAAATCAGCTGCTGCGTGTTTAAAATAGCTGAGCTGAATCCCAGCCTCACACTGCCCCTGTCTGCTGCCTCAGAGCTCCAGGTGCAGTCCCAGAGCAGAGGGGCTGCAGTCCCCCTGCCCTGGCTCTGCCACCCCTCAGGTCAAAATATTGCCCTGCTTTGAACCAGTGCCTGCTGTTAAAGTGCTCTCAGTGGAAGCCCAGAGGAAAGGGAGAGACAGAAACAGCCTTTGATGGCTTGGGAAAAGCTGTAGGAAGATTTTCCCTTATTATTTCACCTTAAATGGCATTTTGGACACTTCACATACTGTTCTCTTCTTTTACATGGGGGTGTTTTTGTCCCTTTGCTCTGTGAGCAGTGTCAGAGGGGGGACAGGCTGATGTGGCCGTGGTTTCCCAGCCCCTGGGCAGCAGCACTGCAGCATTCCTTGTGCTGAGAGCCTGGCAAACTCCAGGTATTGCCACTTCCTCCATGTGTGACAGCACTTAAACACTTAAAAAACACTTGAAAAGCTCTCTTTGGGGCTCTCTTCCATTTTCCCAATCAGGATTAAAATTGGTTGTAATCATTTGGGGGATTTTGAGGCAGCAGAACGTCTTGAGCAGAGGCTGATTTGAATAAATGACATGCTGAGGTCTGTCCCTGTAGGCTCTGGGTGTTGAGAGCAGCTCTGCCTCTGTGGCTTTGGCCACCTGAGCAGATCCCACAGCACCATGCAGACCCATCCCAAAACCTGGGGCTGTTTTTGAACATTTCCTCCTCCCTCTCCACCCCAGCAGCACCTTTAGCAGCCACAGGAGGGACCCTGCATGCCCTGCAGGGATGCCAGGGGGGACTGTGCAGGGCAGTGCTCTCTGTGGGGTGGGGGTCTGGCCTCTGCCTCCAGGTTTTTGGAGCCAGATCCTTGCTTTCATGGCCTTCAGGGCAGGAACAACCGCTCTGGAGGGCTGCGGAGCCTGCAGAGAGCCCCACAGCACCTGGGCTCTGAGGGAGGGAAGAGAGGAGGAGCAGCTGGAGGTGTCTGGCCACGGGGAGGAGCTGGGCTGAGGTCAGGGATGAACAAGGAGGGAGCCCTGGCTGGGTGCTTCCCACCTTTGGGGGAAGAGGTTGGGTAGAAGAAGCAGCTCCAGGGCTCAGAAATGGGGCTGCCAACCCAGCTGGCCAGCCAGGAGTGTGGGGCATCTCCATCTCTGCCCCACTCTGCTGTCACAGATGCTCTCCCTGCACACTCCAGCTCACGGAGATGTTGGTGGAGCAGATTCCTGCTCCTTCAGCCCCTGGGTGCTGCAGGGGCTGGGAATGGCTCCTGACCTGCTGGCTCTGAACCAGTGCAGCTCCTTCTTTTTCTAATGCAGCTTGTGAAAATACATGAACAAGGCAGTAAATCCAGCAGGACTCAAGACAAGCCCCCAAACCGCTGCTCACTCACCCTCACACCAGCCCCACTATCTAACAGGAGCTTTTTTGTGTTTCTTGCAGTAACGTGGACACGGAGAAGTTGTGTGGTAAGTCAGGGATATTCCTGTCCTGGAGAGCTTCTCCTCCCCAGGGTGTGTGGGGTGGGGCTTGGTGTGTCTGACCTGGGCAGGAGTGGGTGGCATTGAAGGTCCCTGTGGCTGGATCCCAGCACAGAGGTGCTTTTCCCAAGGGGACANGTGGCCATGGACAGCAGAGATCTCCTGCAGGGAGGATTGGCTGTGGGAGAGATGAAGGAAACTGCCCCATGGACAGCAGAGACCTGCCCCAGCTCTGACAGATGGGGACAGAGCACACAGCCCTGAACCATATCTTACAAGCCAGGACAATAGGGAAGGACTTTTCATTTCAGACCAAGTGGGAGAATGATTCTGGAAAGGGAGCTGCAGCTCTGGGCTGTGTGGGGAGCAGGGGAGGCAGAGCTGGAGGTGCTCAGGAAGCCGACCGTGGTGTTGTGTCCTGCTGCAGATTATTTCTCGGCGTACCTCGGGGAATACAGGAATGTGCTCTCCGCCCTGGAAACCCTCAACGCTGCGGTGCTGGCAGCCATGGACAAAACCAAGCTGGTAAGGACAGCACTAGGGGAGGGCAGCTGGGTCTGAAATTGGAGCTTTGGTGAGCTCAGCTGCTTCTTAGTGTGAAATTTGGGGGTGGGAGGCAGCAAAGCCCTCAAATGAAGGAGTGTCTGTGCGTGCTTGGGCTGCCTGCATGTGCAGGCACATGGCCTGGAGAACAGGGAGCCAAGCCCCAGGAGGGGAAGGGTAGCAGCCTGGTATCAGTGGATGGTGTTTGCTGCTACCTTCCCAAAAGCATCTTCTGAGAAAGCTGCTCGGGCAAGTACAGGCAGTCACTCAATCCACACTCTCACCACAGCTAGGCCAGCAAAAACAGACAGAAAGGGTCTCTGCATAGAGTTCCAGCGAGGTTTATTGTAGAGTCACACTGAAGGAGTCCAGGGACAAAGACAGGGCAAGCAGTGAGTGTCCTTGGTTAAGTATGGGGTCAGGAACCAATGATCTGGGGGCACAGGGACAGTACAAAGGGCAGAGCAAAGGGCAGTGACATGTGAGAAAGGGCAGATTAACATAGCTGCAGGACACCATGGGAGAAGCCCCTTTTGACTCACCCCAAGGACAGAGGTGTTCTCGAAGCCTCTGGTGAATTCTTCCAGGGCAACACCCTAGAAGTTTCCCTAATAGGCTCAAAGGTGTTCACAGGGAAGGGTAAACCCAAAGCTTTCATGCTGTGGAGACCTTATCTGTGCTCTGGGGACATCATCCCCCCCCTGCAGGGCTCTGGCCGTGCCTGTTCCAGCAGCTCCTTGCAGCATCCTGCCCACAGACACTTTCTGGGAGCATCACAGAGGGCCCGTGTCATGTTCTGAGCCAGAACCAAGTGTTTCCCACCCAGCAGAGTGGCCCAAACCGTGCCCTGCAGGGTCGGTGGTGCTCGGGATGGAGCCAGCCCGGGCTGTGCTCACAGCACCCAGTGCTGGCTGCACAGGAGGGGCAGGAGCAGTGCTGCAATTCCTGCTCTCCCAGCCTGGCACAGGCTTCATTCCTGCACCAGTGCTCACCCTCTCCCCGCAGTTTGTGCTGATGGAAGCAGTTTGGAGGCTGCTAATTAGGGCAAGCTCTGAGCCGAGCTGTGCTGGGCAGCCTCGGGATAAGGACAGTGGGGAAAGGCAGCTCTGGCAAGGCTCTGCCCAGGGACCAGCAGCTCCTTCTGCACCTGAGATGTAGCAAAGGATTCAGCTGGGTGCTTGGGCTGCTGCTGAGCCAGGGGAGGACCCTTCCTTTGAAGCAGGTGAGGGGCAACATCCGTGTGAATGCTCCTCTGACCTCTTGGTCAGACAGAGGGGGACCAGCCCCACGCTCACCAGAGTGGTGTTTGTGCCTCTGTAGTGTCAGTCCCTCTCTGGGTTTTCCTCTGGCCAGAGCCAGCCTCAGCAGTGTCTCCCTGTACATGTGGAAACTTCATGCCAGGAGAGGGAATCTCCTGAAAATGCATTTTCTCATTGGTTCCAGTCCCCAGCCCCACTCACAGTTATTAAATACAAGTCCAGAGGGAGAGGAGGAATCCTCTCCAGAGAGCTGTGCTTTATTTTAGTTCCTTTCTGTTCTAGTTTTTTGGGTAATGGATGTGTACAGTCATGTATTTCTCCAAAGGGCAGCACAGTCACTCTGTGCTCCACAGTATTGCTATGAGGCATTCACTCCCTCCCTCCAAAGCTTCTGTGCCACTGCTGTTCCCTGGAAAAGAGAAGCAGGTTTTTCCTGCTGAAGCAAATTTTGATGGACTCGTTTCTCCACCTGTTTGGATCTGCCCATAGCCAGGGCAGTCCAGTGCTCCCAGCACTGCTCCAGCCAGGAGGGCCTGTGCTGCTCAGGTGCTCTGATCCCAGCCCAGATGTGCCCCAGTGCAGATGTTGATCCTCCTGGGACCCTTCCCCTGCACTGCCCTGCTGTGCTGGGCTCTGACCTGGGACAAAGGCAGGAGTGGGCAGGGCTCTGCAGAGCTCTGGGATGCCTGCCACTGCTGGAGGCTCCAGAGATGATAAATGCTGCATCCCTGCCTGCTGGGACCTGAATGTACTCCCACATTTGTATTTCCAGAGCTGGACTCCAGCTTGAGTTGCCATGGGATGAGTGAGCTGGGTTTTAGCCAAAGCTCACACCCCTGTGAGCCAGGGCAGGGAGCAGATGTCCCACATCACACCTGCCCCTCAATTCTTCTGCTTCAAACACCTCTCTGAGGCCTGGGAGCCCCACCTGGGCAGAGGGAGCACCCTCGTGG
>VXBC01001964.1:280913-292576 GCA_013399945.1 Ploceus nigricollis | reverse complement strand
GGATAAATATATATATTTATATCTATTTATTTTAGAATATATATATACATTTTTATAAATAATATATATAAAGGAAGATAGAAGTTATAGGGCAGAAGCTACTCCTTCTTCATCTTCTTCATGAGTTTGAGTAGTATTGTGTAATTGGATTAAAAAATCCACATTTTATATCTACATTTACACATCTATGTACATGTATATCTATACATATCTATACATGTACATATCTATATACAAATATATATATATTTGTACATATCCAAATGTAATTGGATAAAGACATCCACAAGCCACAAGTAGTTAGTTTNAGGGCAGGGAGCAGATGTCCCACATCACACCTGCCCCTCAATTCTTCTGCTTCAAACACCTCTCTGAGGCCTGGGAGCCCCACCTGGGCAGAGGGAGCACCCTCGTGGAAGAACCAGATGAACTTTCATCCCAGGGAGCTGCTTGTGCACTGAGAAAACTGGAATGAACCCTAGATACTGAGAATTTCAGATTTTCTGTGCTGACAGGCACTGACCCCCAGGAGAACACTGCATTTGACCTGAGGCCATAGAAGGCTTCCAAAATGGNTAGAGAGAGATACAGCTCTGTTTTTAGTTTATTAAAATAAAGTGCTATAGAACTCACAATTTTTGAAACTCTAATATAGATATGAACTAATAAACATCTAAGAAATAAGAAATACCATCTCAAGCATTCAATCCCAACCTTAACAAAACAAGAAGCAAAGGCTCCTCACGGGAAGAGCCCTGCTGAAGGATCTGCCTGCCTTTGCCAGGTGTATTTACAAGGGCTCGGCCTGCCTCTGGAGCAGGCAGCGAGTGCAGCTGGCAGGAAGGAGGAGAAGCAGGAGAAGGAGGAGAAAGAGGAGAAGGAGGAGAAAGAGGAGAAGGAGGGGAAGGAGGAGATCTCTGCCTGGAGCTGTGTCCCAGCCCAGCATCTCTTGGTCAGGGCATGGTCCAGCTCCAGCAGCTCCTCCCTGCTGCAGCCACAGGGCTGCTCAGCCCTGCATCCTCCAGGGACACAGCTGGAAATGTGAGAACGAGCAGGAAAACACACAGAGAGCCCGGGCAGCTCCGTGGGTATCCTGGTGCAGGGCAAATTTGGGAGAGAGCCCAAAGGGGTTCCTCTAGGAAGCAGATTCAATCGACCCCTACCCCCAGTCGGTTCGGGAAAAATACAATACTTCCTTGGAAAAAAGTGGAAAAAAACATTTATTAAACAAGAAAACCTAAACAATATTAACCAATAAAACCTCTTGCTGCTCCAAAGGAGAGACAAACTCAGAAAAGTCCCCCCTGGGCTGCAGCTCAGCTCACTCAGTCTCTGATCAGCCCCTCTGGAAATGCCGCGGCCCAGCCCGGGCCCGGTGGGCACAGGTGGAGCTGCCGGGGCTCTGCTGGGTGTTCAGTCCAGAGCAGGTTTGAACAGGTCCAAGGAAATGGAAAAGCCACAGTCCAGGGAACTTCTTCACCTCAGCTAGCTAAAGCTAACTAAAAGCAAAGGAGAGCTCTGTCCCGCTGTCTGTCCATCCGCAGACAGCACAGCCCAGGAGCAGGAATGTGGAGGAGTGAGGGCAGTTCCTGAAAACAGACTGAGCTTCTTCTCTCCCCCCTTCACTGTCAGGACAAGTCTTAAAGGTGCAGAACTGATTATTCAGCATAAACAGGACAGACAGTTAGGGATAAAACCATCATACAGTCAGCCCAGGACAGTGGGGACTGCTCAGACCATGCCAGTGAGCTCCCCAGGAGTGAATAAGGAAAGGAAGGCTCGGAGGGAATGTGCCATGGGGGTATGTGGGAGCTGTGGTTTGAGGCAGTGCTGCCAAAGGCATTCTTGGGATCGAATATTCCCAGCTCTGTGCGTGTCCCTGCGGGCCAGGATGCCTGGCATGGGTCACTGGGCTGTGTCCCAGCTATCCCCTGGCTGGCAGGCTCCTCAATCTCCTTGTCAGCAGAAACCCTGGGAGAAAGCGTGGGAAGTGCAAGCTGGGCTTGTCCTGGGTGCCTGCAGTTAATACAGTGTTGGATCAGGCCCTTTTCTGACCAGAGATGGGGCAACTGAGAGGTGTTTTAAATACTTTTATTCCATTTTCAGTCTCATGAGAAGGGTGAGACAATACAGATGTTATAATTCACACCATCACAATCAGAAGCTATTTCCTAATTACAATACACTGTGTTTCTTGGCCTATCAGCTTTAGCTACACTTTTAAAAAACTTATTTTATACTTATGCTATACTTTATACTTATATATATATACACATATATACTTATCTACTTTATACTATACTTTATACTTATATATATACATATATACTTATCTACTTTGTACTACACTTTATACTTATACTATACTTATACTTTTTAAAACTTATTTTTAGTTTCATTTCTCTCTCAACAATATCTATCTTATTCTATAATATTTCTAAGTTAACATTTCTTATCTCAGCGTTTACATACAAATACACACTATGTGAACCTTCTGTCAGATTTTAAGAATTTTCTATAAATCCATTTCCCACACTGCAGGAAGCTCTGTGTGTGTGTGTGTGTGTGAGCAGCAAACCTGCTCCTGGTTGTTTTTATGGATCTACAGGTCAGCAGGAGGAAACCAAACCATTAGGGGTTCCCATGCCTCCATCCTTCCTCACTGGGCTGCTAGGAACATGCTGAGGAAAATATGCCTTGTCAAGAAGGGAGGGTTTTCTCCTCCACATTCTGTCATTCCCACTTATTTGTAAAATATAACTTGATAGCTGTGCTGTAGTGGGCTAATTACACCTTGTTTTGTGGCTGAACTTCATGTTTGCAATATAATTGTGTCAGGGTAGGAGGTGAAAGTGGAAATAGCTCAGAAAACAGCCTGATGTTTCTCACAGGGGGTCTGTATGCTAAAATCTTTCCAGTGTGCAAACACTGCAAACCCTCACATAAACACCTCTCCAAGCCAGGCAGCCTCATTGATCCTTTGACAGGAATTATGTGGCCACCCATTCCATTCTGTCCTGAGCTTAACTATCATCATAAGAAATCAATAAAACCCCTCAAAAGCAGAATTACAGCAGCTCTTGGCAACTTGGTGATTTTTGACTGGGTAAACAGAGCTGAAATACCAGTGCACGACCAAAATTCCTTGTCTTGAGCTTGCTATTTCCTTTGCCATGAGCAGAAAATGCTGTGCTGGGTGAGTTTATTGACCCTCTGATCACAGAGGGTTTGACCTCTGTGCAGCATCTGATGAGAGGATTTTGGGTTTTTTTCCCCAAAATGAGGAGCGCGATGGGGGCCGGACTTTGGGTTCTTTCTCTCCCCTGGCATGAAATTTTCCAGATTGCTGTTGAAAGGTGAAGCAGCATCTGGAGCTCTCCTGAGGGATGGTTATTTCCATGCTGTCTCCAGCACAGTCCCCTGGGTGTGCTGTGTGTGACGAGGCAGGAGGCAGCTGGCACTGCTGCCGTGTCCCCAGGGGACCCTGTGCAGCTGAGTCCCCTCCCAGCACAGCGTGCCCTGGGCTGGCAGTGGGGTTTTGGGGGCTCTCACCCCACACTGGTGCCTGTGCCTGTGTGTTTGGGGTGTAGGGACTGCCCTGGGCGAGCCGTGGGGCTCAGGGCAGGAAGAATGTGGTGCTGGTGAGAGCGGCTCTGCTCCTGCCATAAAACTCCATCCGTGGGGGACGTGAGGCTTAGGGCATTCAGGGTGGAGGCTGAGAGGATGGGGAGTGCTGGGAGGCAGGGCTGGTGCTTTTCCTAGAACCTGGCCCTGGGAAGGTGTCAGATTATGCTCTTTTCTGACCCACAGATGGGGCAACTGAGAGGTGTTTTAAAAACTCTTATTCTATTTTTAACAATTCTCTGCTAACAATACAATAACAATATTCTACTTTAACAATAAAATTTTGTACTGAGTTTCAGTACCAAAAAAAATCCATAATTAAACGTTACTCCCCATCATCCTATATACAGAAACTCAAGTTTGTATTACAGNTAAAACCTGAGGCATCAAACCAGACTGTGCAGGGCTGCATGGTGGGGGAATAATGTACCTGCTCTGCCCCCCTGGGCACTCCCTCACTCCAGGTGTGTCCTGGGGAGGCTGGAGTGTCTCTTGTTCCCCTTCAAGCAGGGAATTAGTCCAGGCTGGCAGGAGCTGGGCAGGCACAGAGAGGCAGTGCTGGCAGGGATTTCAGTGCCTGCACACCCTGGGATGAGCAGGGGAAGGGTGGGCAGGGATCCCCAGCCCTGAACTCTCCCTTTCTGGGGCTGTGGGCAAGGAAGGCTTTGTGGGAACACGTGGGATGCTTGGCTGGGAGAGGCTGGAGATGCAGAGCTGGAACTCAGTTTGCTGTGGCTGCATCCTGTCAGTGTTGCTGCCATCCTCTNCTCCATCCGTGGGGGACGTGAGGCTTAGGGCATTCAGGGTGGAGGCTGAGAGGATGGGGAGTGCTGGGAGGCAGGGTTGGTGCTTTTCCTAGAACCTGGCCCTGGGAAGGTGTCAGATTATGCTCTTTTCTGACCCACAGATGGGGCAACTGAGAGGTGTTTTAAAAACTCTTATTCTATTTTTAACAATTCTCTGCTAACAATACAATAACAATATTCTACTTTAACAATAAAATTTTGTACTGAGTTTCAGTACCAAAAAAAATCCATAATTAAACGTTACTCCCCATCATCCTATATACAGAAACTCAAGTTTGTATTACAGTTGTACTACCCCAGTACCCCCTAAAAATAAAATTACTAACCTAAGTAAATTCCCACAGCAAGGGAAGTGATGTGCTTGGGGAGAAGTCTCCAAGCCCCAGGCCAAGGGAAGTGTTTGTGTGCCCAGGCTGTGGCAGGGCTGGAAGGACACCTCAGAGATGGGAGCACACCTCATTTGGCTGCTTGCTGGGGGAAGGGCCCTTGGTGGTGCCAGAGGCATGACAGGGCTTGGATTTGGATTTTGGGCAGNTTTCTGGGGCTGTGGGCAAGGAAGGCTTTGTGGGAACACGTGGGATGCTTGGCTGGGAGAGGCTGGAGATGCAGAGCTGGAACTCAGTTTGCTGTGGCTGCATCCTGTCAGTGTTGCTGCCATCCTCTTCCTGAGGCAGGAAAATGAGATTCATTTTCCAGCAGGGATGAAACCCCCGTCCCCCTGGCCCCTGGTGCTGGGTGGGGAGGCTGTGACCATCCTTTGCTGGCTCCAGCATGAACCCAGAGCTTTGGGGATGAGCATCCATCCTCTCCCCTCTCTCCACTTCCCTTCCCTTCCTTTCCCTTCCCATCCAGCCACAGCTGTGCCCAGTCAGACACAGCTCCTGGACTGGCACAGAGCAACCAGAAAACCATGAGGGGCTCAGGACCCTCCCCACTGCTCCCTTTCTTTGACACCAGCAGTGGAAGGGTTACAATGAAATCCTTCTGTGCAGAGCTTCTGGAATTCCAGATCCTCAGTGTGTGAGAGAAAGGCAGCAGGAATTGGAAATATTTGACCCGAGTAATGGGGTGGCATTGCTGGACATTATTTTGGACATGGTTCATGGAGCCTGGGGGGGTGAGGGCAGCTCTGGGTGCTGCAGCCTTGGGGTCACACGAGGACACCACGGGGAAGGCAGGGATGCTGCTCCAGCCTGTCTCCTTGTCGAGGAAAGGGGTGGATCTCTCCTGGTGGATGCTCCTGGGGATCAACCAGCCCTCCTGCATCATGTGAGGGCTCCTTCCCCACCCTCCCACTGCTGGTCCTGTCTCTCTCAGAGCTCACGGTGACATCCTGTGGTTCCTGTGTCCCTTGAGGAGCTGGCACGGGGCTGGCCATGGGGACAGGAGTCTGCTGTGACAGCTGGGCTGTGCTCCCCAGCTGCTTCCTTCACAACCTCTGATCCCTTTCTAATCATCTGAGCTGGGTCAGTTCAGCCAGGCAGCAGCAAAGCCAGGTGAGGAAATGCCTGCTCAGGGAGCTGAATCGGCTCCCTGAAGCACCAAACGACCTTTAGACCAAAATTAAAGGAGTGAAAGCAGTTCCCTGGTTTTCAGCTCATCTTCCTCAGCCAGCGCTGAGCTGTTCCAGTGCCAGGATGAGGAATCACCTCCTGCAGCAAGTGGCTGCTGTGCAGGTGCTGTGTGGACCTTCCCCTGCTCAGCTCCTTCCTCCTGCACTTGTGGCTCCCCTTGGGGGTTCTGCAGTGCTGACAGCTGGAGAAAGTCCCTTCCTCATCCTGGCAGCTGCATTTCCAGTTGGGAAAGGCAGCCTGGAGCATTAGGATTGCCTGAATCCCCCAAACCAGGCAGTCAGCATGGCCTGGATCCCCAGCACGAGCCCCAATTGTTTTCCAGCCTGATGGGACACACCTTTGTTAGACAGGAAATAACCTGGAGTGTCAGTGAAAAGCACTTTGTTTCTTTTGGGGCACTTTAATTGACTTTGCATCCCTGCAGCAGCACAGGAGCCACTCGGGCACCGCTGCTGCAGCTGCCCCGGCGCAGGGCAGCGTTTCAGTCACTCCTGCAGGGACACAGGGGGATGGCTGCCACCTCTCTACTGGAATTTCGTGTGTACCCACTCGGCCCCGTGCTCCTGGTACTCGCCCTTCGTCATCCACGCGTGCTGGAAGGACGTGAGCGAGGCTGCCATGGAGCCCCCAGCCCAGGCTGCCGTGCCCCTCCTGGGGTTGGCCAGCACCTCGATGTGGACACCCGCTCCTTGGAAAAGCAGGTTCAGCTCCAAGCACATCCTCTCGGGAAAGCCAAGGAACATGGAGGAGCCTCCCGAGAGCACGATGTTGCCCAGCAGGAGCCGCCTGGCGTGCTCGGGCACCGTGCGCAGGCTCTGCCCGGCCAGCAGGTGCAGGCCGGGGCAGCTGAGCTGCAGCAGCTCCGGCCGGAACAGCGGCTCCGGGCAGCAGAAGCGCTCCTTGCCCAGGCTGATCCAGCGCCCGTCGGGGGTCTGGAATCTGGCTGGGTGATGGGACCCCTTCTCCTGGAGGTCTCCCTCGTAGTCCAAGGACACGTAGCAGCATTGCTCCTTCAGCTGGGTCAGCACCTTCTTCGTCAGGGCCTGCAGCGCCGAGGGCTCCGTGGGGCCCTGCAGCAGCAGCTGGTGCAGGTGCCTGGACAGGTGGTCCCCGGCCACCCCCAGGCAGCGGGTGCCCTTCCTCAGGGTCTGGCCCCCACAGACGGAGGTGACGTGGGACACCGCTGCCCCGGCCTCCACGGCCAGCCCGGTGACTCTGCCGTGGGCGCAGAGCGACAGGAACCCGGTGTTGGCCACGTGCAGGGCGGGCACCCCGAGGCTCTCGAACAGCACCTCGGCCGCCTTCGCCCTGTCGGTGGCGGGGCAGGACGGGGACTCAGCCAGGAGCACCGGGTGCTCCTCTGGGGGCACTTTGAGGCAGCAGCAGAAGAGGTGGCTCCACAGGGCTCTCATGCCGTCCCAGTCCTCAACGAGGCCGTACTTGAGCGGGTAGCACAGGCGGGCCGCGGCCGAGCATCGCGGGCTCTCCGTGCCGGGGCAGTGCTGCCGGGCATCCCACGGGGTGCCCGCACTGCAGGGCTGCCCCAGCACCGTCCTCAGCACGCACTGGGGCTGCTCCTGGCCCGCAAAGCCTCCCCGCGTGAAGCGGCTGCCGCTGTCTATGACCACCGCGGGCTTCAGCATGGCCGGCGCTCCGCAGGGATGCTGGGCACGGAGGAAGAGCCTGCAGTGGGACAAGAGGGGTCTGGTGAGGGCAAACCAGGCCCAGGTGCCTGCTCTGCAAGGGGGGCTGGCTCAGCCCCGCTGGAGGACAGCAGTGTCTGCTCTAGAAGTGTCTGGGTATGTCCCTCCTGTCTCCTCGCTCCCTGTCTTGCTGAGCATCCCTCCTGGGTACCTTGTCTCCATCCCCAGAGGTTTTCTAACAGTGCAAGGACAGAACTTCAGGTGGTTTTAAGGAAGCAAGTGACCACTGGACAGGAAAGTTGAGTGGTTGGACCAAATCCTGGGCTGTATCTGAAGGAGAGGGGCCAGAAGGTCAAAGGAGGTGACTCTTCTCATCTACTGTGCTCTTGTGAAACCCCATTTGGAATATTGTGCACAGCTCTGGTGTCTCCAGCATGAGAAGGACACAGAACTGTTGGAGCAAGTCCAGAGGAGGCCACAGAGTTGCTGAGGGCACTGGAGCACCTCCCCTCTGGAGACAGGCTGAGAGAGCTGGGGCCGTTGAGGCTGGAGAAGAGAAGGTTGTGTGGAGACCTCCCAGCACCCTTCCAGTGAGTGAAGGGGCTACAGGGAAGCAGGAGAGGACTCTTTGTCAGGAACTGTGGTGACAGGACAAGGGGGATGGGATTAAACTGAAAGAGGGGAAATTTATGCTGGATATTAAATGCAAGAAGTTCTTTACTGTGAGGATGGGGAGGCCCTGGCACAGGTGCCCAGAGAAGCTGTGCCTGCCCCTGGATCTCTGGCAGTGTTCAAGGCCAGGCTGGACAAGGCTTGGAGCACCTGGGATAGTGGAAGGTGTCCCTGCCCATGGCAGGGGGGCATTGGAACTGGATGATCTCTGAGGTCCATTCCAATCCCTTAACATCCTATAATTCTATAAATTCTGCTGCCAGCAGAGCCCATAGCACATGGGGAGGAGCTGAGAGGATCTGTGATCCCAGCTGGCAGAGAAAGGCAGGAGTTTGGGGTGCCTCTGTGTGTGTCCAGGCTCTTCCCTGGCTCTCTGTGCCTCCCAGACCTGCTCCTGTGGCATGGTGTGCCTCTTGACCCATTCTTTGGGCACTCTCCAGGCCAGGTGACCCCTTTGTCCTCCCCAGAGCTTCTCACATGCCCCTCTGGATGCACTTTTACATGCCCAGTGTAAGCACACATCAGAAATTCATCAGGGAATCTCTCATGGAAGCAGACAGGCTTGGCAATTTCCCTGGGCAGAGAGGGCACCAAGCCAGCCCCTGCCTGGGCCTGCCAGTGGTGGGGAGGGTCCCTGGAGGAGCTGCCAGCACCCAGGGGGCCACCACAGGCTCCCAGCCTTGTCCCCAAGTCCTGCAGTGAGCAGAGCAGGGTGTGAGCAGGTGGCACAAGAGATGCTGTGCCAGCCCTGGGGCCCTCCCTGGGGCTGGGGGCTGTCCCTGAGAGTGACCTTTACCTTGTGGCTTGTGTCCATCTGCCCTCCTCCACAGCTCCTGGAGCTGACAGGGCTGGGCCAGGGCTGGCAGTGCTGGGGCAGGAGTGCCCATGGAACCATGGCTGCATTCCCTGTTGTGATCTCACAGCAGTGCACCCCGAGGGTTCTTCTGCCCCACAGCCCCACTTCTGCCCTCAAGTGTCACTTTTGGTGGTGATTAAAATTTGATTGAACCCCACCCCATTTGGTTTATTTAAGGGACAACCCTTGCCAGGTGTGGTCCTGCTGGCCCTGCACAGAGGCAGATCTGACAGATCCTCTCCCCTCTCCCCAGAGGTACGAGACAGCCTCGAAGATGGAGCAGTTCCTGACGCGGTTCCTGCTGCGGGAGACCATGCACCAGCTGCAGTCCCTGCAGGCGTCCCTCGAGTGCGCCGTGGACACCGTGGAGGAGCAGGCGGGACGGGAGAGGTACCGGGCTGGGACGTGCAGCTCCCCTGTCCCCACCCTGCTCCTCACTGGGAGGGACAGCCAGGAGCCCTTTCCAGCCCAGTGCAGAGCTGACACCTCTAGGAATGACTTCAACCTCTCCTTTTGTATTTTTTTTTTGTTTTAATTCCAGAAAGGAGGTCAAGAAATCGGAGACGTCGGTTGGCCTGAGGTCAGGGAGGCGGTGTGGGCGCAGGGGACAGAAGAACGTCTGCCTGTCCCCAACAGACCCCTACTCTGGGATGCTGACAACAGGTACCTGCTGTTCCTCAGGTTCTTTGTGTGCTGCTGGAGCCCAGAGGGGGTGTGGGACCAGCACAGAATCACAGAATCAGTGAGGTGGGACAGGATCTCCAAGATCGAGTCCAACCGTTCTGCCAAAGCCACCCCTAACCCGTGTCCCCAAGTGCCACATCTCCAGCAGCACTGGGCAGGGAGGGCTCCTCCAGGATGGAGCCTGGAGCATCTTGTCCAGATGCCAGCAGGAGCTTCTGGGGGATGTTGTATCTCTTGGGCAGTAGGAAAAAAAATCAAGTTTTTTGGATTATATCAGAGGTTTAGAAGATTTGTGGGTTTTGAGTCCTGAGCAAGCTTTGGCCGTGACAAAGCTGAGCTTATTTAGGGTGACACCTCTGTGCCCTTTGCCCTGCAGGTGTTTGTGTGGAGGACAACAGCCAGTGGATGGCTCAGATCAACAGGCTCCAGCAGCTCATCGAGAAGCTGGAGTGCAAGGTGTGTGCCCAGGGGGGTGCTGGGGTTGCCCCACACCTGGGCATGGCCACATCAGTGCTGGGACCCCCCTCCCGTGCCAGCAGCCCCCTCTTCAGCCCTGGCATTGTCACAGAGCTGCACCCACGCACCGGCCCCAGCCCTGCATCCCCTTCCTCTGCAGCTCTGCTGGCCCTCTCCTGGCTTCCTCGGGATCCACCAGGCCCCACTGACCCCACAGGTGTGCAGGGACAGCCCTGCCCTTCCCAGCGAGCACAGGGGGTGTCCCTGGGGCAGTACCCAGCTGTCCCTGGGGGTCAGTGCCTGTCCTGCTGCAGAGCTCTCCCAGTAACTCTGTTTTACCCAATAACTCTGGTTTTACCCAATAAGTCTGGTTTAACCCAGTAACTCTGTTTTACCCAGTAACTCTGGTTTTACCCAGTAACTCTGGTTTTACCCAGTAATTCTGGTTTTTCCCCGATGCTATTGNCCCCCCCCGGGGGGATGGAGCATCTCCTGCTGGTGTGGTCCCTGTAAGGACAGCCTGTCCGGGTGGGAGAGGTCGCTTTGTGTCCCCGTTGTCCCCAGCACGGTGGTGGCAGACCCACTGCGGTGGCACAGGGTCGCACACAGGGGGGAGCAGGGAGGGCAGGAGGGGACAGCCCCTGACTCCGCGCTGTCCCTCGGCAGCACATCCTGGTGGCCAAGAGGCAGATCTCGGTGGCCACGAGCGGCATCGAGGAGTTCCGGCAGGCGTTCCGCTCCTACACCGAGGGCACGGCCGGGCACAGCAGCTGCCTGCAGTGAGTGGGGTGTTCTGGGGTTGCTCTGGGGGGTGGCCCCTCCAGAAATGAGGGTTTTAACACTCTCGGGGGACACAAAGGATTGTGTGGAGTGTTTTGTGTGCTGGCCGGGGCAAGGCTGGGCTCGGAGCTGGCAGGCAGGATGAGTGTCACGGCTGCAGCAGTGCCATCCCATCTGCTGCAGGTATTCCCAGTAAGAACCAGAGCCTGGGGAGGGCTGGGAGGTTTGTGCCTGCAGGAGTGGCTGTGGCGTGTTCCTGTGAGAGAATGCACCAGCTCCTCCAGCACTGAAGGACTNGTCCCTGTCCCTGTCCCTGTCCCCGTCCCCGTGGTTTGCAGTGACCCTCTGACACGCTGCCCCTGTGCCCAGCCTGGCAGCTCTGCTGTCACCTGCTGCTGGAGCAGCCTGGCATTCAGGGCTGGGCCCACCCACGGCACAAATGCAGCTCCCTCGTGTCCCTGCCAGCCGCGGGCAGTGCCCACAGCCAGCCCAGAGGAATGCCACCCTCTGCTTGTGGGAGCCCAAATCCCCCAGGAGTGCTGGAGTGCCCGCAGACCCAGCCGGGGGG
>VXBC01001964.1:239700-280629 GCA_013399945.1 Ploceus nigricollis | reverse complement strand
GGGCAAGGCTGGGCTCGGAGCTGGCAGGCAGGATGAGTGTCACGGCTGCAGCAGTGCCATCCCATCTGCTGCAGGTATTCCCAGTAAGAACCACAGCCTGGGGAGGACTGGGAGGGTTTGTGCCTGCAGGAGTGGCTGTGGCGTGTTCCTGTGAGAGAATGCACCAGCTCCTCCAGCACTGAAGGACTCCAAAGCAATGGGAAGGTCAAGGGCAGAGCTCCTGCAGAGCTGTGCTTGATGGAGAGCATGTGGGAAGCTGCCACGAGCACCTGAAGCTGCCCCTGGGTGAGGCCAAGGCTGCCCCAGAGCCCTGCTGTGCCTGCAGGGACGTGGCAGTGCCAGCCTGGCCCTGATGGCACAGCTGCTCCCTTCCCCTGTCCCACGGGACACTCCAGGCCGCCTCCAGCAGGGAATGTTCCTGCTGTTCCCGTTTCAAGTGTCCTTTCTCAGCTCTTCACGTTCAACAGCACAAATTCACATTTTCAGTGCAAACAAAAGGAAGATGCTCTCTGTGACACGTGCGGTGGAGAGAATGGGAGGCTTTTTCTGTGGGATTGATGGGTTTTTTTGTCATCAGGGCTATTTGTGGAGACAGCGGGGTGGCGTTGTGGGGGCTGGCTCTCCACGTGAGCACAGAGCTGGAGCCGAGCCCGGGGACACTCCGTGGGGCTGGGTCCCTCCAGGGAATGGCAGAGCCCCGTGTGGGAGCAGGGGACACAGCCTCAGAGCTGCTGGGTGACACGCTGTGCTGTCCCCCCGGGGCTTGGCCCCCTCCAGCAGCTGCAGGAAAGGCTGGTCCTCAGCTGGAATTGCTGCTGCTGCAGCCAGCACAGCTGCTTCCCCTGGCCCTGCACCCCCAGCACTGCAGCTGCCCCTGGCTGCCTCCCCACCACCAGCCCCAGCCTCTCCTGGGCACGAGGGAATGTGGGAAGCAGCACTCTGGGGGCAGAGAGCTGGGGGTTTGTGCTGTGAGCTCAGCTCTCGCCCCCGTGCCTCAGTTTCCCCCTGTGTGAAGGGTGACACACACCTGCTCCAAGGGGCTGGCAGGATGAGCTGTGTCAGTGCTGGGGAGGAGTAAGAAATAATAAAACACAGAACCAGTGTAAGAGCTGTAAAGCTCCTCTGCCACCTGGACACAGGAGCTGTGGAGCAGGATTTGGGATCCTCTGGAGCTGTTCACAAAGTGTAAATGCACCCAGGCTGTGCTTTGGGAGCCTCGTGGGGAGGCTGATGTGCACAGCAGTGCCCTGCTGCCCCAGGCTGCTGGGGCACACGTGGCCATGCCGTACCAGGCTCATGCCAGGGCTGTGCCAGGGCCGTGCCAGGGCTGTTCCAGGGCCGTGCCAGCCTGCCCAGCCCAGCTCAGGTCACTCTGTCCCCACAGTGTCTCTGCCTGCAAGCTGACGGACGAGGCCTGCTTCATCCTGTACGAGTTCTGGCAGGACGTGACCTCCTGGAGAAGGTGGGACAGTGCCCATGTGTGGGGCTGGGGGGCTCAAAGGGGTTGCCCACTGCTCCCTTCCCTTGCCCAGCCTGTCCCACTGCTCTGCCCTGTGTGCCCTGGGGCCATCTGCAGCTCACAGGGGTGAACACCCCGATAAGGGATTTGGGGAGCAGGGCAGGGGCAGGGGCTGGTGCTGGGGGTGCAGAAGCTGCCCTGTGCCTGTGTATGGGCAGAGGGCCCTGGCACCACATCCCCCTGACCCTACACCTTGTTTTACAGCCACTTGCAGTCCAGCTGCAGCAAGACTTTCCAGCAGTCCATCCTCAGCTTGCTGGAGTCCCCGGAGCTGCTGACCACCATGCTCTTCCCAGGTAAGGGTGCCTCAGTCCTGCTCTGGCTGTGCTGCACAGGGCAGGAACAGGGCAGGAGCAGGCACTGTGGCTCCCTTCAGAGCAGAAAATTGGTTTGGGGTGACCTAAATGAGGTTCTTCAAGCCTCAGGGTGAGACCCGTTGTCCCCAGCAGGTTTGGCTGTGTGAGCTGGGGTCTGTCCCCTGCCCAAGGGTGCTCTCCAGTGGGGACAGCCAGGAGCAGGGACACTGCCCGGGCTGCAGATAAGCTGAGTCCTGTCCCAAATACACCTGGTGCCTCGTTTTGTGTTTCCCCTGAGCCCTGAGGCTGCTCTGCAGAGCCCTGGTGCTCCCAGGTCAGTGCCAGGGCTGCATGCAGGGTTAGAGCCCAGCACTGGGGCAGGGGGAGGCCAGCACAGGGAATGTGCACATTCCCAGGGTACCAATGGAAATGGGACCAGCTGTGGGAACTGGGAACCAAATTCAGCCCCAGTTTGCTTTCAGGGATCACTTCAGAGTCTTGTAAAATATTAGTCCATAAAACATGGATTAATTTGGACTGAACCCCGCTGCTCCCACCTTGCCAGTCCCACTGACCACATTCCCAGTGCTCTCCTGCAGAAGTTGCCACAGTTCCAGGGGATCACCCCTCTCCAGGCTCCCTGGAGGTGGGGTGGGGGTGGGGGTGAGTGCTTTAGAGCCAAGTAATTGCAGGGTCGGGTCCCCCATCTCTGCCACCCCAAATCCCCATTCCCAGTTTCACACTGCCCTCACCTCCCTGCTTTCCCTCTCTTCCCAGCTTCCTGGTGGATCATGAACAACAACTGACCCGGGGCAGCGTCTCCAGGACACCATCAGCATGCGGGAGGACGTGGAGCCCTGGGCACAGCCTTTGTCACCTTTGTCACTTTCCTGTCCCTCCATTCCCTCCTGTGGCCAGCGGGGGCTGCCTGCCCTGGGCCTTGCCAGTGTTTTGCTCCTTTGCTCTTTTCATGTTAATTTATTTATTGATCCTGCTCCTAAGCCAGTGTCTGAGCTGCCTGGGGGGGCCGTGGGTGGGGTGGCAGCCTGGCCCTTGGGGGAGCACTGGGCTGGTGCTGCATGCCAGGAGCTCTCAGTCCCTCTTGCACTCAGCTCCTCTTCCTCCTGGCTCTGAGGCTGCCCAGGGGTGGGCAGGGGGACACAGCACTGGCCAGCTGTGACATCCTGCCCAGGGAGCCAGGTGGCCTGATATGGATTGTGAAGAGTGTTTTATAGGGAAAAAAATATTTCATGAAGTACTTCTGGCAAGGTGTACCTGACCATGCCCTGCCACGCTGGCAGCATGTGCTGTGGCTGAGATTGGCTTTGTGCCCCAGCAGCTGTGCCCACAGCTGAACCTGTCCCCAGCACATCCCACTCCCAGGGAAGGCCAGAGTGGCTCCAGTCTCTGCTGCTTCCTCAGTTCCCATAAACCAGCCTTGGCACGGGGCAGTGGTGCCAGAAGCTGGAGCTGAGTTAATGGGGAGGGCTCTGGGGTGGGGGCACTCAGTGAGGGGGGAAGGCTGGAGCAGATCCCCCCTGCTCCAGGGTGGCACTGGGGGTTTCCTTGGTGGTGCTGCAGCAACAGATCCTCTGCTGAGCTGGGAAAAAATGCATTGTCACAGCCAGTGTGGAGGGCACAGGGGGCAGGAGGGACACCAGCCACCCTCCTGGCCTGGAGAACATCATCCTTGTGCCCCTGCCTGTCCTCAATACCAGTGTGGCACCATGGGTGCCTGCACCCCCAATCCTCACTCACCCGGGACCTGCTACCACCCCCAGCCTCTTCTCCCACTCCCTGTGGGTGCTGCTCCACCAGGAACACTTATTTGAGTCTGAGTTAATGGGGAGGGGGCTGCAGGCAGGAAAACCTGTGCCTGAAGGGGCAGTGGGTGCAGCTCCCTCCTGGGGACCCCTCATACACACTGTGCTGGGTGGGTCTGACACAGTGTCACCCTGGCCCCAGGGGGTGACAGCACAGGAGGGGTCACTGGCTTTAGGGTGCTTGTTTTGCTCCAGCAGAAGCTGCATGGGTTTGGGTGCCAGGGGCTGTCGTGGCTGATGCCAGGAGCAAGCTGCAGAGATAGGAGCAGGGAAGCTCCTGCTTGGAGGGACAGCAGCTGCTGCTGCCAGCCCAGCTGGGCACTGCCAGCCCCCAGCCCAGGGCAGGCTCAGCACCCAGACCACAAATGCCAGCCCAGGGATGGGGTGGCAGAGCCTGTCCCTGTCCCCCAAGCACCCCATTGTTTGCCTGATTATCAATCCCTGCTGCCTTCCCTGGCCAAAGCCAGGATTTGCTGTGACCACGGGGCAGCTGTGGCCCAGGGCCACATTCCTGCCCCTGGGAGTGACCAACAAGGGATGCAGGGAAGGGACAGGCTGTGCCAGGGCACGGCCAGGGTGGGTTAGAGAGGAGCAGCCCCAGGGGCAGAGCTGCAGCAGGCAGGTTTGGGATTCCTGAGCTGCCTCCCCAGCCCCGTGTGGGGTTCACCCCTCAGTTTTGGGTTTCTTCACCACTGGATGAATGTTTGCAGCAGCCTGGAGACCAAAATCCTCAGATTAAGCCAAGGTGTGGGCATGGGGCATCCCTGGGGGGCACAGGGCTGGCAGTGGCAGCCAGCTGAGCCAGCACCCTGCAGGCTGCTCTGTGCTCACATAAAAAAAGATCATTTAAAAAAAGCTCAGCAAACAACACACTGAACTATAAACTCAAAGAAATCACTGAGGATAGGGCTGAACTCCAGCTCTGCCTGCACTTGCTCCCAGGCTTTGCCCACAGCATCACCACCACAGGGGAGACAATTTTTGTCCCTAAAAGTCCCCTGGCCAAGGTGTGGCAGTGTTCCCCAAAATCCCCAAGAGCTGCCTGAGCACTGCTGAAGACCTCTGCCCCTTCCCAGAGAGAAGGGGGAGCTGGAGGATGAATATAGTCTTTTTATTGACTACTTTTGAGTAGAACAAACTAAATACATCTGTAACAGTTTGGGTTCCTTTATACAGGACATTAAATAAGTTATGCACAGGAATGAAGTAACAAATTTCTATTACAGAATTAAATGTCAAAAAAAAAAAAAATAGAAACCTTAACCCAATGTCTTCCCACGCCCCAAGTTCACATTTATCATTCCATCTTTTAAAAAAACAACAAAAAAGAAAAGAAGCAATCATTCTAATCGTGACTGTTAGTATTTCATTCATTTACACTGGGGTTAATTTTAATACACGGCCATCAAGGTTGCATGAGAATTATGGAAGACAATCTATTTACAAGCAATTCCTTCCAGCCCTGCCCTGCTCTCCCCTCCCACCCCACCCTGGCACTGTCACCACGCACCCACAGCCTGAGGCTGGGGCTGCAGGTGCGGAGGGGACGTCACAACCACGTGGGATTGCCCTGAGGCTGCTCCAAAAGTGTCCCTTAGGGCAGGAAATCCCTTCCTGCCAGCCCTAGGGTGGGCTGCTGCAGGTCAGGGTGGCCCCAGTGCCACCCCCACTGGGAGCTGCCTCAATGCCAGTGTGCTCCAGCACCGACTCCTGGGGACACACCCCCAGGGCCACTGGAGCTGTCTTCAACACCAGGAGACCTCGTGGCTTTTTAATAAAACCTTGCAGGCCAGCTCCATCCCACAGCAGCAGCTTCCCAAGGAGCTCTCCCGAGGGGCCAGGCCTGGAGCAGCAGGTTTCCTGCTCACCCCATGACGACTCATTACAGCTCCATTAGTCACCTCCAATTGAAAAAGTGATCAAAAATAATTTGGGAATTACTTGCCTCATTGGGCTCCAGCCCAGCAGTGGCACACACACAGTCACAAACATGGCTCTGCTGAAGAGATGGATTTCTAGAGCCCCTGTGGGAGTTGGGAGCAGCTCCTGGAGGGCACGTCCCCTCCCTGCCACGGGCCGTGCCACTGCCACTGCCACTCTCTGTGACACTCCTGGCCAGCCCTGCTGCAGCGCTGTGCTGTCACAGCCTGCACTGCCCTGGGTCCCCCCAGGCCCTCCTTCCACCCCACAGCAGGGACTCTGTGATGGACAGAGCTCCCCAGGCTGGCCCCTTCCCCAGGGACCCCGCTCTGATCCCATGCTTTTGGGACAATCTCCAAAGGGGGATGCACATCCCTGGGCATCTCTGGATGCAGCGCTGCAGGAACCCCCTGGAGCTGGGGATAAGAACAGACACAGGACACCCAGTCCTGCCTTTCTTTTACCGGTGTGGCCGATGGGAGCGGAGAGCACAGGCTGTAAACAACCCCTCGCACCAGTGAGGATCCCTGGGCTCAAAAACAACAGCAGGAACTCACAAACCAGCAGCTTCCAGGCAGTGAAAAAACAAAACAACGGCCCCCAGGTGGAGAGGGCACCTGCACCCAGCCCAGATCTGCTGTGCACGTGTTCCCCCAGCACAGGCCCCACCCAGGAAACACCCAACTGTCTGTCTCACCACAGACCGGGATGAAATCCAGGCCATCCAGCAGTACCTCCCTGCCACTGCCTCTTGTTTTAGAGCAGACAAATCCTCTCTTCCCTCTCTGCAATCCTCAGCTGCCAGCCTGGAGGCAGGAGAAGTGGGCTCAGCTTTTGCCATTGCACAGAGGATGAGATGCTCCCGGTGGGAAATTGGCTGTGGTCTGTTCACAGCAACAATTGGCCCACACAGCCACCTGAGGCACAGCTGCCTGGGAGCAGAGAAAAAACACTGGGTATTATGGAGGAAAGGTGGCAGAAGGAGGCAGTGGTGGCTCTGACACCTTGGGAAGAGAGCCTGAGCATGCCACAAAGACAGGGCTCCCTGTCTGGGCACCACACTCTCAGCATCTCCGGCGTGTGCCAGCGCTCTCCCCCCCAGTCCAGGTCCCCCGAGCGGGTGCCCAGTGTCCCCCAGGTCCTGACGCTGCTCTGGTGTCCCCCTGGGAGGAGCAGGGAGATGCTGCAGGCGAGGCTCACCCCAGTCCATGAGCACAAAGGAAAAGGCAGGACGAGAGGGCAAAGCTGGAGTGTCGGCGCTCCGATGTGTCAAATATGTCAAGTGATAACAGTTGCTGCAGGGGGTTTTTCAGCTTAAAAACCCAGGGAACTCATCCAGTGGAGTGAAGCAAAGCCTCCCTCCTAGAGTCCGTTCGTGTCTATGGCTGTCACGGATGCTGGCGTGGAGGAGCGCGAGGTGGTGGCCGAGGTTTTCTCCAGGGCTGGGCTGGGGATGCCATCGAGGCTCTTGGCCGCTGCCACCCGGCCCGTGGGCAGGGCCAGGGGCTTGCTCTGGCCGTGCAGGCCTTGCCCACAGATGCGGTGGTGCCTCTCCCAGTCCTTGTGCTGGCAGAAGGAGCCGCAGTACCGGGCGATGTTGCAGCCGCTGCACGTCTCGCTGGCCTTGCGGCCGCAGTTCCAGCAGCTCTGCAAGACCAAAGACACTGTGCTTGAAAGGGGTTTAGTTTCCCTAGGAGCTGCAGGATAGTGCTGACTCAGCTCCAGAGGGGACTGTTCATCCCCTCTGGCCCAGATTTGGGAATATGAAAAGGAGCAATCCATTAATTCCTGCTATTTCCCAGCTCTTTGCCAACGGTTCTAACCCCCACTGCTCTTCGTCCACAGCCGCTGTCACACTGCTCCAGGCACATCCTCTCCCCTAGACCCACCCAAATGCAGAGAGGAAACAGCAGGCATGGACTGAAAAACACGCTGCAGATGCTGCTATTGGGCCTTTTTATTTCCTGTTTTAAGCAGCTCTATTTTGGTCTCGCTCCCAGCCAAGCGCTCTCCGCAGGGATCACGGTGCGTTGCACAGGCACCATTTGCTCCGCACCCTGCCTCGCTGCACAAGAGGTTGGAGCAGGCCAATTTGGAAAAGCAAATGCTCATTTGAAAGCCTCCCAGCCAGGTGGAAGCACTGCCAGAGCCTGAGTTTCAACCTGGAAGTGGAGCAAAGCCCCTCTGGCCGCCGGGAGAGGTGTCAGCTGGTGGCTCCCGCGTGCCACCGCTTCCCTCGGAGCGCGGGGCAAGGGGCCAGCGCTGGAGCGGCGGCTGCAGCTGCTCCGGGGAGGGGAGGAACGGCGGAGCAGCTTCCCTGCAGCTGGACCAGGGCGTAGCAAACACATACTGGGGAGGGAGGCTCAGCTGTGGGAACACAGCTTCTGTCAGAGCTGGCCTTTGTGGGGACACGGCTGCTGCGACCACCACCAAAGAGCTGTGGGAGCGGGTGCTGGGAGGTGCTGGGCTCTACCAGGCAGCCCTGCTGTGGGGAAGAGCTGGGAGATTCCCACTCCCAGGCTCAGCACTGGAGCCCCCAGCTCACGGTGATGATTTATGGGCTGGCAGTGAAGCACCTGACTGGTTCACTTTGGAGCGAGCTGCTCCAGAGCCTCTGTGTCCCCAAGGGTCCTCCACCTTCCAGGAGAAGCAGGACTTGTGACCAAAAAGCCCCTGCCAAAGGCTGTGGTAGCTCTTGGAAAACTGGGTCACTGCTTTGCAGCTGTTTACACTTCAAGTGTTTTTCAACTGTGTTGCAAAGGTTACAAGATGTGCCAGAACACAGGACAGCTTTTAGACAAGGGCTCTAGGGCTTGCACAGGGGTGCTCAGCAGCTCCCGAGGTCCCAGACTGCTCCTCAGCACAGCTGGAGGAAGAAGACACTCCTCTGCTATTCCCCTATGGAGAAATCACTACTTGCCTCATTCCTTCCATGGCTTCCTGAGCAGTTCCACCCACTCCCATCATGCGACTGATGCGTTCAACCCTCAGCAATTTCATTGGGAATTGCAGTATGGACATAATTCTCTGGAATGACACCTAGTAATTCCATGGTTCTGGCCACATTTCCCAAGCCCCAGCTGACCTGAAACCCACCAGGAGGAGGAGATGGACCTGCTGCCTCCACATCCCAGCAGACACAAAGAGCATGGTCCCATCAGATTTCTGCTCAGCAGACACAAACCCTCTGCTCTTGTACGTGTAGAGAAATTAAAATATGAAGCAAAGCCCACGGGATGGGATGTGGTAATGCAGGAATGAGCCATGTGATTCCCCTTGCCCAAAATCTCAAAAGCTCTACCAAGTGAACTTCCTGTTAAGCAACAGGGAGGATGATTGATGATTGAAGAGTAGAAAGAGATTCTCTGAGGCACCCATTAAGCACATGGCACTGGCTATGACAAACCAAGATCCATCCCTTCTTATCCAACATGCAAGTGTGGTACAGACCACCAGGAATGTGCAAGGGCTTTTCCTGCAGCCCAGCTTCTGCCCTGCCCTATTTTCAAGCCCACAAACAGCAATTTCTTTCCTGCAAACAGCAAGTACCCCACCAAAATTTCTGAGCTAAACTGCTGCATGCACCAGCATCCTTTTCTCTTTGCTTCTACACCTCTTTCAATCCCACAAAACCCCTGGTGATTACACTGAGTCCAGCTCAGGGTACCCAGTGGTTGCACACACACGTGTCCACAGACATTGTTCAGGCTGACTCCCTGCCAGCAAAACTTAAAAAGGATTTTTGATGATATTGATGCATTGTTTAGTTATTGATTGGAGAGAGACTTCTAAAAGGAAAAGGTGTTGGAGACTGGATGGAGTTTGGAGCACCCTGGTCTAGTGGAAGGTGTCCCTGCTCATGGCAGGGGCTTGGAATGAGATGATCTTTGAGGTCTCTTCCAACCCAACCCATTGTGTGATCTACGATTCTGTGAAAAGCGGTGGGGGACCTGCAGGCTTGACCTGGAGACTCTGCAGCCTTGGAAAGCCCTTGCCAGCCTGTCCCCTGGCACCTCACCTCAGTGGACTCCTCCTGCTCGTTGATGACGAGGAAGGCATCCTCGGTGGCCTGGCGCTTGGCGTCGGCGATGGTCTGCTCCATGCGTGCCCGCTCCGACGCGATCATCTCAAACGCCTTCTGCTCCGCCTCGGCCACCGCCTTCTGCACCTCCGACATGGCCTGCCGCTTCACCTCGTTCACAGCTTCTTCTGGAAGGAAAGAGCAGCCTCACCCACCCACCCTGGCAGTGAGGGGAGCCTCCCAGAGAAACACAGCTCCAGCAGTGTGTTCCCAGCACCAGCATCCAACGAGCGGCGAGGCCAAGCTCAGTGCCATGGGATCCCCGTGGCATCACGGAGGAGCAGAGCCCTTTGGGAAAGCCAGGGTGGGGATGATGGCAGCCAGATGTGCACATCCTGGGGCGTTGCTGCAGCTGGGCTCCTGCTGTTTCTGCACAGCAAATCCGCAGCACGTGTGTTCTGTGTTTACCCCGGCCGGGGTCACCGCAAACACTCACCGGCTTTTTTCCAGATCTCCTCCGTGACGTAGCCCGTGCCCGACCTGCTGCTGAACTCCCGCAGGGAATCTGCTGGAGCAAGGGACACAGGGAAAGGTTGGCAAAGCCTCATCCCACCCAGCTGCCCCTCACATGCCCAGTGGTAGCTCAGGACATCACGGGGCAGGGAAGGATTGACCAGCTAAAACTCAAAGCAGAGGATTCCTACGGTTAAAGCCACTCCTCAAACACTCGGATGATAAATTACAACATTTAATTAGCACCTTGCATAATTTATGACACTGTATAACCTATCTCCTGGTACTCTAAAACAACAGGCAATGCTTATAAATGTATGTTATCCAACTTCTGCACTGTCCAGAGGCTGTGAGCATCAATCTGTACACCAGCAGTTTACATCAAGCACAGCACTCCCCAATCCCAGGGCAATTCAAAGGCTTGAACTGATGGACAAACTGTCCTCCAAGACACCTGGAGATGCTGCTTGATGCTTAACTGAACCTTCTCACAAGAGCAATAGAGCTTTAAAATTATCCCTAGGTCCCACAAGGGGAGAAAGCAACAGCTTTCTAAATTTATATAAAAATTTTTAGTTATATCACCTTTAACAACATGGGGCTGGAAGTGTATTAGTCATGATATATTTAAATATAGAAGGGCTGAAAGCTGGCTGTGCCCCCCAGGCTGTCACATACACCCACTGCTCCTCATGCTTGGTGGCAACTGGAGCCAGGGGCACTTGGATTCCTTGCAGGAGGATTCACTCTGTATTTTGTATACAAACAAGTAGAATATACATCAAATTGACATTTATTCTTGCTGGAAGAAATCAATTTTTATTACTGAATAATCAGAGGGTTTTTTACCCAGAACTTTATTTGCAGTGGGTTTGTTTGGATGGAAATCAGAATTACATTGAAATAAATCAGTATTTTAGACTTGTTTTTTCTATAGGGTCAAACCCCTGCACACTGGATGGGGAAACTAGTCAGCTTTGATAAAGTTGACTCATGATACAAAAATAGAATTAGTAACACAGGTAGCTATTACACTTACAAAAGCTTCTGGTATTTTTAGAATAAATAGACCTTGACATTTAAAATCCTTCAGGCAAGAGGGACTGGAAGGGGGAGAGTGGTGGAGACTAACACCTCTTCCCTGCCTTTTCACCCCCAGCTTTGGACCAACTTTGGCCAGCAGTGACAAGGAAAGCGTGAGCAAAGGTGCCTTTAGACGCTGACAAAAACTGCTTCCTGTGTCACCTCTCTTCAAATCCTTGAGAAAAATACTTAACCACTGCTGTGGATGCGACAACCTGGGTTTTTTTTGTTTGTTTGTTTTTCAGAAGGCAAAATGGTAAAAGCCCCGTTTATTTGATCCTCTCTTCTTTTATACCTTAGTTCTCTACAGATGGACTGGTTGGTCATTTAATCAATACAATTCACATGACTGGCTAATTAACAAGACACCCATTTGTAAACAACGTTATGAGAAAAACAGCAAAACACATTGTTAAACAACACCACCTGCAGATTGTTTAATGTTTGACTATCATTGTTTATCTCCAGCTCCCTCAAGCTTCCCAGGCCGATTCATGGGAAAAACTTATCCAATAGAAAAACTTTCTCTCTCTCTGACCAGGCTGTCACATCCAGAGCAGTGCTTAACCAAACTCATCCCACGGCTGGCATGAACGCCCATCCCTCCGTGCCCCGCTCACCGCTGCCCGCGGAGTCGGCGCTGGCGGGGCTGTGCTGGCGGCTCAGCAGCTCGGCGCCCGCCTTGCGCGGCTCGGCCGTCTCGGAGCAGCGCCGCTTCCAGTAGTTGAGCTCCTCCCTGTCGGCCTCCTGGCAGCGCCGCAGCACCGCCATGGAGCGCCGCGTCTTCTCCACCATCTCCATGATGCAGTTCAGGGCCTGAGGGGGGAAAGGGTCTCAGTCATCTTGGATTTCACCCTGGAGAGACCATCCCAGGCAGAGGAGACAGGAGTGAGGTGGTTTCCCAGGAGTCGGGATGGTGCCGTGCCCAAGGATACAGCACTAGGTAGGGTCACCACAAGAGGTAGCTCAACACCTCCAAGACATGCTCCTAAATGTGGAGAGGAAAACCCCACCACTTTCCTACAGGATTAGGGTTGGTTATGCTGGTGGCAGTGCTCCAGAGTCACGGTCCAACTCCAAATATTCAGCTACTGGGCCTCTGCTCCACCCCAACACCACCCCCTCAAAAAAACCCATTAGCTTTAAACCGTGAGGTCTCTCTGCATTTATGATCAAAGCTGAATTTTAATCCCATCTCTTTGACGGAAACAGCAGTGAAGTGCCTGGAGGAGCTGCCTTGCTCAGAAGGAAAAAGCTCAGCATAAAATCTGCCAGAAGCACCAGGTCTTGCTGTTGGTGCCTTTTTTGGTCCATAAAAGGCTGGCACCTCAGGGAAAAAAAGTCTTAAAATACAGTAATGATAGGTTTACTCATTTTGTAAGTCCATATCCTGACTGCACTTTGTGCATCTGTGCACTTGTGCTGGCCAGGGCTGGGGCAGAAAAGATCCCAGTGGGGATAAAGTTGAGTTTGGCTGCTCAGCCAGCCATAGCAGCACCTGGCCATGCTCTGCAGGAGAAGCTCCTCAGCTCCAGACACTTCATTCACACCAATTTTAGTTTCCACTGACCATGGGCAGAGGAAACCTGCCAGGAAAGCAGCCCTCCCCACCATCCACCTGCTTGTGGTGGCTTGTTCCTCCACCAGCCACCAGGAGAGCCTGGATATGGTATCAACAAGGAAATCACCAACTGGAGCAGGTGGAACATTGGGTTGCTGCTTCCCACAGAGCTTCCCACAGCCCCTGCCGCTCCTTACGTGATCGAGATGCTTCCACTCATCCGCCCACTCCCTCTCCGTCAGGCGGTGATCCACCAGCTCGTCCTGGTAGCCTCCATTCAACCCTGCCACAAAACACAGCCACAGAGGGATTAGATGGACCAGTGGAGAGAAAAGTGGCCCCAAAGCAAGAATAAAGAGCTCTATTTCCAGCTCCACATAGCTGGGATTTTAAAACACATCTCCAGGTGGCAGCTCCACAGGGGTAATTCCATGCTGGTGCTTTTTTATCCCGGTCTGCTTCACTGTCTGGGAAGTGCTACAATCCACTTGTGGCTCCAGCTCTGACCTGCTTGTGGAGCTGGTTCTCCTATTATAAACTCACAGCAGCTCAGAGCCTGTGATTCAGGCTGTTGTGCTGGAAACGCATCATGCACCTCCCACACATCCCTCGGAGAAACAGGGCAGGGGGTCAATCTCTACTCTCCTGCTTTGGAGATCTTGGAAAAGTTAATTTCTATTTCCCTGTCCTCTCTTTCTGCCTGCTAGGTTGGCTACACTCAACGCACACACTAAGTCTTTCCTCCACACCCTCAGTGTGAAGACTCCAGCCTTCATACAGACAAATACAAACTCTCAATCTTCCTGTTTGTAACTTCCCATGGGGAGCTGTTTCCTCTGAACTCCCTGCAAAGACTCAGCTGTGAGGATATGCCCAGCATCAACCATCTTTGGGTACGAGTGGCCAAGCAGAGACCAACACCAAAGCTCAACCAGGAACCCTCCAGGCTCTCACCAAGCCCGCCGTGCCTGTCCCGGATCTCTCTGTGCTCCAGCATCTTGCTGGGGTCCCTGTAGAGGTGGGAGGTGGCAATATCTTCCAAGGTGTAGTGCTGGAGGGGTGGTGGGGTGGGGTGGAACTGCCCGCTGGGGTTCATCAGGGGGATGGTGAGGGCAGGGCTGTGCCGGGGCGCGGGGCTGATGGTGCAAACCCTCTTGGCCGGAGGCTCTGTTGGCAGTGGCTCCCTCTCAAAGCTGCTGTCTTCCCTCCTGCAATCACACCAGCGGAGATAGGCATTCCTTAGCATCCCATAAATGTACTCAGAAAGATGCAGATTTGGAATCAGCAGGGTTTGGGCAGCAATGATTTTACCACGGGGTAAATGCAGAGAGCTCAAACAAATGCGTTCAATTTGTGAGGCGATGCACAAAGTGACCCCGTGAAAGAAAAGGGTTCAGGATGCCTGAGTGTTGTGATTCATCTCTCTGAGCATGACCAAATTAAAATTTCACAGTTTTTATAAATTTGAGGCATGCTCCACATAATTGCATAACAACTTTTATCTTGGAATAAAACGTGGTGAAAATGAAGCGCATCCTTCCCAGCCCTGCCAATGCCTCCGCTCATTGCCTTGGGGGTGGGAAACTGCTCAGCTCTCTGGCTCGGGCTTTTCAGTGCTACCCAAAAGTCCCTCTGGGACACACCCTGCCTGAAAGAGGAACCCAACCTGAATTCATAGTGCAGGAGGAGCACTTAGAGCAGCCAGAATAGTTGGGAGCGATAAGATCCTGGATGCTGCTTAAAGCTTTGTCAGCAGCAAAGATAAAACAAAAGTCACGACTTCAACAACTGAGCAGAGTGACAAAAGCTGTTTTTCACCTGTCTGGACTGTGCCTCTTGCCATTGCCATTGACCTCGATGAGCAGCTCGGAGGAGTCGGCGGGAGATGTGGTGTTGGTGTTGAGCAGGATGTGCTCGTGCTGTGCCAGGTACTGGGAGGGCGTTTGCTTGGCAGCGCGGGCACAGTGCAGCAGCTCCCGCTGCAGCAGAGGGAGGTTGGCCTGGAAAACAAGCACAGGGCTGGATTACAGCAGGGCAGGGGTTTCCAGCTGTCCCAAAAGGTTTGGTCTTCATTAATAGCTCAGAGCAGTAACACCTGTGACCCATGACCCCCACTCAGGATCCCCCAGCTCCTGGTGTCAGATTTACCTCTGTTTTCCCAGGAGCCCGCTGTTGGTGGACCCAAAATCCAAGTGTTACAGGAAGCACTGTGTGCTTCCAGCATCTAGTTACACAGAGATGATGTAGAATCCCCATGCCTGGAAGTGCTCAAGGCAAGGTTGGACAGGGCTTGGAGCAACCTGGGACAGTGGAAGGTGTTCCTGCCCATGGCAGGAGGCTGGAATGAGATGGGCTTTAAGGTCCCTTCCAACCCAAACCATTCTGTGATTCTGTGATTTAACCATCCCAGACAGACTCCGTGTGCCAGCACTTCAAACATTCTAGATCTGAACATTTGCAAATAAGATTATAGGCTCAGAAGCTGCCACATGGAGCTTGGTTTGCCTCCTTTATCTCCAGCACACAAGCAGACATATGTGGCACACAGCACAACGTCAGCCAGTCCCACACGGCCAGCACTACGCTCTGCGCAGTCTGCCTTGGGCTCCAGCAGAATTGCTGTGGTGCTTGCAAGGAGAGCTTTCCCAGCAATGTCACAGTGCCAAGAGGCACACAGAGTGTCAGCAAGCCCCAGCAGCTCCCTGTCACCTTCAGGAAGGGGATCACAAATGGCCGGAGGGGGAAGTTGGTCGCCTCTTGCAGCTTGCAGTGAAATTCCTCGATTGTCACTGTTGAGTTCTGAGAAAAGAAATTAAGAAATGAAATGACAATTTGTTCTTATTTTTAGACATGTGGGAAATGGCTCCAAATGAACAGAACTGGGAGGGAGACAGCATCTGCTGCTCCAGGACTGACAGTGTTTGCATTAGATCCTGCTGGATGCAGCCAGCAAGGCTCAGGCCAGCAGAGCAGGAATGCTGCACTAGGAGAGGGTTGGGAACTGCCTGGCTCAGCACCCCCCCAGCTCCATAGTGGGAGGCAGAGGCTGACTCCAGGGCAGCAGGACCCAGCTGGCATCCACTGCATGCTGGGGCAGGCTGTGGAGAGTCAGACTTTGATCCCAGCTGCTCAGAACTGCACACCTTCAGTTCTCCTCATCTAACCCATCCATGGAGTCTCATCAGCCCTCTGTTCACTGTGGTCCTCTCCTGGTCCAGCCCTGCCTCCCCCAGGGCTGCTCATGCTGGGGAATCCCTGGGACAGCAGCATTTGATAATCTGCATATACAAAACTCAGCCCTGCAGCACAATCTGGGGTGAGAACAACAGCCAAAGGGACCTGGACAGCTTCTCCTTCCCTCCCCAAAAGGGTAGGCTAAGGTACTACCCTACATCCATGGAATTATATATGCTACATAAATGCAGCAGCAGCATTTTACATCCATCACTTAAGCCCTGGGAGTGACCCAGAGGACATGGACAGACTCAGGTTTGCCTTGGAAGCAGAAATGCTCCAGGCTGCTGCAGTCTAGCTCCCTTCAGTGCCTGCTGAGCCTCAAAAGAAAATGTGCCAAAAACCAGAGATCAGTGCAGGAGCCCCACTGGGTGCCCCATGGGACCACAGCTGCCCAGGGCTCCAGGGCCACAGTCCAAGGTCACAGAATGGTTTGGGCTGGAAGGGTCCTTAAAGGCCATCTCATTCCACCCCTGCCATGGGCAGGGACACCTTCCACTGTCCCAGGCTGCTCCAAGCCCCAGTGTCCAGCCTGGCCTCGGACACTGCCAGGGATCCAGGGGCAGCCAGAGCTTCTCTGGGCACCCTGTGCCAGGGCCTGCCCACCCTGAATATGGAAGAATTTCTTCCTAGTATGCAATCCAAACCTCCTCTTTTTCAGTTTAAAGCCATTCCCTCTTGTCCTGTCACTCCATGTCTCTGTAAAGCATGTGGAGTATGTCCATAAAGCATGTCCAGTCTAATGCACTGGACAGTATTTCTCCCAGTTATTCTGTATAAATGCAAACAATAGATACAATTCTGCAGCAAGACCTGTTCATTTGGGTTTGAAGGGTGTTCTCATGGCAGGGGTTAGGAATGAGATGATCTTTAAGGTCCCAAATCAAACCATTCTGTGATTCCATGATTTACAGAAAGGCTTTGTCCAATTCCTTCCAGCTTTAAGTTTAGCTGCACACAAGCTCGTGCCTAAGCCACTGGACCAACAGCTTTTTGAAACACAGCAAAGGCAAGAAAAAAGAAATCATTCAGTTTCTCAGGAAGCACAAACATAAGAGTCCTGCTCAGCAAAGATGCAAACAGACAACATTGTGTGCCAGGACCTGGGAGAAGCCAGGCAGCCTGGGATGGTGCAGGACTTACCACGAGTGCCAGAACGAGGGTCCGGACCTTCTCCCCGATCTCTGGTGAGATGTCGTTCCCAAACTGCTGCAGGGTGGTGAGGAAGCGCTTCAGCTTGCTGAGCTGCCGGGCTCCACACGTGGCTGGGAGCTGCTGGTTGGTCAGTGAGGAGGAGGAGGATGAGGAAGGGCCGTTGCTGAACCTCTGGGGTGGGGATGGGGCCCCGTTCAGAGTCGGCGGGGAATGGTTTATTCCGTTGGGCACTGCAAAGGAGAGACAGAAGCAATGCTGAGCACCAGATGGGCACATCCCTGTGGTCTGCTGCTGAAGTGGATCCATCCTCCAGCCAGGAGGCTGCTGCTGCTGAGGGGCAGCTCAAATGACTCCACCTCGCCCAAGGAGGGCTGGCAGAGCCTGCCCTGTGCCTGCCATCCCTCCCTGGGGATTTGCAGGGAGTTTTGCAAACACAGTTGTTTTTTTCCAACCTGGTCCCATCTGCAACTTTGCCTCCTGTAAGTGGTGAGCATGTTGAAACAGACTAAGGGCTGGAAGTTTGGGAACTCGGCAAGGGATTAGGATAAATTGTTGACATCTCCACGCTGAGGTTGTGCAATGTCAAGCCCTGTCTGATGAGCAGCTGTGCACTGGGGCCCCAGCTTGGTATAAACCCAGAATTTCAGAGTGAAAAACACATAATTGGAAATAGAGTCATAGCTGATCCAGGGGGTTTATCCTTAAAAACCCAGCCCTGAATCCCTTATGGATTTAAGTGCTGACAAGGGGGCCACAAGGTATAAAACCCTTTCAAGTGATGGTGTTCAGAGAAGCCCTGAAACCACCTGGCAGAGCTGCCCCTTGCCTGTGGTAGGAGCAGAAACTTGAGAGAAAAGATCCTCATGCAGCTTCATGAGGATCATAGCAAATCCTGATGAACCCAGTGAGGGGTTTTTCATAGAAGACAGGAGGTAGTTGAACAGTTAAACCACTCTGGGGCATGCCAGGGTTGGAGGCTGGAAAGGCTCCACACACCTGGACCTTGGTGGTGAGCACAGGAGGGAAACTTAACCAGAGTCAGTTAAGATGCAAGGAAAGATAAGGCTACAGAGACCAACAAAGGTGGTTCCTGCTAACCAAGGGGTGACAGCCCTCACAGACAGATGATGAGATGAAGGTGAAGGCCAGCACTGAGAGGATGGAGGTACAAAGGCAATGTGAGCTCATGCCTTTTGTTATGGAGCAAAGCAACCTGAAAAACTCCTCTTTTTCACACACACTCCCAAAGCAGCAAAGCAACAGGGATGTCAGGATGTACCCACAGGTACAGCTCCAGAGTACACCAGAGCTGTGTGAAAGGCAAGGCCTTGCTGGTAGTTACTCATAAAGGCCTTTATTTCACTGTAAAAGGGTTATAAATAGGGTGAAGCTGCCAAGAGAAGCTCCTCTCAAACAGCAAAGGCTGTGCAGCTCCGTGCTCTCCGGCGGCCACAACTGAGGCGCTTTCCCCCTTCCCTCTTTCACTTCCCCTTATTCTTTCAGATGAAAGTCTGGGGAGAGCAACAGGCTCTATTTATACCTCAGGAGAAAGAGGGGCTGTGAGACACCCCTGGGGCTGCGGGGGACCCTCGGGAGAGGCTGCCAAGGAGGGAGCAGAGGATGCTGGTGGACAGGGGATGCCGTTAGACACGGCCCCGTAACCGCGCTCTGTGTTTTTGGGCTCAGCCCTCCTGACCCTCTGCCAACGGCACCACCGCAGGGCAGCTGGCAGTTATCTGATCCTGCACATCACCAGGATCTGCTCCACCACAGACCACACAGCTGGGCTGGCACCTCGACTTCCAGGTGAGAGCAGAGTGCTGGAGCAAGCGAGGCAGCGTACCAAGACCAGTGGGATTGCTGGTTTGGGGACAGCAGGATGATAAAATTCCTGGGAACAAAGTCATCATCTAAGGCTACTCTTAAATTCTGCCTTAGGTCCTACACAGTCAAAGGTTTTGCTGCTTCTCCAACCCTGTGTTAGTGATCCACAGGCAGGCATGGCTTTGTTCCAACTGCTCCACCTCACCTGCCCAAGCCAGGGCAGGTCACACCCCCACTGAGTGATCAAGACCCTCTGGTGCAACTGAGAAATGAAAAAGCAAGAATGAACTTCACCATAGGTCACATCTCTCATGTGTCTTGGAAAGAGGCAATTAAGTCATCTGCAATCAGCAGATTCAGGCTTCTTGGCCCTTAACAGCGTGCCAAGCATCCTCATTGGAAAAATTAATTTCTGTCACTTTGCTAATGGTCTTTTTCTGCCTGAGCAAAAGGAGAGCCATTAAAAACGCCTGAGCACATAAAGATGGGGACAATGTGTCTGGCGGGATAACCCAGTGATTAGTGCTGCTGCCAGCACATCACAGTGTGTCCTCCAGGAGGCTGGGCTGGAAATCTGCGAATCCCACTGCCAGCATGGAACTCTGAGATAGCCCAGACACTGTCATGGACAGCACAGCAACACAGAACCAGCTAGGGAACACTCTGTGCAGGGAAAAGGGGTGAGGAGAGCATGGAAAATATGTACATGCCATGTGTGGGGGTCAGATAACTCCATACCCAACAAAGTAAAGCAGCTTTACTCCGGAACAATGCTTTTAAAAAGACATTAAATGGCTTAAATGTTGGCTAAAGAAGGAAAAAAAAGACCCTTTCTAGGCTGTAAGAAAAGGCTGAAGGTCCTTTCCATCCATGGAGTCAACTCTGAGCAACACTCAGCTAGAAGAAGTGGGTGCAAGGCTGTGCTACAGCTGGGCAGGATCAGGACTGACTGTGGCTTAATAGGAAAGATTATAAAGAGAAGATGGAAAAAAGAGAATCTGGATGGACAGCAAGGAATTTTTCAAGGCTGGGAAATTAAAAAAATGAAAAACTTTCTAATCTCAGCTGCAGGAATGCTGTCTGCAAAGTGAGATACAGCAGAGTGGGAATTAACTCCTCCAAAAGATAAAGAGGAAAGCCCAGCTCTTGGCTTGCTTGAAGCTGACCTGATAAAAGATTCAATTTCTTAAGGAGTTTATGGTGGAAATCAAGGCTGCACCTGCAAAGAGAAAGACTCAAGGCAGCACCAGGAGCAAGGCAGGAGCAGGCAGGGGGGCAAAGGGGGATTACACAGCCTGTTTTATGTCCTGCATGCACTACAGAACTGCAGGAAAGCCCCGGTCCCCCCTCCCACACAGCCAGGCAGCATCACCCGCCGTGCCCTGGCTGATGGCTGGGACATCCCAGTGAGTTCTGTGAGCAGAGCCTGCCCTGCTGGCTAGAGCTGGTCCCAGGACAAGCAGCAATACTGGGCTTACGTGCAGTCGGAGTGAAGGACACGGGCCGGGGGCCGCCGGCGTTGACGGGGGGCAGCGGCGGCATGTTGGGAGGAGAGGACCTGGACTGTATCTTCACTTCCACGGGCGATCCGGGCATCACTGGCACCCTCTTCTCACCAGCAACTGTACCAAGAGAAGGTGGCAAGGCTTAGTGACAGTCACTGACACGCACTTCCCCGCCCATCACGCCGAGAACAGTTGCAAGGGTGAAGATAAGAGCTGGGGGAAGTCACGCAAGGCTCCCACGCTGCTCTGGAGGACCCGAGCTGGGGACAGGCACCAGGGGTCATGCCTGTGGTGTCTGCGCTCACCACCCCAGACTCCTGACTCCATCTCCTCACCCCTCATGCCCAAAGATGCTGTTCAAAGTGTTTCTGTTGATTTGCTTTGCCCCTATTTAAGATCTCCCTGATACACACCTCGCTGAGCCTTCCAGAGGAATCCCAGCCTCTGGGAGCCATGCAAGCAGTAATCTGGACTTGGGCTGTGCAGAAGTGACTGGAATGGGCCTGGGGTTGTAGAGATGAGCTGATACCAGTTACTCACAGCCCCACTCCTGTGTGCAGTCTCTGGTGTCTATCTATGACCAGCTCAAACTGCAGCTTCCTTTCCAGCCTTGAGGGATGTCCCAGCTCAGGGGAACAGTGTGACCACACTCCCAGCTCCAGTGGCTGGGATCAGCTTCACAAGACAAAAAGGAAGAAACATCCTAATGTAATACTAGGATGCTTTTTTTTTTTTTTGAAAGGGGTGTTTTGGGGTATTTTTAGTTTTTAAAATGCAGACAGCTCAGCAGACAAAGCCTAAGGATCTCCAAAGCACAGCTCCCATGGGGTACTCTGTATTGCACTGCCAGTGTCTCCAGTGTCCATGACCCCAAAGAAATCATCCCTCTGAGATGATGATCCCACTCCCTGCTCTTCAAGCTGCCTCTCCCCTTGCTCAATTAACTCACTAATGAGATGTGAGCAGCTTGTCCCACCCAGGAACACGGCCGGGTCCCCAGCCGTGATCATCCAGCTGCACCCCAGCTCAGGCTGTGAGGGAGCTCAACTCAACTCCCACCACTCCAGTGATGCAAGCTGGGCTCGGGACCATTACCATCTAATTTGTTATCCACAGCTCTTACCAATATCTGTCGGCTGCAAGAAACTCAGCTTTAGATCCCAGGCAAACGATTAAATGCTGCATTCCCATAGAGAGCTGAATAGGTGGCAAAATTCTGCACTGAAATACAACCCAAACCTGCTACTTCTCGACTCCCAACAACAAAAATGCTGCTTTTGAGAGCAGAGAAAACACAAACTGGCACCTGAGCCCTCGTGTTGTTGCCTGGGATCTGCTCTGTCAGCCCCAGCACCTGCTCTGCCACCGAGCTGCCTCATTTATTTTCCTTATGGCAAGTCATGGGGAATGCCAGCGAGGTAACAAATGAACTTTGTTATTCCCAGCATTTCTTTCTGCTGTTTGCAGGAAGGGGAAGCAGGGATGATACACACTGAAAATCCATGTTTTCCTGCCCTGTCAGTACAGGTGGAATAACTTGGGTTGGAATCATTACAAAACCCACATCTCAGAACATTTGTGTCTTCATTTATCTAAGCCTTCTTTCAAGAAAAGGAAAAAATTCTAGGCTTTGCTTTCATGAACTGGGGAGATATTGAAGCCATGGGAAACTACTATTAATTTGAACATATAATAACTACATTAATCCCATATTGCAAACTACTGTACATGTGGTCCAGCTTCCATACAATTGAACCCTGATGTGCAGACCCTCCCTGTCATTCCATGCATGAATATGATATTCAGATGAATAACCATGCATTGATGTAGGAATGTGACATCATTTATACATATAGGCACCTATTCCAGCAGGAGAGTTTATCAGCAAGAGCAGGGAAAAGCCCTTTTCTTTCCCCTCTACGTAAATGCAGCAAAACAGTGAAATTTTGTACACAAAGTTGGGATATTTCTACCACAGAAAGTCTGAGCTCCCTCACTCAGGCAAGGAAGGGACACGTTGCTAAATGACCCAATTTTTTCTATCAAAACAGCACTAATTGTGCCTCTCCAGCACTCGGTGTCAGCTGCCCAATGACCATCCAGGGACCCACTGTCACCCACCTGCCTCCTCTCCTCCCCCTTCCCCTGAAACCCCCTTTCCCAGGTGTACCTGGCCAACCAGATACTGCCATACTCTAGAGAGCATGAAATCCTTAAGTTCTCTCCTATTCCTTCCTAAAATGTTCCTAGGGCACATTAAGAAAGCAGAACTAATTTGGTTAATTTACAGGGAGGGAGATAAATTTCACTTAAGAGTTTATAACCCCAAAATAAAACCAGCTACTGTGTGAGACACCAAAACTGAAGCCCACAAGAAGCCAACACCTTCCTTTCCAAGCCCACTCCAACAGACAAGAAGCAAACAGGATTGTTAAATTTAAAAGCTTCCTGCTAATGACCTAGGGCATCTATAAATGCAGATAAAAACCATCTTTCTGAAGCTCTCCTTTTTTAGCCTAAACACGTCCATTTAATGAGAATCATCTGAGCAAACCAGGCTGTGACCAAGGGCTTGAGTCAGCCTTGAGTTGACCTGGGGCTAAAACTGAGCCAGTGAGCTGCTCCCTGGAGAAAGGCTGCCTTCCTGGACTCATTCTTTCACTTCCACTACTCAGAAATATTTACTGGCTCACCAAGAGCAGCTTTTCAGTGCTGCCTCCATTTGCACAGGGAGGATGCAGAGATGCTCCTCAAAACGTGTGCAAGTCACTCAGCTGTGTCACTCACATAAAGAGTCAAATCCATCACAGACTTTGGATGACACTCTAACAAGAATAATTGTTGTCAATGACTGAATGCTCCAAGCACCAGAGCAAGCTACCTGCCCAAACTGGAAACATTTCATTGTTTTCCTACAAAAACTCCTCCTTCCAAACCTTACCTGGATGAGAAACACAAATGCTGTTGTTACTTCTCAAGCAGCGCCTGCAGGAGCAGGCCAGACATATTTATGGCACAACACTTTGGCTGTCAAGCTGCCAAATGTCCAAACTTTGCAGTGACACATGCTCAGCTCTGCACCAGGACCTGCCCAAGGTGACCAGGGACAGAGGCAGCAGCGACATGGACACCTGGGTGGGAGAGCTGCCTTCCCAGCCTCAGACACACTGGAATTTCCCATGGGAAGAGGTCTCAGAGAAAACAAAACCCAATGAGATGGTGTTTTAGTCCTGGCTCCATGCAGAATTCCATCTCCTCCCAGCAGTGGCGAGTTTGCAGTGTGGATTTCACAGCTCTCAGCCGCTTGCGCTGCCGGCTGGGCACGGGCAGCTGCAGCCAGAGCAGCCTGTGCTCCTGCCCTACATATTCCTGTGCCCCATTTAAGGAGCCCAGGTGTGCAAGAGACCAGAAAGCCCCAGAGCTGTGAGTACACCTGGAGCCCTGCCTCCCTCCCTCCCGACACGCTGCAAGGCCCCGGGTTCATCTGGCTCCGCTCGGGCTGTCGCTGTGCACCAGATTTCCTTCGCTGCTCCAGTTGCCATCCTGGCGTAACAAATTAAAAAGGAACATATGTCAGGATTAAGTGCAGCTGATGATTTTCCTTTCTGGAGAGGAGAAAGAGCAAAGTGACACAACAGGACAAGACTCCAAGATAAAATCTGGGGTCTCAAAATCTGGATTCTCAGAGAAGTCCCACTCCTGCATTCCCAGCTCTCCAACACCACAGCACATTTCAGAGGGGCAGTTTCAACACCAGCTCCAGACAGATCTCATCCTATTTATTTTCTTTATGGAAGTCTTCCACCTATGGTGTTTAGGACAAAGAGAGTGGTGCTGTGACAGGTAACCTCAGCATTTACTTGCACTATAAACTGTATAAAGAAACTGCTTTATTAATCTCTTCATGCCTGTGGGCTTGAGAAAAGGGAAAAGGCAGAAGAAAAAAAACAGCAACAAGTTAGGGAGTATCTCAACTACACTGGAATTTAAATTAATCCTTAAATACTTTGGCAATTAGAGAATAAACCAAGTGATGAAAAAGAAGTAAAAACAGTGCATGAGGAGAACTGGATATCACCTTCCCCAAAAAAGCAAGATTAGGAACTGGAGAAGAGTGACAGTGAGGCAGACAGACACAAATGCTCTCCTCCTCATCATCTTCCCAAAGCTCAAAATATAATTCAAGGCAGTACCAGGAGGTGCTCCACTCTGCTCAAGAGAAAGCCTTGATCTAGATTCCCTGGCAGAGCCATGGATTTGCTGAGACCATGGGAAGAGAGGAAGAGCCACTGCTACAGAGCAGAAAATGGGGATGCTTTATATGAGTTTATACTGCAATGTCTGCATAGGCACAATTTAATCCAGGCACCTCCCTGAGTGGTATCTTCAAGCCATTCCTGATGCACAGGTAGGATTCCCCTTGATTCCGTGGCACGAGAGTTAAGGAGGAAGGATGAACCTGCATGCCCTGGGAGTGATTTTGGAGCTGTCATTTGTAAATAAGCTGCAGAGTCAGAACTGTGTCTCACCAACCCATGTGCCAGACTTGAGCTCTCCAGCTTTCTGCAGAAGTCAAACATGAAATATCTTGGAAGAAATAAGAGAAAACTACATGAAACATGAGACAGCCCTGCAACACCAGCAGCTATGCCCAGGTAAGGGTTTGCTTTTCCCTTTGGCAGCTTGCAGGACAGAGAAGAGGCTCAAAATCAGACCTCGTCAACAAAGCCTTTACCCCTAAGTGGTTACATTGCAAACCTGTAAATTAACAAAGGTGTTTTTTGAGTAAAAGGCTGTGTATAAGGGTTTGCCCAGTGGCTCAGTCTCAGGAGGGAAAGCATGTAATGGTTTCAGACAGAAAGAAGGAGTTTAATCAAAGCAGATGTTTTCAGCTTTCATCTGGAACAGGCAGAACACATTAATAACCTAAAAAGCCTCTCCTCACCCCAAAATGTTAAAAGCCCCAAATTCATACCTGCTTCTTGAGAGCAACGGACTGGAGAACTGTCCCAGTAACAACAGCCAAGGTCAGGTCCAGCAGGAGAAATTCTTTGGTCACCCATGAGTCAGGTCTGAGCTTATTCCAGAGCCAGTGGACAAACACACACCCAAAGGTGATCCAGCCCATCCCAAAACATCCCTCAAAGCAAGGGAGATCAGCCACACCTCTCTTTGCACTGGCCCTGCCACCTCAGGTGAGCACTCGGGCTAGAGGCATCAATTATAGATCACCTACAAGTCAGCAAAACGAGCCCTCCCTACAAACAGTCCTTGGAACTTCTTCCCCCACCTTACACAGATCAGAGTCCCTGGATTTAGATAAAGCAATGCCAAACTTGGCTAAATGGGTAGAGAGGCAATTGGAAAGAGGGAAATGAAGGAGGGACAGACCTTTACCAGCCCCCTCTGACCCAAACTGTTCTATAACTCTGCAAGCAGCTCCATGTCTCATGCTGCAGGGCAGGCCAGGGAGATGCCTGAGCCCAGCCATGGCAGCCCTGACGTCCCCAGCGAGGAGGATGTGCTGCAGTTGGCTCGTCACAGGTCCCTGTTGATCGTCTGAATGCAGACGAGAGGCAGCATCAGTGTAACCTGACCTGATAATGTAAATAGGGTGAAATGAAATATGGTTCGCCACCTCCCCAGCTTTGGCGAATGTTTATTTTGAATAACATGCTTATCTGCTCCAACTGCTCACCATCTGTTTTCAGTCTCCACCAAGCTAATATTTTTCACATTTAGGAACTGAGAAATGGGAAGAATTACATTTAAATTTTATTAACATCTTTCCTCCGCTCCAAGGTTGCCTTTCCCTCCCCTTGATGGCTCTAAGCCATCTGTAGAGCACCTTTGCAGTTCTCCAAGGCATGCAGATGAGAGGTGATCTACATGCAAAGCAAGAGCATCGTTACTCAGGCTCCCAGAAGATGCCATTTACCGCTTCTCCACCGCAGTTCCCTCCCTCACCTGCTTCCAGACAGCTTCCCCCAAGCTCAAACTCAAATCACATCGTCAAGGGAAAAGTAATATTTTATCTTTTTGCAGCATTGCTGCATCAAAAAGCGATGGAGAGGGAAGATTGAAGATAAGCATCAGGAACAAGGCAGCCAATACAGCAGCTTTCAGAAAAAAAGGATGGTTGGGTCTGTCCCAATTTGGAGGAGAGTGAGACACTGGGAGGTCTGTAGTCAAGATGACTTCTCTCTACAAATATTGACATTTATTTGCTTGTGGGGTGGTTTCTAGAGGTCCTTCTTTGCTTGAGTCAACAAAAGGTGATTTACAACCAGCACTGGGGGACACGAGTGTGGCATAACCAGGTAACCAGGAAGGGCTGGTCACACAAGGTCCCTGTCCATCCTCCTCCCTCCATGCCATGGAGCTGGCCAAGATGCTAGTACAGCATCGGTGCCAGTGGGTAACTCATGTCCCTGTACAGATATTTCCTCCACCCCATGTGATCAGCCTATTTTTACCCCGTTTAGCTCGAGTTTATGGCACATCCTGGCTCCTGAGCTGTAAGATGCTGTGGGAGTGGAGAGGGCTCGGCACCTCTCAGGAGAGCCTTGCATCACACAGGAGGGAGCTGCTGAGCCTGGGATAGGCATTTTATAAATCAAAAATAAACGCGTGTATCTCCATTGCCATCTAGTCCTCTCCCACACACAGCTGTTTCACTTTAAATCTCAATTCAATGTGAAACTCAGATAGAAGAACTTGAAAGAGCAAAGTATGTTATCGTTCACAAGCAGTCCAGAAAGCAGTTAATAAGGGAAATAAGATTAATAATTTATTCCTGAAGGCAGACTGCAGATCTTTATCCGTCTTGCCCTTCAGTGATTTTTATAAAATCCTATTAATGTGCCTGGCTCTGGGAACTCAGCGGTAGCACAGGTTGGATTTGGGGCAGTTCCCAGGCAGACACGGCGGCGGCAGCTCCAGCTCTGCCTGTGCCATGGCCGTGTCACAGCCAGCAGCACAGAGCTGCCTGCAGGGCACTCCTGCCTTCCTCTGGGGCCACGGACTCGGGCCAGGACCAAACCTGTGGGATGTGGGATTCACCCCCCAAATTACCACATCCAACACGCCCCACAGCTGTTGTACATCAAGCTCTCAAATTCATCTTGCTTCTACAAGAACACAATCCACCCTGTTGTGGTAATCCCCACTCTCCTGCTCTCTTTCCATGAAGGAGGCAGGGAATAGTTACCCCGACAGCCATTTCCACCCAGGAGCTGTTGCTGCTCCAGCCACCACACCACAGCCATTCCCTTCCCACACCACAAGCATCCCCACAAATACATTTTGGGGACCCAAGTTCATCCCTTGATGTCTCTGGCAGCAGCTTTTGCTCATCACTGTCTCAAAGGGATGCTGTGAGCTCTGCCAGGGAGCCCGAGGTGCCCTGGGGCATGGAACCCTCCTCATCCTCACCAGCTGACTACTCTGCCCTCATCAGAGACAGCCACCCTGGAGGGAGGCATACACTCCTGGAATATAGCCCAGGAGAATACATTCCTGGAAACCAAGGCCTGCATTGCAGTTTTAGGATAGGAAGCACTTTGGGGATTGAGGGGAGTGACGCAGCCTCCCCAGACCACCCCTTTGGCTGGGTTATAACCTGGGACAGGGCACTCGTTCAGCAAAGCCAGAGCTGCTCACTAATTCATTTGCTTAGATACTGCTAAGTATTTTGGTAATTTTTCATTAATTCCTTGTTCCATTTAACATCACAGAATCAAGACTTTTTTTTTTTTTAAATCACCCACTCCCACAACAATATTAAGCAATATTTCCTCCTCCGCACTATTTACTCCTTGGGCTAAAGCACTCGGAATGAAAAATGAAAGCAGTTACAGATATCAAACGGGCAATTATCACAATCATGGCAAAAAATTAGTTCTTAAAAGTCTCAGCCTGCTGCACTGCTCTCCAAAGCCTCTGACTCTGAGGGGAAGCATGGTGGCGGGAGCAAAGTTTCCAGATGGGAACATCTGTGTCTCATTTGCCTCAGGGAAGAAAACACCAGGAAGATTAACGGCTCCCGAGGCTGGTGGAGCCCAGACACAACACGTACAGAAGGGATACCACGGAGAAAGGCTTGGAGCAACAGCCTGCTATCAAAGATTGGGTTTTTTTATTTAATGATTATTTTGTGCTTCTACACGTGGGGAAATGAGATGTCAGGGCAAAAGAGAGCTTGGGTTTTACTTATTGTAAATGTTGTGTAGAGTGAAAGCAAGAATTGAGTTAATTATGCTTGTATTAAAAAAATAAAATAAAAGCAGCACTTTCACCATCTCAGCTATTTTTAGATAGAAAAATTAATTTTAAGAGTTGGCTTTAAGGGGTTACACTCCTAAAAGGTCTGAAATTGCTCCCTGCCCAGAGCATCAAGGCCATGGATTCACCTCTCTGGGGTCCAGTGAACACCAAGTTTACACCAGAGAGTAAGAAGTGATCCAACAAGTGGGAAACTCATGGTTGAATGACCAAGTCTCCCCTGGCAATGGCAGTAAAGACCTGTTTCCCTTAGGAGCATTCCTTAAATTCTGCCACAGTTTAGGGACCACATTTCCGAAGGTGGGCAAGCGTATAATCCACAGGTTATACAGAAGAACAACTGAGCACTGTAATTTTGAAAGTGCAAATCTGTTTTTCATTCTGCCCAGGCTAAACACCGTGGAGTAAATAAAGCTGGAACTTTTGTACCTGTAAAATTTTGGGAGGTCCAAAAGAGGGGAAACACAGTGAAAACAAGCTCTAAGTTTAGAAAGCATTTTCCACCTTAACAGAGGCTTCGAGACAGCCTTTAGGACATGATTTTATCTAGCCCTCATAAATCCTTTTAAAACTTGGATTGCTGGCCATTTAACAAGCAGCTCCACCCTTCTCCTGCTCTCCAGATGAAACACATTCGCACTGGGCTCCATTTTGTTCCCTCCTTCTCCGACCCAGCAGTACCAGCAAAGCAGCAGAGCCTGGGGAGCCGTGGTTAATTGGCATCCTCTAATTACTAATTAGCTCCAAGGGGCTCTCTGCAGCTCCAAACAGTCAATGGGAATGCATCCACTGATTTAAACAGGCTTGGGAAAAGCAGAGCTGCTGCAGCAGGCTCCGAGGAGTGACCCAAGGAACTGCACAGGGAACCCACAGCTCCCCATGGAGGATCCAGCATGGGGCCACCACCACTGCAGCCTTGCTGGGCTTCTCAGGAACGGCTCTGGAGGAGCCTCAGGGAGGGTTATAGGGTTCTCTCATCCAAGGGGAGCATTCCCAGGGGGTTCTGGCTGCTCTACAGCTTCTCCTGCACAAGCACCCCTCACAGATGCTGCAATTAGAGGTGTCCCAGCAGCGTTTGTGGTTTAAAAATCCATCATAAGAGATTTAAGCCACACATTCATCCCACCACCACCCCACAAGCTCCATTTAGGACCCTGAGCCTCCTCGCTGCCTGACTTTACCAAAAGAGCTGAGGAGAGGGCAATGAGCACAGAGCAGATCCCAGCAGGAGCAGCGAGGCCACAGCTCCCACTCTGCAGCACTGCCCTGCTCCCTGCTGACCTGCTCCAGGAAATCCAGGGGAGCACTGCAGGGCTGGCATTCCCATGGCTTCCCCAGGACAACCCCCTTCCCAAGGGAATCCTGCAGCTTCTACGCTGTGAGTCTGGTTCATCCCAAAAGTGGTGGTCACCAGGTGAGCGAGCCTCCTTTTTCACTGCCTGGTGTTTTACATCCCAGCTCTCAGCTTCAGTAGGACAAGCTGTGGGGAAAGGAGGACATTTTCTAGCCAATTCCATAAGAAATTTAGGAGGTGCTGAGAAGGATGCTGTTTCTGGGTCAGCACAGTGTGCCCCTTTGCTGAAGGCTTCCCACGAGCAGTCCCACTCTGCTCACTGCGGGATCAATCCCTGCCTCTCCAAGGACAACCATTTTGGGAGTTTCCTCTGAGAAAAGCATCCCATCCAGCAGAGGCCACTGCACTGCCTGGTTCATTTTTAACCCCAAGCAGCTGAGGGATGGTGTGAGATCCCTTATCACAGTGCCAGGTGAGCTCAGATCCCAATTCCACAGCTCCTGGCACTTGAGATCCTGCCCACCCCTGTGCCTCTGCTCCCCGTTAGCTGCTGGGAATAACTTTGGCCATACACAGGACAAGTTCCTACAAGGATGTGCATGGTCTGTACAAAAGCTCCCACAGATTGTTATGAGGGCAGCAAGGTTTACTCCAGTTTTTTGTCATCAGAGAATCCAGAAATCCTTCAGCCACAGCAGCTCCTTCAGGAGAGACAGCCTTGTCTGTGCAAACATGTCCTTTCCCCAGGCATCCCTGAGATCCACAGTGATCCTGCCCCACTGGGTACAACAAACACAGGCACAGTTCATGACTTGGATAGGTCCCCATCCCACACTGACACATCCCAGGGGTCTGCACAGCAGGGCAGGGACAGCCTGGAGCATCTCAGAAGTTCAAGCAACGCATGGAAAAAGGGGAACAGCCTGAAAAATCATTAAATCTTTCAAAATAAAGGGATGAATTCAAACCCACCTTAAAATCACCCAGTGACTGAAGATTTGGGAGCTTTAAACCTGATTACTAAAGACATACAGGAGGAGTTTAAAGAAAAGCTTTAAAAATATTTAAGAAGACATTCCTCTTGCTGTCCTCCATCTTCCAAACCCTGCTGCCTTGATGGTTTGGTCCCCAACACTATAAATGAACCTTAAAATCAGCACTGAGCTCAGAAAACAACCAGTACTGAGCAAATCTGGGTTTCTTAGAGCATCATGAATATCACTGAGCACAGGGGTCTGGGCTAATGAGAACAGGAACAGCAGGTCTGGGGTTTAAGAGTAGGGGTATCCAGTGAGTAGAGAGTACTCCAAATGAGTAAAGCACAAACTGGGATAAACTATCTCTGCATACCAGGCAGACACAAAGCAGCAGTGCTAGCAGCTCAAGCACCACTACCAATAACTGTAAATAACAGCAATTAAAAAAAAAAAGCAAGGTCACTTCTGAAAGAAGTGAGATCTCAAGGCAGAAAACCACATTTAATCCATAACAACCAACCTGACCACAGAGAGGCACAAATAACACCAAGGACACCCAAAGCTGTTACAAAAGCTTATATTAAACTAGAAAAAAAACCTCCAAAACTAACAACAAACCTGTTTGTTAAGCACAGACCAGGTACAAATCCTGACCATCTGGAGAAGGAAGCAGTCCAGAAACTCATAGTCAGATGGGCCAGTTCAGATGAAAACAATGGTCATTTTAGCAAAAACAAAACAGAAACCAAATCCAGTGCAAAACAAACCACTAACCAAGTTCTACCACAAACCCAAAATGAAGCAATCAAGGAAGGATACAGAAAAACATCCCCCTTGGGTCCCTGAAGTCATACCATTTCCAAATATAAAGCAGACTCTAACACAGAGTCTCCCTTCTCCAGATGGAGGCTGAAGAGCAGGAGCTCAGAGCTCATCACTGCCAGCCAGCCCCAGGGCTAAAGCTCCACCAGCCTTTACCCAAAACTGGGCAAGTTGTTCAGGAAATCAAGGAGCAACTTGGGAAAGATTTGGGAAATCTCTTTCATCCTCATTATTTACAACCTCCTACAAGTGCCAGAGGGGACTCCATCCCTCTGTCAGTGTCTGCAGGGAAGGGTCACAGCAGGGACCAGACTGCTCCATGGGGACAAGAGGAATGATCAGGAACTGATGCCCAGGAAGTTACACATGAATGTGAAAAACTTCTTTACTGCGTGGGAATGCCCAGGGAGGGCAAATATCTCCCTCACTGGAGGTGTTCCAGAACTGTCTGGACACAACCCTGTGCCACGTGCTCTGGGATGACCCACCTGCTGTGGTCCCTTCCAATGTGACCCACCCTGAGCTTGTGTGACCAGGAGTGTCCCTGCCCCACAGCCAGGCTGGCTTTCCCAGGCAGCCCTGGCACTGCTGCCCACACCAACACCCCTGTCACTGCCCTGCTGATATTGCTGAGGTAGCCAAGCCTCACTAATGACTCCCCAGCTCCCTGGCTCTGTGGAGAGCTCACTTCATTCACTTGGGCGCTAAGTGCATCCAGTGCTGCCCAGCTAATAGTCCCTGCCATCACTGGCACACACAGGAGCCTTGCCAAGATGACAATTCTGCCTCTTAAAAACACTCCTCACACCACTACGCAAATGGCTCTTCCTCTGTGCCCCAAGCCTGACCAGTTCGTGGGAAATTTCCACCATTCCCTGGAGCTGGAAGCACAGGAGGAGGAACACAAACACACTTAGGGATGTGTTTTGGAGGGGTGTAGGGGCCTGATGATGTAGAGGGGCCCCTGCACACCTGAAGCCCCATGAGCCAGCATCCCCTGTAGAGTCCAGGCACAGAGAGATCAGGATGGACAGGAGAACCATCAAAGTTCAGTGTTTAGAATCATGGAATTGTTTGGGTTGGAAGGGACCTTGAAGATCACTCAGTCCCAAACCCCTGAACGCCTTCCACCAGACCAGGTTACTCCAAGCCCTGCCCAGCTGGAACATGAACACTGCCAGGGATGGGGGATCCACAACTTCTTGGTCTGTTCAGGGAATGATCCCAGCAGAGATGGGTGCACAGCAGTGACTGTTTCTATGTGCCTCCTTCCCCTCCCTCTTGTGAGCAGCAGAGGTGGAGAATTTCCATGGATAACCTCTGGAGACTCAGTGAGGCACAGGGACTGGAGAGGGAAGGCTGGCTCAGCTGCTGCTGCACTCGCTTTCAACCATCACACAGCAACACAACAAAGACAAAATTTTCCAATTCATCATTCTCAGGGTTGTCCTCGAGTAGTTACCAGTAACCTGCATTAACCTGCTCCCCATCAACTGGAGCACAGGGGCAAGACAAAAACCCAAAAAGCTCAATTGCCAAAGTTGTGAGACCAGGGCACAAAACAACTCAGCAAACCCCCAAGTTTGTTCTAAACTGCCATTTTCCTTCCCTGGTCACAGCAAAGCCTGTGACACCGTGCCTATAAATTTCCCCTAATGATGCAGCAGTGAGGCAGAGCCCCATCTGTGCCTGGGCACAGGTGAGACTTTTCACTATCGTGTAAGTGCAGGCTGCCTTTCAATTACACTCACCAGCCCATTAGGCAAATTAGATTTGCATATGAGAGGATAACTAGAAAGTCAAGAAATAGGCCCTGAAGGAAAATACATTCTATAAGCTACATGTCCCTGGGAAGATGTGGACAGGGAGTTTGCTGCCCAACCCTTTAGGGCTACTTTAGGTTTTCATGGTGTTCAGGTTTCTGTCAGTGCTGGCATGGGTTTGAGGACAGCCTCTCCACCAGGCAGAACTGAAGCCAGACAAAGACATCTGTGTTCCCTGCATCCCCACCTCCCTAAAAAGATGCCCATTTCTGCAGGGCTTTGCATCATTTGCAGGTTCTGGAAAGGAGATTAAAATACTACTGGTGTGAGAGAATTTCAATTGATCCCACCTGGGTTTCAATAATATATCACTGAACTACAGAATTATTTCCAGCACCCTAAGAAGGTCCAGAGGGACATGATACCCAGTGGTATGGCATTACACAGGTGTCCCATGTCACTGAGGACACTCATGTGGACTAAACAGTTCTGCTCAGGTGATTCTGAAGAATTCATCCGCCTGCACACACTTGTTTTTTTTTTCCTGGTGAGTGTATGCAAAACAGAGACAACCTAGCTCATCTCCCAGAATCCAGATGGCACTTGCAAACCTTGTCTGTGTATCAAATGTTGTTTTTTAGATCAAGTGTCCCTGGTTGACAACACAGAACTTCACGATGCTATCTTTAGAGAGGCTTCTCTGCAAAGAAACACCCTTGGAGCATACGTTGCAGGGATATGCTAATGTGGCAGGGTGTTTTCAGCGGCCACAAATGGATCTGTTCCTGGGAGCTCAGACACCCCACAACAAGCTGAGACTGGCTGGAGATGAAGGGTCACCCAGCCCCTATGGAAAAGATGCACCAACAAGTTAAACATCGCTGAGAGAGGTTAAGGTACACCACTGGAGAGGTGCAGGGTGCACTCACAGCAAGGGTGCTCGCACACAAATGATGATTACCAAAAAACCCTACTAAATGAGTGAGGGCAGCTCAAAACAGACAGCAAAATCTGAGACTTTCCATTCCTTGACTTCTCTTACAAGTTTAGAGATTCTTACCCTATTTCCTGTTCAGCTAACTGCAAAGATCTTATAAAAACCCAATGATTTTTTCTTCTTCAAGGTCTTCACTTCCTCCTCCACATTTCATGCAAAGATAAAAGCAGCACATGCAAAGTAAGTTCTTAAACAGCCCATTAATAAAGAACAAAACTCTACAAAACTTGCAGTTTGACGTATTTCTGAGATGGTCATGTTACCTTCAATGGAAAAAAAAATGGTAGCATTTGTTAAAAGAAAACACCAGCACCCCCCAAAAAAACCACCCTGAGTTGTTCTCTATTCTCCTCAGCTCCAAGAACAAGAATCATCACCTGCATGTGAAAAAGCTTGAAAAAACCCCTGACTTATACACACTCCCCACTAAGCAGCAAAATGGCCTAACAAAAAAACAAGAAAAAACAAAGAAAGCTGCAGAAACAGGTTATGGTACAGCTCAACCCTGGGATCAGAAGGTGACACCAACAGCACTGAGGTGGCAGAAATAACCCCTCATGCCCGCTGCTGAAAAGAACATTTCAGAACAGTGACATCAGGTAAAGCAGCAGCTTTTGAAAAAAGAAAGTGATCCAGGAGGTAGCTCCTTCCATATTGCAGGCGCTCACAGTAAACACCATATGGCCTGTTAATTTAATTAGGGAGAAGAAACCCCCTAAGTTTGAGATTTGACTTTGAAGGGTTTAAAACAAGTCTGAGGAAAATCGCTCGAGATATTCCATGAGGTTGCCTTGCCTCCTTCATCCACCTTCTGACCTGCTGTGCCTGGTGGCTCTCCCCAGGCTGCACAGCACCCCTAAGGGCTGGAATTTTTTTAGAAGTCCACTACCTTCCCCACCACTGCACCTGCACAGATGCTTTCCAGGAAGATCTGGGTGGTCCATGCCAGGCAGCCAAGCCAGGAGAGATCTGGATCAGGAAGGAGGGACGTGCAGTAAATAAACAAAGTACTTCGGCTGAACAATATTCTCAGATAGCCACCAGAATTTTTATTTTAAATCTTCACAATCTACATTGGCAGGTCCCACCTGTCAAAGACAGGATGCAGCTCATGTTGAAGGTGAGCCTGACAAATGGTGGAGCACCAATGCTGAGATACAAAGCCTAAGGTCAAGTCCACTCCCCATCCACAAGTAAGTTTGCATCTGTAATCTTGAGATCAATCAACCAAGCTCCAGCTGTCCCTAAAGACTTTTGTATCTGAGGAAAGTCTCAGTGCAGTGACTCTGTTTGCTGAATAAAATGTCATTCTCCATTATGGATATATCTTCCATGTTTCTTTGTGAGCAGAGAGGGGCATTTCTAGGATCCTTTCCAGCTAGAGGTTTGCTTTCCTGCATCTGTACCACGCTGAGACACTGCAGCACCTCTGCCACACTGCCCTGCCAGGTCTCTGCTCAAACTGCTCAGTGCACCACCAGCAGGAACAAGAGAGATCCCATGGAAGTGGCTGCTGGGGCACCACCAAGAATGCAAAGCCACAAAAGGTAATGATTCCCTGAAGAATGGCCTCCCAAGCTGGAACAGCTGAGGCTTACCAGGCTCTGGTAGGGTCTCACCTTCAGCAGCCCCCTGAGGCCCAGGCAGCAGCAGGAACATCTCCATGGTGCTCCAAGGACCACCATCCCCTCACGAGCTGCTCTGGCAGGAGCCACCAGCACAAACCCCACCAGCACAGCCTTTGGGGGTCCCAGCTGGGTGAGGGAAACCCAACACTTCTCCAGAGAGGTGCGACCGACCGACCTCAGGCCTGGGTCAGGGCTTTGGCCCCCAGGCTGCTCGGGCAGGGGCACAGAGGGAAGCTCTGCCTGATGCCTCCAGCATGGGCATGAACTGCCACCCTCCTCTACTCCTGCCTGGCACAAAGTGGGTCGGGGCTGCGTGGGCCGATGGCACGTCACAGGACGTGACCCACCTGTGTTCCCCACCGTGCCTCTGAAGAGCAGGTGCATCTCCCAGGCCCAGGTAGGGCAGCAAGGGATGCTCTCTCCCTCCTCCTCTTGCCAACTGCAGCCCATCTTGTCTTGAGGAAAGCCTAGGATGCTCCATGCCAGCACTAGCCCAGGGGATATTTTAGGAGGTTTGGACTTTCATGGCACCTGCTGCCCTGTAGATAAATTGTACCAGGAGAAAATCACATTGTTCCTGGAAATTTGTAACTTCAGTTGGCATGGAGTTTCTCCTTGGCTCCTCTCAACAGCTGACTACACTCACAAATTAACATCCCACTTGTTTAATTATGTTTTCCTTCCCTACCCAGACCCAGGCTGGGATCTGTGCGTCCCTTTAATAGGTGTGTCACAGCAGTATGCCAGAGTTTCCCATTTTCTAGTAAAAAAAAAAAAAAAGCCAAAAAAACAAGCTCAAACCCAGATAACAAAACATCTAAAGCCCAGCAGACTTCTTCCTGCTAGCAAGGAAACCTCCTCTCAGGACACTGCAAAGATTTAATTTACTACCAATTGCCCTCTGGTTATTTTACATTTATGGGGTGGGGGCTGAAGAAAGGAAGAAAGCAGAGAGGGTGTAATTAGCTTTGCTTGTAAAATGTTCATCCCAGTTGTAACAGCAACTGGAGCCTATCGGGGGCTTAATAGATTTCAGGGTTTTGTTGAAGCTGAAGGGTCTGTGTGGGGCGGGGGGAAAGGCTGGGAATAAAAAAAAAAGGGGAAAAAATATTAAAAAAAAAAAAATCAATAAGTGGATCCTACATCTTGCCACAGCCCCATATGGAAGTAATCAAGCACAAGGGTGGCAGCTGGGGCCAATAACAGTCACCTGCAGTTGAGGGACGTGGGGGTTTGGGATGGGTTTTTAATGCTAATTTCCTGGAGGAACAATGCGGGCGCGGGCGCGGAGCGGCAGCGAGGGCGGCTGAATGGGGAGCAGCGGAACAATGGCTGCACCTGGCGCTGCGGGCAGCGCACGGAGCGGCAGCGCCCGGCACATCTGCTCGCACAATGCCCGCTCCCCCCTGCAACAGGTCCGAGCTGCAGCCCTCCTCATCCTCCCCTCCGCCACGCTTAGCGATACTTTTGGGGCTTTCGAGGGTTTTTTTTTGGTGAAAGGGATGGTTACACGGCATCCCGCCGGCAGGTTGCGGCATCCCGCTGCCACAGACAGGCGAGGAATGAAAACTGACTCTTGGCTTTGAAGATCTGCAAGTGCTGGCTCTTCTAAATGGTTCTTCTGGCCACCTGTGACTGTCCTCCTTCAATACCCCAAGTCGTGCTGCAGCCACCAGAGATGGGAATCCCGCGGCCGGCAGCGTGCCGAGGAAATTCAATACGCATTATTCTAAAACCTTAAGCTTAGCTTATAAAAATGCCACTGCCCAGCCCAATAAAAGGCATGATAGTTACACTTTAAAATGCTTTGAAACCTCTGAAATCGCTATTGTCCTGTCGGACATAAGCTGCTGACACACAAAGCCGTGCTAAGGTCAAGGTCCTGCCTCAGAAAATTGCTTGCAGACCCAGGAACTGAACCCAAGCCTCTCCGTGCTGCACTTTAACTGTGGGATCACCGCTCACCATTTCTTCCTGGCTGCTGCTCCTGCTCTAAACAAAGCTTTTCCAGCCGTTCCCTGAACGCTGCATGAATTAAGGCAGTCTCCATCATAAAAATAAAAGTTGAACAGACTCCCAGAGACCTGCAGTGACGCTGCCCCCAGGGACTGCTCTGGAGTGTCTGTCGAAACACATTTCATACCTAGCTCCTAACAAGCAATCAGATATGGAAATAGTCACTAGATAAAGGCAAGCTTACAATCCAGCCCAGAACAAGTACGGATAAGCCAGCTCTTATAATGGGAAAAAACCCAACAGGCAACAGATTATGACCATCTCCTGCTCAGATTTAAAAACTAGCCAGCATTGACTTAAATCTGCTGCATGTGCCCAAGTCCTCAAATGACTGTGTTCTGCTCTCCAGCTATACTATAAACATCACACATACACGTCAAACAAATCTTGTTTTTTGTCCAAACCTTAAAAGAACTGATCTGGAAAAAAAATAAGAGGCCACCTGGCTCCCCCATCCCATCCCATAACCGTGGGAGAGCGCTGCCTCCTGCTAAATGCTGCTGGTGGTTACTGCATTTATGGGTCAATTTGGGGACTGGAGGGCTGATTGACTTGAAAACTCAGCTCCTGCAGTCAAACCACACAAACCTGTCAAACCAGTGATAACCTCTACAAGCCAAACTCCACCGTGGGTGATGCAAGACAAAGCTCTGTAAAGCAGCAGTAAAATCATTTGGGACTCACACTCAAGGTGACAGGGGAAGCAGCATTAAGTGAAACCCCACTCTCTTGGGGGACCCTGGTCCTGTAAGACTGAGAAGAATAAACCAGAAAAAACCCAAACCCAACAGCCTGACCCAGGGTTCACGTGAGCAAAGCTTCCTTTGCTTTGGCGGGTTTAAACAAGCCTCTGCAACACCAGCAGATGCAAGTTGCAAAAATAGCAGCATCTTGGAAGTAAGCAGGGGCTGTGGCTCCAGTCCCTGGGCAGAGCAGAGCCTGGCTTGGCATTTTCACTGTTAAATGGAGTTTCTGCTCTTTTCCTCGGGGCATTCCCTGTGTAATAAGAGTTCTCAGATTAACGATTTATTCTCCTTGCCTTTAGCAATTCTGCTCCTTCTTCAAACCCTTCAAATCCTTCTCTTGGCTTAGCTGCACTTTCCTGTTGGCACTATTTGCTCAAACTGCCTTTGCTTTACTCCTTTTTCCTTGTTTCCCACACTGGAGTCTCTGAGTTTTGCATTATTTGTGTGTTTCTCTAACTGCTGGATGTGCTGGGCTACCTGTCTGTGAAGGGCACACAGTCATTTAGGTGAAGCCTAGGTAGTTCCAAACATCAGACTAAACATCTTTTCCATATTAATAGTGAAAATCATGTCATCCAGCAGAAAATAGCAGGGGGAAAAAAAGTGTCTTCACTTGGATGTCCTGCACCATTTCTATAAAATTATTAGGTCTGGCGACAGAGTTTCAAGCCACCCTCTTCCCCAAAATACAACCACCTCTCTCATCTGAGCACTCAGCTCATCAGGCACCCTAAATCCTTTTTAAAAATAAAGGAGCCTGAGGAAAAAAAGAAAGTTTCCTGCAGGGCTTGAGCAAGGCTCTACCAAATTAGTTGTTTAATGGCCAAATCGTGCTGCCCCGATGCTGGCAGAACTTCCGTTTGCTTAATCAGGGCTCGACCCGCAAGGAGACCGCAGGAGCAGCTGCTCCAACACCCTGCACTGCCTTCACAAATTCGGGAAGTCTCCAGGAGAGCTGCAGCAGAGGAGCACGGCTCTTTGCTCCTAGATATCATCACACCCTGTATGGCTTTGCTGGACATTTTTGGGGTTTCAAACTCCTTTGTGCCGGTGCACTTTGAGACACTGAAGTGCACACACTCCTTCTGCCTCCTCTCCAGGGACACACAGGAGGTATGTTTGGTGTGTCCCTAGAAGCAGACTTGTAATATATAGTATTTTTAAAAGCCTCTACCCAAATGCTTACATGCTGCAAAAGAAGGAAAAGCTTAAGGTGGCCCATGGAGTGGCCAAACTGGCTGAGCACAGAGCTGCAGCCCAAGCACGCCGCCAGGGAGCCCAGCCAGGCTCTCCCTCAGGAAACCCTGTCATTTGGCATGTTTAAAGCTAACCCGGACAAAGCAACACCAGAGGGAATCATCCTGCACCAGGCAGCCCAGCAAATATTCCTTTCTCTTTTTCCAGCCTGACAGCAAGCGATGCTCAGCCACATTTCAGCTCCCCAAACTTTGAGTGCTGATTTTGGTGCATCTCCTGTGGCTGGGCAGGATTTCTCCAGCACATAAAATGGACTGAGTATGATTGCACAGAAGATGAGTGGTGTAGGGGGCAGAAAAAGCTGGTAATACTTGGGGGAGCAGCTTAAATATGCAACAGAGGGAACTCTACACCAAGCTACACCAGAGGGTCAGAGGAGTAATTTCAACTGCTGAACCTTCCCAAAAGACAGGGAGGGAGCAAAAGGGCAGGTTTAAACTAAATATGCAAGATCCAGGGATTACAATAGAGAAAGAGAAAATACAGCCTGTCTACAGCCCGACAGTGAAAATATATAGGGGAGGTGTGTTCTGGTATGACAAGATTGATCTGGGAGATTTAGATGCTGGGAGCATCAGTTGCTGCTCAAGGAGTGCAAAGACAAAAAGCGAGCAGCCTCTGACACAATGCAGAGAAGCCCTGAAAACACGGCGGAAATTAAGGAAATTTGGGAGCCAATGGAAGACATCCAC
>VXBC01001964.1:217720-239667 GCA_013399945.1 Ploceus nigricollis | reverse complement strand
CATTTACGCACCCCCCCCCCAGCTTCAATACCAGCATGCAGAAACCAGAGTAAGCCTAGGCACAGCAGAAAAACACGTTCTGCTAAAACACAGAAAACGCTTCCTGCATTGCCATTTCCCCAGAAAACGCCAAATCCCAGCCCTCTGCTCATGGAGGGGGAGGTGGGGGGGGAAGGAAAAAAAAAATAACCATTCCATAGCAACCCAGAACGAGCCGTACCGCAGCTCTCCTCAGAGAGAGTTTAGTGTTTTTTCAGCTGCAGAATCCTCGCATGCAGCCGGCTGGGCTATTGAAGTTTTCCCCAGCACTGCAGAGGACCGAGGCAAGGCTGGCAAAGCGCTGCGGCCGCCGCTCCCAGCCTCTCCCCGTACCTGCTCCCGAGCTGGAGGCTCTCCCCAGCCCGCCTGCAAAAGCCAAGGCGCTCCCCAAACCTTGCCAGGGCTGAGCATCCCCCCGAGCATCCCCCGCCGCCCCGGGTACGCCGAGCGCTGCTTCAGAATAATCCCATTCCTTGCTTACCCTAGCCAGCGAGGTTGCAAGGATCCAGCTGCTGTGCAATACACCTCGTTTCTTTCAAATAGAAAGAAAAGCGCTCTTCTTCCTCCTCCTCCTCCGCCCGTGATCTTCGAGCGCAGCCGGAGCCCAGCCTGCCTTCTCCTTTCATTAGCTGGACATGTGTCAGGTCCCGCACATCTGCGATTTCTCACTGCCTGGAGCCGCCTGTCCGATTCCAGGGAAACACAGATGGATCCCAGATGGGAAGGTCCTGCCAAACAGACCAGCTCTCCACCTTGCCAGAATACCCAGCTTAGAGGCACACACCCTCGGCTCCCTGCCTGCTCCCTGCCTGCGCCGCGCTGCTGCCAGGCTGCTCGCCAGCTGATGTCACCAGGCACACACCTACCAGCGCCTCGCCGCCCGCCTGACATTAACTTGTTAAATACACGGGATTTGTTTATGGCCGGCAGGAACAGCGAGGCAGCGGCAGGAGCAGAAGCAGCTCCGCCGCCCCCCTCCCCAGAGCAGCCTTGTGCGGCACCGGGGGCACAGCAGCCTCTGCCTCAGCCCTGCCTTTGGAAACCGGGATGAGCTCTCGGGTAAACCGGCGGATTCATTTTCCGAAGGTTTCCCCATGCACTTAAATCTTCGCTGCAAACTCCCCCCCACTCCCAGCAAGCCCAGTGCCAGAGTTTGCGGCGCTGGAAAACTGGCATGTGTTAGCAATTAGAAGCAACAACAAGATAACAAGATACTGATGTTGCAAGGGTACCAAACGCGGACTGGAAAATTCAAAGGAAGAGCAATTAAATGTGTAACATACTACCCGGCTCGAAGAGGAAGTGTTAAAGGAAAATGTAAATCCGAAATGTTTTATACCGGGAGTAAACTCCACCAGAGATCTCAGAGAAGTGAGGGAGGCCCGGAGCAGGAACCCACTGGGCAGGACCACATTTGACCATTTCCCCCCTCCCATTAATGCACAGACGCGGCTGCTGTGCCACCTACAAACCTCCTGGTAATCCTGACAGGCTGCTCCCCGAGGTGCGGCGTGAACAACAGATATTAACTGGAGGCCCCTGACTAATCCCATCAGCCCGGCACCATTCACCTCCAGCCGGGCGCTGGGCAAACACGGATTCACACAACAGCATTCCTGCCTGCCGGGGGACTGCCCCGAGCAGGGGCAACCACCCCTCCAGACTGCCCAGACCATCCTGCTCCACACCATCCCACTGCCAGCTCCCCTCAAACCACCCCAGGAGGAGAAGCAATGTTTGCATTTTGCCTGCAGACCATGCACAGGCACATTTTAAGATCTCAGAAGGGATCCACTGCTCCAGTCCTTACAGCTTAGCAGGTTCAGGTCTTGATCCTTTCCAAATCTCTGCAGTCAACAACACCTCTCTCTCCAGCTACTTTTTTTGAGAACCAGGGACCTCAACACTTCCCCAGTTCAGCAAACTAAGAGCAGCCACTGCCCAAGCTGGGGGATTCTGCTTTTTCACAAGTCCAAAAATCATACATGCCAAATTCTCCACAGTTGGTGTAGGCATGACAGGATAGTTACTTGTTCACAGGCAGCAAAATGCTCCTTTTTATGAAATTCCCAGTGCTCTGGCAGGCTACTGCTAACTGCTATGTCCATAAACCTTCTGGAGGTACTGCCCCCCGGCATCTCACCTAACCCTTCACCCTGGCTTCCCTGCTGCCTACTCCTAATTAGTTTAAGGTACCTCTGCTTCCCTTTGGGAGGGGGAAAAGGCTGTAAAGGGAGAAAGCTGCTTTAAAGGAAGCATTAAAAAGCATTCTGCAAGCAGGCACGGCATGAGTCCATGAACACAGGGGCCATGATCTCCTGCAGAGGACAGGCCTCCCAGTATAGGCAGGATGCTGCATGATAATGGGGGGGGTCAATTTGAGCAGGAGATTTTTGGGCTGTTGTAGGAGCACATGAAGCTGCTGCTTCCGTGGCTGGGCAAAAACATCACTCTGAGAAGAGCAGCCTGGCTGCAAGCAGAGGGGGCACAGGTTTACAGCAGCTCTCCCTCCTCCAAACCTCACCCAAGAGCAGCAATTCTACATGCTTCAGTTAGGAAAAAAGAAGTTAATCACATTCAAGTATCAGCACACAAACACCTGGAGCATCCCAAGAGATGATGCTCAGGCAGCAAAACAGGTTGGGAACAGGCAGATCCAACAGTGCCTCCCAGCACCCCAGTCCCCACTGGAGGGGCTGCTGGCAAGGCACATCAATAAAACATTTAGGTTCAGAAAGTTCAGCTCGCTGGGGCTTCTGACACTTCTGATGGAGGTTGCGCAAAATAGCGAAGCTCTCAATATTTCATAAGCTGAGATGGAAAAACCATCTCTGAATTACACAGACAATGAAGGGAGGCACAACCCAAGCAGCTCCACCAACACCAGAACTAATAAAGCTATTTTCCTATGGACTTGCATCTCATGGTTGGCTCCCTGGCACCTCACACTGTGAGGTCCCCAACAGGAGCCATCCCCGGCCGGGTCGTGGTGACAGCGGTGGCTCTCATGTGGATTCTCTGATGTCTTCTAAGAAGTAAGCTCATGTTGCAGCTCTGTCCCCAGTGGAGATGGTACCAGGCAGATGGATGCAGCCCTGTGCTCCCAGAGTTACGAATCCAGCATCAGACACCGCTGCTCCCTGTGCTGCCCTGTGCCACCATCCCCAGGCCAGCCTGAACTGGGCAGTGAACTCGAAAACTGACTTTGGTCTGAGTGTGACAGAGGGGGGCAGGCTCTGTGATGAACAGCAGATGCTCAAGAGATGCCACCTGGGATCTGTCACGTCTTTGGGTCAAAGCCATAAGAGAAGTACCCTCAGAAGGCACAGGGGACATCCTAGGGTTGGGATAAAGGGGCTTTATGTGAAATAGGGAACCAGCACGAGGTGTTCCCTTGACTGCTTTTTTAACCATATTTCAACTTAAGGACCTGAACAGCTTGTAACCCTTCACACAAACAAAAGCTGTCCACAACTGTGACAACTGGGTTCTAACTACCCTTTGTCAACCCATGGCCAAATAAATCTCTTCAATGTTTTTACAACCTAAAGCACTTTGAAATGTCAAGAACTCAGGTCATTGCAAGTATTTTAAGTATAGTTAGAATGACTTTATAAACCTTTATGAAAAGGCACACAGCTCTTTGTCACTGTGTCCACAGCCCAGTGTCTAAAACCCCACCAATCCTCAGGGAAGACATCCCCACTTCTTGCTAGGGAGGCAGGAATAAGCCAGACCTCATGGCTCACCATCAGAGTAAGAAAGATAGATGCGTCCTTTTGGGTTCTCCAGGTATAAAAACTATGGACACCAGGGTGCCCTGAGTGGAAGTCATTGCCAAACCTTCTTTGAAAGGATCATGGATTGTGTCTTCCACATGATCCATGTGCCTCAGCTCACCCAAACCATGACCTATCCCTAAGCTCATCCCTGAGCTCACCACTGGCAGAGGCAGGTCCGTGAAGTATAGAATCACAAAATCCCAGAGTGGTTTGGGTTGGAAGGGACTTTACAGCTCATCCCATCCCACCCTCTGCCATGGGCAGGGACACCTTCCACTGTCCCAGGGTGTTCCAAGCCCCGTCCAGCCTGGCCTTGGACACTTCCAGGGACCCAGGGGCAGCCACAGCTTCTTTGGGCACCCTGCGCCAGGGCTCCAGGTTGTTCCAATCCCCATCCAACATGGCACGAGGAGTCCATCCACATGTCATCTACTGACATGTCTCTCTGTTCCCAAGAGGCTTGTCTGCTCCTAAATATGCACTAAAGCAGATTTTGTAGCCCATACATCACCAGCACAGCAGAAGGAAGCAGAAGTGCAGGCAGCATGGGGAGAACTGCTCTCCTCAGCTCACCATGCTAATCTGCTTCTGCTTTCTTCTCCTGGGAATGTTCCATGGAAAGAACGATGCAAGCAAAGTTTGAACACTGGGAGCTATTGATACCTGCTGCTCAGTGTGGTTTCTGAGGAAAGCAAGGAAATCTGAAGAATTTTTCCAGTTTGCAGTGGAATTTTTATGCCTATCACAGCCCATTGCCACAGCGAGCACAAGAGACCCGAACTGCTTCTGATTTCTCTGCTATTCCACAGATACTTCATGATGTGCCTCGGCTTTATTTTTTGCCTGCTGCATTCTTACCTCAGAAAGAAGCTTCACTTGAATTCAAGGCAACCCTGGAAAGCCTTTGCCTTTTTAAGCTGACCACTTTCCATTGCAAAGAAAAATAAATCCAAATGCACTAAGGCAGCCAAAGCCATTTATCAGGCTAAGTAGAAACCGTAAATTCATGCTAACTGGAATCTGATGGAAACCAATTGGGATCCTCCTCCTCCTCCAGGCTCAGGTCTGGCAGGAAAGTCAAACATTTTATTGCCTTCTTTATGCCTTACAAGACAGTGGAGCCAAGAAGGGACTGCTCCCTTTGAAGCAATGCTGGTGGGGTTGCAAGGGACACTCAGTGACTTGGGTTCAAGCTCAACCCCCAAAACAGAGATCAGACCTCTCCATTCCTGGCAAATTTATCACATTTAACAAACATCCTCTTTTCAATACATCCATTATTTGAATTAGCACATGGCAGATTATGTTAACAAGCTTAATTTGTCACAGAATCGTGGAGAAAGGTTTGAGTTGGAAGGGATCTTAAAGCTCATCTTGTTCCACTCCCTGCCAGGGACCCCTTCCACTGTCCCAGGTTGCTCCAGGCCCTGTCCAACCTGGCCTTGGACACCTCCAGGGATCCAGGGGCAGCCCCAGCTGCTCTGGGCACCCTGTGCCAGGGCCTCCTCATCCTCACAGGGAACAATTCCATCCTAATATCCTGTCTAACCCTGCCAAGGCACACCCTCTTATCACTTCCAGACCCTTGTCCAAAGTCCCTCTCCAGCTCTCTTAGAGCCCTGTTAGGCACTGGAAAGTGCTCTAAGGTCTCCCTGGAACTTTCTCTTCTCCAGGCTGGACATCCCCAGCATTCCAAGCCTCTCCCCAGAACAGAAGAGCTCCAGCCCTCAACAAAATCCAAATCCAATCACATTGCCTCCTTCAGGAGTGAACATGAGTGGTGTTTGGCTTTTGTGCCATTTTAATCCTCCTCAGAGAGGGGGGAAAACCACATTAAAAGTTGGCCTTAACTGAGCTAGAAGAATTTTACACCCAGAACATCCACAATCAGACATTGTCAAAAAAATCCCCAAAACAATCAGGGGGAGCAAAGATGCAACAAGGAATTAAAGTCAACCTGAGGAAGTTATTGAAACTACTCCTGGCCACCCATTAAGGGAGGGGACACACATCACCTAAGCACATGATGCTTTATTCCTGTGGCCACATACGTAAAGAAAAAACATGCAGGAACTGATGTCCTATGCAAAAATATCCCCTCCAAAACAACAAACCAATTCCTAAATCTAACACCCTTGCTCTGATTAGAAATCCAAGCTTCTGTAGCTGTCACGGGTATTTAAACCAAACACAGAAATATGGAAAAAATGAGTAATCCTATTTGGAGAGAGAGTAAAATCCAGCCTGCAGAGGATTAATTCTAGTCCAACAGCCCTGCAGCTTGACAGTATTTTCCAGATCAATAGCAGTGCCATTTGATTACAGAGATTTGTTCAAATACATACATCCACTCCCCTCCAATTGTCATTTCAGCGATTCTCAACTTTAGTTGCCCAACACCCAGACAGGAGCATTCCTGGCACTGGAAGCTGTGTGGATGGAGCTCTGCTGCAGCTCTCAGCCACCTCTCCACTACTTTAGAAAACCCAATTTCCTGTCTACATCTGACAGTTTTGCCCCTCTCCTTGCAGGACCATCCTGTTTAGCACCTGTTTTGCGTGCAGACAAGCTTTGGAAGCCAAAATCCTCCCTTTTTCAGGTGAGGTGGTGCCTTTGAGAGCTGTGTCCTGGATCAGGCACCCTACTCCAGGCTCCCAGTGCTCCTCCTCACCACCAGATGTGGAAGACCATTTACAATTAAGAAAGCACAGGTTAAAACCTAACAAAGCAGCAGAATTTGGGTTTTTTGCCTCATCCCAGGGGCCACTGTGAACGATAAAATGCAGGTGATGGATCCCCAAGCCCTTTCCCTATAGCAGGCTCACTGTATCCCAGTTTGCTTCCAACATCCCCCTCCCCTGGTGCCTTCCCTGCCACAAGCTCTGGCTTTTCCTTCTTTATCTCGGGCTCTTTTAACAAAAAGAGCTTTTCCATCTTTATCTTGGGCTCTTTTTTTTCCCACCTTCACCCTGAGCTTCCCTCTGCTCCAGGCCCTGGGACTGCACATCTGTGAGGGCTGCTGGGGCTCTGCTCCTTTCCCGATGCTTCAGAGGAACCTCCCCACCACACAGCCACCCAGGGAGGGTTCTTTTCTCATTAATTAGTTGTCACTAACCTGGTAACCTTGATTAAAAATATCCCAATTCCAGTTTGCTTTAAAAAAAAAAAATAAATCCCAAGTTGTTTTGTTCATTACACCCAGCAAAACCACCAGCTGTGGATTTTAAGCAAGGCTTCCCAGTAGCATCCCAGTTTGTTGGCTTTGCAGGTTTAGCAGTGAGCAGCGTTCCTCTCCTCCCAACCAACCACAAAAAACACATTTCAAACCTGGTTTTTGCTAGTTTTTCCTCCATTTCCTTTTTACCCATTTTTCTTCGCCAGCTCCCTTCTCCTGCTTCCCCCGCTGACCCTTTAGCCCTAACAAACGCTGGCTTTGGGGAGAGAAAAAAGAAGAAAGAGCCCAGCGCAGCCCTTTGCGCCTGGCCCGGCATTCCAGCGCTGCGCTCCCGGCTCCACAAAGTCTGATTTAGGAGCACTGCTGGGAGCTATTAGTTTACGAAAGGCCCAGCACGCCCACCCAGGCACAGGGACGGCGAGAGGCTCCCCTTTCACCGCTGCCATGTGCCTCCCATCCCGCCCGGAGCCAAGGCAGGGCCAGCCCGGCCGGCGGGCGAGAGAGCGCAGAGGTCAGGGGACAGGGCTGGACATCGGCCACAGCCCCGAGCTGCCGCAGGACAGGGTTAATTAACGGGATGCTTATTAAGAGAGTCCAGCCTCCATCCAGGCTCTCCTTTTATCCTGCCCGTTGCTCCTTGTTGCCGTGTCCTGCAACCACTTCTTCCTTTTTCTGTTTGCATTATGGTGCTTTTAATCTCTTTTTTTAATCTGCTTTTTTTACCTCCCTTCTCCACCCTCTGCTTCCACCATCTCCAGGCTCCTCATCTGCCTCTGTCCCTTCCCCAGCAGCCCCAACAGCTGATCCTGAAAATCATCACTGTCCTCCCAACCATTGGAGTCTGCTGAGCAAGCTCAGCCACCTGCCCAGGTGTCTGCTACCCTCCCAGAATTAAAGCATGCATCAGCCTCCCAAAAATGTGTGCCATGGGGAACTTAGTGGTGTGCTCTGCCAATACTGCCAGACTTTGCCCAGCTCATTATCCCAAAATGCCTGGTGTGGATGTAAGACACAGTTAACCCTCCAAAACTGAAGATCAGCTCAGTGATGGGAGAGGCAGTGAGAAAGGAAAGGGGAAAATAAGCAAATGAAGCACCATTTTGGAGTCATCAGGGTTTTGACATTCTCCAACTGGCTCCTATTAGCATTGCATCTGTTTGGGTGCCTGAAGGAGGAAAAAAAAAAAAAAATCAAAGGGAAGACTCATTTCCAGAGGTACAGAGCAATCAGCAGGTTCTCTGTGCTTCCACTGCCTCTGGAGTGCTTGGATGCAGCTCAAGGAGGACCAGGCACAGTGAACAAGGACCTGAAATTTTATTACCTTCCCCTCCAGCCGGAAGCAGAGCCTATTTGCAGATTTACAGCTCGTGTCAACAGGAAGTTCATGTTTACAAGTTTCCTGGAAAAAAAACCAGCATTCCTGTCCTCCACCACAGCCCGGTGGGAATGCTGCCTCATGGGGGAGTGCTCAGATGGGTATGGGAGACAGGAATGAGTTCTGGCCATGTAAAACATACAGACAAATAGATAAAGCTATGAAAAAAAAAAAAAATTGAAGACCAGAAGGAGAACAGTAATTCAGCAATTTGGTGGAAAATGCACAGCAAGACAGCACAGCCGTGTCTGGAAAAATACTTTTGTAGCATCTGGGATTCACACTTCAAAGAAGCAGAAGAATTTTAAGAGGATGAAAAGCTATATTCAGGCTAACATGAATTTTTCTCTTCTGGCCCAACTCTTCTGTCATTCCCATTACACTGTTCCTCCAAGAGTCACAGCCAAGCTCAGCTGGTCACACTGGGGTGGGCCCTCCTCTCCCAGTAAAGGCATTAACAGGACCACAGTGTGTCTGGTGGTGCTGCTGGATCCACCAGGAGCTGCCAGGATCCATCCATCCCCAAGCTCAACCCCAGATGGAGCTGAGGACATTGTTTATTGCCTTCACAAACTGGAACCCTGGGCCTGAACAGCCCTATCTTGTGAAACCTGGATTTAAAATCTTCCTCCTGCCTCTGGTGAAGGAGGAAAACAAAGCTATGAAAACCCCAAAAACAACAACAACAACAACAAAAACCAAAAAAAAAAAAAACCACCACCAAAAACCAAAACTGAAACCAAACAAAAAAACCCCCACTATTAGTTCCAAAATTACACAAAAGGGGACATGAGGACAGCCAAAGGTCAAGCAGCCAGAGCTCTACCAGGATGCCAAAGACCCAAATCAGTAAATATTTATTTAGGCCGTGCTGCACAGTTTAGTAAAGACAGATATGGAGTGCTTAGGGTGGTATCTGATCTCCTGAGAGAGAACACACTGCTCCCAAGGAAAGTTTCTGTCTCGACAGATGGACATTTTCCAACAGAAGGATGATCCAATCACAAGATCCCTCTGACGCAAACTCATTCAACAGGTACAGAAAACCAAGTCTCAAAAAGCCACACTTAGCTTCTCCCTAGAGAAAGGGCTGGAGAAAACCAAGCTGACAAAGCACTCAACCCACCCAATTTCCAGGATTTAACATGCAGAAGCTTGAAACAACTGAGCTGAAGAGGAAACTCAGAACTGATGCAGGCATCAGGTCCTTCCAACACCACCACAGCTGTCCCCAACCCTTGCATCCACAGGTGTCCCAGCATAGATTTAGGGTGACCCCCCTCACCCAGAGCTGCACTCATTCCCTTGAGTGCTCTTCCCACACCAATCAGCAGCACTAAGAACAAAATTCCCAGTAGAATCAGAGAGATGGGGAGGAGAGTGTCACACAATTGTCCCAAAACTTATTTTTCCACCCTAAGTCCTTATCAGGAAACCATTACTGAGGAGCTGCCTGCCCTGGATCCAAGCATTTCACATCCAGGTGTCACCAGCCCTGTGCAGGAGGATGGAAGCTCAAAGGGAAGATTTTGCAATAGGCTGAAAGGAACATTTGCTGAAAGCATCCCATCAAAGCAGGCAGGTGTCTTCTACCCCACACACTGGACATACTTGTTCAGACAACTTCAAGAGCCAGAAGAACCTAAACATCTGTATGGTGAAGTTAATTTCCATGCACAGAGAGGGAAAAAACCAAGAAAATAATTACCTTCAATCCAAACCTCAGGTTTACTAAACTTGAAACTTCAAAAGTCATTAAAAATCTTCATTTTCTACACCACCAGTTACATTTAAAAAAAACCAAACAAACAACTCAGGGAGAAGAATAAGAAAGAGACATCTTAACTTAAAAAACAACAATAAAAACCTGGAGCAGGAGATAAAAAAGAGAGATTCATCAGCAAAGCTCCTCTAAAGGGGGGTTGGAGTTGATGGCAGAGGCAGTTAAACTGCAGTATTCTGGAAAGATCTAATTTGATTTGGCTGTCACTACTGGGGGAAAAAAAATCCAATGAAACTAAAGCAGCTCAAACACATTTACTTCCTCTTCATTTCATTAATGCTGCCCAGGGCTGAGGCGAAGCTGAGTTTATTGCCCTGAGCCTGCTCTGGGGTGTGCTCTGCCCAGGTGAGCCAGCACCTCCCAGGGCTGCTCTTAACTTCTCCCAGCTGTGTTTTCCCCATGTCCCAAACGTCTCCACCTGGCTCTGCAGATGGAGCAGCTGCAGCTGAAGGCAAACACCTGGTGAGCCACAGCCCTGCCCTGCTTGCAGGGGGAGATCAGAGTTACAGCAGCTCCTGCCCTATTTAAGGCCGTATCAGGGTTTTAAGTGCTGTGTTTGTGGTTAATAATCTGCTCCCTGTGAGCCCAGGGAATCTGAACAGCTCAGCTGGGCAGCTTTGCACTGACCAGCCACCAAAAACCTCCTGAAGATGTGGAAAGGAGTGCTAAATGCAGCACAGGTCCTACTCAGAGCAGACCACCACTGGATGCTGCAATGGTTGTACCTCTACAACAGCTGCATTTCTCACATGCCAGCTTTGGGCTGCACCAACCCAACCAGCACAGGAGCTGCAGATGTGTCCAGGTCCCTGATGGGCTCCAGGCTGGCAGGAGGCTCCTTGGGACAAAGGAAGGAAGACCCTTGTCCTGTTCACTGCTGATGTCTGACCTGGTGAATACTTGGAAATTCACTTCTCTAGAAAACATTTGACAAATACTCATCCTCTAGGGAATGTCATGATGAGCAGAGCAAGAGAAGTACTAGGACTGTTTTAGAGGGGATTTTTACAGCAGTCATGTCAAGTTAACATCTCTCTTCAAGTCAATACTGCAGTCTGAGCAGGCTTTTAGTCCAACAGTTCATTCTTGTTGGAAACTCCTTACAACTAAGCAGCAGTGTCATACAGCTATCTGGTTAGCAGTGCTGCTTCAGCATTTCTTTGCACCATTTTCCTCCAAGTTCTTGGTCAATGATGGCAATATTAATAATATTTCTATTAAGAACATAAATATTAATAATATTTATATTAAGAACACAAGGGTATATAACTATTAGACTACAAACTGGAGAGGCAGACAGTGCCTTAAAAAAAAACCCAAACCCACTTCCCAACAGGCTCCAGACATTTATGGTCACCAAAGAACCAGCAAAAGAAGCTGTTTGTTACTTAGCAGTAATTTTCAAGTGACTTGAGCTGAATTCAGTATTGTAGTCATATAGGAAAAAAAAATCCATGAGAAATGTTCAAGGCCAGGTTGGAACGGGCTCTCAGCAACCTGGGGTAGGGGAAGGTGTCCCTGCCCACAGCAGGGGTTTGGAACAGGATGGTCTTTAAGGTCCCTTCCAACCCAACCATTCTGGGAGTCTATGTAATAAAATGTTGGGGGAAAAGGTGATAATTTAAGGGTTAAATTAAACCTTGCAAGGCCAATCTGACAGGAATCAGTTCCAGAAAGCCTGCAGGGTCAACTTGTATTGACTATAGAAGATCCTTGTGCAAATTAAAAGGTTTCCCTGCCTGTTTGTTTCGGCATATGGAAAAGCTGCAAATTCACTCCCTGAGGTTCTCACTGAGGAGGCTGTTAAATGCCAGGACGAGTCCCAGGACTGGGATATTTGGATGCTAAGGAGTGCTGGAGGTGCAGCCTGCTGCCATTCTCCCACGTGTTCAGGAGTCAAGTCAAATCAAGCCGACATTTGTAAAAGCCCCTCTCGGGCCCCGTTTCCAAACACCTGCAGCCCTGTGTCTCCTGGGCCCCCCAGCTCTCCTGTTTCTCAGTGCATCTCACTATGAAAATGCAGAGTGCTTGTCTTCCTCACCCATGCAGAACAGCTAATCCCAGCAGGATAATCCTGCTTTAATGAGAAAACTATAGGACCTTTGATAAAGCATATAAATATTATAAAAGCTCTACTACAACATTCCTTAGTCTCTGGGACTAGATGACAGACCTCTAAAATGAATTTTGCATGTGGCTGTCTCAAAGCTGTGGAAGGTAACACGTGGCAGGGAGAGCAAACTGCTCCCTCTTGCTTGCAAGACACCATAAAATCTGTAACAGTGCTGGAGGCAAATTTCCCATGCCTCTGGACATGTGTGCCACTCCATCAACAAATCACCTCATCCTCTGCCTGCCACAGGAGCCAGAGGATGCTGTCATCTCTCACTCCTTTTCTCCAGCTCACAGCACATTTCCCCCAAATGGGAATGGTCATGATATAGCTGACCTGCCCCAAGTCAGGGGCTCCAAAGGTCCAGTAATTTCCTACAGCCCAACAAAGAGCTGGGAGATGGCAGGAACTGTGTCTTGGGCTGCAGCACAGCTGCTGAGCTCCAAGATAAACTTCAGAGCCTCTGCCAAACTGGGAATGTGTGTCAGGTTTTGTATGAAAAAAAAAAAGATTTGAGAACAATTCCTCATTACAACTTAGGTGCAGAAATCCACAGACATTTTTTTCTGACCTCACAAGACCTTGCTCCAGAGAAGAACCCAATGAATTGACATTTCAACACTTTCTTTTCCCCTCAAGTGCAAACACACAATCGCTGAGAAAAAGCAGCGATGCTCTGACCTGACACGACCAGTCGTGCTGAGGGATAATTCCTGTGCTGTATCAGTGACTGGAATTACCAGGGCTTTGCCAACAATTTAATGAGATGGAAACTCATGCTCCCACTGCCAGAATTTGTTTGTCGGGCCATAAACTATTTAGATGCCCTGAATATTTTGCTCCTGTGTTATAAAACAGGTGTGAAGAGGTGCAGCTCCATTCACGGAGCTGCTGCTTGGAGCAGCACGGCCGTTTGGACAGATCTAAATTCCTGGTGTGCTGCATGTACTCAGGGAGAGCTGTCCACTGGCTTGTCCTTCACCAAAAGAGGCTCTCAGAGCCTGGATGGGGATAGGGTCACACCTGCCCAGAGCCCACCTGAAGCTGGACCATCTCTGAGTGGTACTGCCAGGTTCTCCAGAGCTTCCTGAGCCACCTCAGACCAGCAGGAGCAGCAGCAGGACAGTAAAAATGCAGTGCTGGTGGAAACTGAGGCAATCCTTAAACATGCACATGGGAAAAGGGGAGATTCTGTGCCAACCAAACTATCTTGTTTGGTACCTGTGAGACTGAAGGCAAGAATTCCTGCATGGATCAGATCCTGGTCTTTGGTGCTCTACTGTCCTTACACCACCAGGATAGTCCTCAGCACTGATGGAGGATCAAGGTGTGGTAAACAACATTCAGGAGCAGTGACTGAGCCTGCAAGTGTTTTTTTCTGAGCATATTTTACCATAAAAACATAACCAATTTAATTCCATTAATTTTATCTCAAACTTAGCTTTCTTAATTAGAGGTACAGGGCTCAAGGGAAACTGCTGTAATTATTAAATGGGAAATAAAACCTGATGAACACAGTAATTGCAGTGACTGAAAACTTAAATAAAACTGGTAGAAGACAAATCAAGAAATATTTAAAAATCAGCTGCTCAACAGTTTGTGTGCTCTGATGGTTATTTACCTATTCACATGCACAAAGAGGTTTATTCTTCCTCTTGCTAAAATCAATACCATACAGGGAAAAAAAAGGGTTCTTCAACAAGACAAATATATTCAAGAAGAAAACAGTCAGACAAGCACCTGGGAACGTTTTTGGAGTACTGCAGTGCAAAACCAAGACTCTTCCTCAGAAGATTCCATCAAATTAACTTCTAGGTGCTCAGCATGCCTAGATAAAGAGGGAAAACCAAGCTCTCCTGGAAAAAAATCATCCCCTGGGGGGATAAAAGGACACCACCAGTGTATTCTGGAATGTGGAAACTCAGGTGGGCCAAGGGCAGTAATCTGAAGTCAGTGTTCTGCAGCAGAGGGGTGAATAAACACCAGTAAATGCATGCAGGTGACCCACCCACAATTCCAGGCTGAGCTGATTTGCAGTCGCTGATACGGGAGCCACAAGAACAAGGCACTGCCTGTGTGCCACAGCTCCTGACCCGTGCTGCTTCAGGAGTGGCAGTGCCTCTCTGGAAGAACATTCCTGAGGACAACACGGTTTCCCAGCACCACCTAAAGTACAGCGTGTCCCGTTACTCACCACGGAAGGTGATCCATCAGCATCTGTAGTGTGAAGAGGGAGGCAAACAGCAGAAGGAAAGCAAAGTGCTAGAAAGAATTCCTGGCTAGAATTTGCTGCTTTAAATCTTCCCATGAACGCGGGCTGTGAGCTGCAGAACGACACACTCGCACCGGGAAAGCAAAATGGGTACAAGGCTCCCATCCAACTCGGATTTAATGGCAGGGAAGATAGATCTGCTCTTTGAGAAAAATCCCAATTGTTGATTTCTATTTTGTCTGGCGATGGAGTACAGTATTCCTCCTTCCTTCCTGCCAAAAGTGGTGGAAGTACGATGTGCTTTAAAGTAATTACAGCAGCTCATCCCAGAAGTGGCTGCATTTCAAACGAGGCAGGAGATGCACAAGTGGGGAGTGGCTGCTCCCAGCTGAATGTTGAACCTGCCTTCAGACCTGGGGATGAAAAGGTTCTCTCCAAAACAAACCACCACATTTGCTCCTGATATCTGCCAAATTTGGCCCCTTCTGGTCTGCCTAACCCTGCTGCACCTCCATGGGTGGCTGGAAAACCCAGGGCAGGATGGCTCAATGTGGCACCCATGGGCAGGACATGCCTTCCTACAGGGACTCAGCTTGATCCAGGTTTTTTTGAACTGGTATCTCTCTGGCTCCTCAGCAAAACTTGCAAACATTTGGCTGTGCCAACCCTGAACCCCTCTAAACACTGCAGTATTTGGAAGTGTGCAGTATTTTCATTATTGGTAGAACAGCCATAATTATCCAAATAAAACTATTACTATATTGGGCCTTTGATCATAAATAGAACTTAATGGATTTTATTATATCCCAGGAAGCAAGAGCTACAGAAGGAAAAGTATTGCTAAATGTGTTTTGCTGCTACCTATCAATTTCTCCTAAACACTGAGCACTTAAGAAATACCCAAAGAAACACATTGCTCCTACTGCATAACCATTTCAAGTTCCCCTCTGAGCTCTTCCCCTTTAGCCAGCTCGCAGGGGACATTTCAGCAGCTGAAAATTAAAGGGTCACAATATTGAGCCTTCAGATATCAGGTTCACAATGGAAATAGCAGCTGACACAGAAAGGGCTCCGCTGAGCACGGCGGTGATAATTCTGTTGCCTCGGAGCTGGAAGCAGCTCACTTACACAAAGTTTGTTATTTAACTCAGCAAGGAATGAAATAAAATGCCACAGCCATGGATTTATTCCATACACAGCCTCTTTCAAATCATACTCCACACCAGAGATCTGCTAGCAGTGAGTCTTTAACTCTGGCTGCAGTATCCTCTCAAATCCAAATAATTCTGGGGAAGGCAGTGATGGCCTCAGCATCCCCTGCTTGTCCTGCAAACCTCTGCAAACTCTTCTGCTGGAGCCCATCTTCCAGAAAACTTCACAGGAGCCAAACACCACTAGAAGCCATGGGTCCGTGAGCAAGTGACAACAAATCCGGGATGCCTGACAGGCACCACGGAGAAGGGCAGGAACAAGGAGAACTTCAGTGGGGCAGGCAGATATGCCAGCTTCCCACTTGCCCCTGCTGACATAATGCAGGAAAAGCCATCTTGCCACCCCCGGGGACTCCCCACCTGGCCCCGCTCCGCGGTGACAGCCCAGGCCTGCTGCTATCTCCCAAACAGATGCATTTATTCTCCTGAGAGCCTCCCACGTCTTATCTAGCTGGCAGTTTCCAAACGTCGAGCGCCAAGTCCGGCTAAAACCACTTTAAGCTCTTTTAGGCAACAATTCCTGAAAGCGTTTTGGCAGGGGAGCGAGGGAGGCGGGGTCCCCCTGCGCTGTCCTGCCGGGATGGGCACGGAAAGCAACCCCTGCACCCCACTCTGGAGATGCTGTAAACAGGACCTGGCACAGGAATGGATGTATAGTTTACAGAGATGCCTTGCTTCAAGCAAATTTGCCTCTCAACACATGGCCAAACTCTCACGCAATAAATTAACTATTTGGCAGCCACCGAACTAGCGCTGGAGCCAAACCAATTAGGGTTTAATGTGATCCCAATTTCCTATTTCTGAGACGGGGGTCGGGGAGGCGGGGGAAGAAGGGGGAAGAGGAGGGAGGGAGAGCAAAGTAAATCCCCTCCTGGTTTATAAATCCTTGCCAATCATCCCAGATAAACCTGTCACCCACAGCTCTAAATCTGTATTTGCACTTGCGTGCTCCGAGGGACGCGGTGGGAAAAGGCGCATCGGACGCAGCCAGCCTGACTCCCGACATGTGTTTTCCATACTTGGGAAATTCAATCATTTAAAAAATATTTACCAAGCTTTGTCTTTAATTAGAAAAACATGACGACGGATAAGGCGAGTTATTGTTTCTAAGCTAGAAATGTCAGAGATCCTCATGATGTCAGAAGATAAACCCCATCAGCGACCCGCAGACCCGCTGCCAGGGCTGCAAATATTTTGAGGGATTTTTTTCATCTCCCCTCAAAGTTCAGTGCTTTCCAGTCACAATTCATCGGTGGCTTCTTGGCCCCCAACAAAGCTAGTCATGAAGGAGGAGGAGGAGATGGAGGGAAGGCTCCTGCAGCAGATCTGCCAGACGGGTGTTTTAATGCAAACGAGCTCACACAGCTGAGGGGGAAGGAACAGAGGAACATTTGACTTCTTTGTGTTTTAACATCCTGGCTCTGGTACCTCCCCTGCACAACTACCTGCCCTCAACTAAGATAAGCAAATTAATCTCATCTGCACCTGGAAATGCCGCAGGCTGAGCTGTCCCCATACTTTGAAAAAGTGTTAAATTAAGTTTCTGCTTAGCCAAGACCCAGAGAAGTGCTCACACTCGGGAATACAGCCAAAAAATACTGCAGCCCACAATACCCACCTAAGAAAAGGAAGCTGCCTGTGCTCCAAGCAGACAACCAGGAGTTCTGCCTGCCCAGGACCATGTGTGACCCTACAGCTGTACCCCACACTACAGCCACTGTTCCACCTCTGTTTGATCCAACACCTGCAGCCAGATCCGGAGAGGCTCCGCAGGCAGGATGCACAGCTTTAAAGTATAAAGCAAATATTTGTTTTTTGCCAACAAACAAAAGATAGCGGGGATGTAACAAGCTGTCAGGCCCATTTGTGTGCTCACCACTCCTGTTAAGGCAACTGAAGAGTCTTTGCTGACGAGGTGGGGGTCAGGAAGGGTCCCCGGACCGGCTCCTCAGCGCTGCCAGCCTGTTGTGTGCCACTAGCCCAGTTCCACCAGTGTCAGCAACTGCTCGACCCAACCACCCCTCCCCAGCCCACTCCCACACACCCCAAACACATACAGCCTCCCTACTTGATCTCCTTTAGGGCTTTCTCCCTCTTTTCCTCCTCCTCCTCCTGTTGCCTCCTGGCAGAAAAGGCGGGATCAAACACACACAAAGGCCAGGTGGGAGCGTGTCAGGTGACAGATTTGGAGAAACTTCCTGCTGCAGCAACCAGGTGCACTGCTAGGAAGTGAAAGCCAACTCCCAAGAGATCATGAGGATTAAAAAGTACAGATAAGCAGGGAGAAGCTGGTATTGATGCAAACAAACTGGTGTGTCTATCGAGTCCAATCTTACAGCAATAAGTCTGGAAGCATTCACCAAGTATTTGTCTGATTATTTTATATACACAGGCAAAAAAAGGCTAACCCTACATTTTCCATTCAAAACCGTACCTGTGATGAGAGAATTCTGTAATATTTTTCAAATATTTTTTAGTGAGCTTTGAAGTGTCAGCTATGGCCCCAAAGCCAAGCCAAGAGCATTCCATGTATCTTGTGAAAACACCCTTGCAACCCAAGGCTGAGGGCTATTAGCAATGACTACCTTAAATACCAACATAAATCTACACTGGAGAAAATCCCTGCCTGAACAGTCTGATCCTTTAAATTATCCCAAGTGTGCAAAGCATGTCATTGAAGAAAACATGTGCAGAATTTGACCTCAAAGTCCAAGTGCCAGAAAAGTTGTTACCTGTAGAAGTTAGTACTGCTCTCTCATGAAAAGGGAGTAAAGGACATTTTAATTGACTTCCAAGATCAGGGTTGATTAATCTGGAGTGCACAAATACAGCCAAAATGATGTCCAGGATATGTCTGTAGCTGAATCAAACAAGGGTGTGCACACACTCAGGATGTGGCACAAAGAGATGGGAAGGTGACAGGGACACAGGAGAAGTTTTAAGCCTCAGACACTGGCTGGACAAATGCTCTCAGGAAGGTGGTTTTCTGCAAGAGTTCCAGGTAAATCGCCAGTCTGGGTGGAAACCCTTCCCCTGGGACTTTTTACATCAGAGAGGTGGATTCACTTCTCACCTCTCTGAGTCTTACAGCCACCTCCTTCTTCTGAAGGGGAAGAGTTCACCTCTGATTCTTGCCAGCAAGAGGGAAACCTGAGCAGCTCCCCCCCTCTCCAGGGGCTCATGGCAGCCTCTCGAGGTGCCTGTGACTCCTTGGCAGCTCAGGATGATGGAAAGCACTCTGCCTATTCCACTCCAGTCCTGCTTCCAACAGAGTCAACTCCACAAGCTCTCCCCCAAGTACAAACTCTTTTCAATCCTCAGAGCACCAGCAAACCAAAAAACTCTTTCTTTTCTCTGCTTTAAAATGTCAATTTATTTCACTGTCCTGAACACTGGCACAAAGGAAGAGGAACACCTAAAGCCTTTCATTTTACAATGTATGAAAATCAAGACTAAGTCCCTGAATGATCCATTTCAATTTCTGGCCATTGGAAGTATCCACATAAGAAGAGCATATTCATGAGAACCAGTATGTGCCTTAAATGAACATGGACCATCCCAAAGTTTCAAAGTAGTCCCACGTTTCCTCTTTCCTTCCCCATTGTTAGTTTCACACTGAGCACTGATCCACTTCCCTGTAACACACACCCAAAGAAATCAAGCAACCTCCTGACACTGCCAGGTTCTGTAAAAATCAGAAATCATTGGGCTATGCAGACAATTAGATTTATAAAAATTATGAGTCTGATTATTCACTTTTTTGATAAACCCCAACCCTGAGTGATGTCTCGTGCAAGTGTTCACACTGTTCAATAGCTGGCACTAACAGGGCATCCTTACCTGATTTATCTACAAAGACATATCTATGTCCTTATCTTCATAAAGCAGCTGCATGGCTCACCAGGCTTATCCTTAGCATTCCCCAATGGATGCTGGGCCACAGACACATTAAACTGAATAAGAAACCACACTTTAGCTCCCACTGAGTCACTCCAAGCATTCCAGGTGCCCTCACCCTCTCCTGCCAGGGGCTATGGCCTTGCTGTCCCTGCTGCCATAGGGTCAGTGATTGCTTGCTCAGTTCTGTCAGCAGGACCCAGATGAAAAGCCCTAATCACACAGTAACAGACTGGTTTGGGCTGCTGGGAACCTGAAAACCACCTTGTTCCACCCCCTGCCATGGGCAGGGACACCTTCCACTATCCCAGGCCGCTCCAAGTCCTGTCCAACCTGGCCTTGGGCACTGCCAGGGATCCAGGGGCAGCCACAGCTTCTCTGGGCACCCTGTGCCAGGGCCTCCCCACCCTCACAGGAAGGAATTTCTGCCTAATTTCAGACATGGTTTAGTATTGCAAAACTCAACAGCCACATACACATCCATATGTTCCTGCCAGGATCCAATAAAATATTCAAACAACTTGTCCCATGTTGCAGAAAGTGTCACAGCTGAGAGGAACTGGTTTCACATACCCACCCTGAAGCTATGATGGAGGCACAAGATCCCTGTCTCCCTTAGCTTCAAATATTTTTAGTGGGATTTCAAAGGTCTGACTCTCCTCCCTGTGCTCAGTCTGAGGGAAGCAGAGGGGGAATCTGACCAGTCTCTGCACACACCACTGAGCTGCACCACGAGCAGACACACTGGGTGGGATTTGTTTCATCCAGCTCCTCGCTGCCAAAGCCTAAGCCAGCTCTCCTGGACTCCCTTTGCAGTCAATGAAAAAGCCCAGGCACCTCCAGTGAGGAATTTGTCTCATTCAGAGAGAGGTGTCCAAGACTGGAGAGATGAATCACGCTCAGCAGTGCCTGCTTCTCCGATATGACTTCAAAGGGAGCTTGTGCACAGACTTTGGACAGCAGGGTTAAAGCACACGATCTCACCCGAGCTCCTTCTGTGGGGCCTTTTCTGCAGGGCTGACAAAATGCAGGTCAGCAGCCAGGTGCCCAGACTCTCCAAAGCCACATGGATGTGGACACAGCTCTGTCACCACGGTGCTCTCCAGGCACCTGGGACACCAGCTTGACAAGTCCACACACCTTGACAGACTCATGTATTTCCAACTGCCTTAAGGGGTAACAGCCTCACCCCAACATCTCTACACATTCTGCCCTAAGCAGCACCATAAAGTATAAAACCAACTTCTGTCACTTGGTAATTCCTTCTCCATATCAGGAATGCAGCTTTCAGAGTGGTTTCCACATTAGCATCAGCATCTATCTTTACACTGCTTCCCTATGAGCCATCACACTTCATTTTAAAATTCCTGAATTTCCTGAGCTTTGGGATGTGCTTTTAACTGCTTTTCTCCCTTTCCTGAGCAATGACTTACCCAGAGAGTCACCTTGAGGCCGTGATCCAGCCCATGTGTAATGGACATTGCTACACACAGACATGCCGGCTCCATCCGGCACCTCGCTCCTCATCCCGGGATGGCTCAGTTTCCATCCCCATTGTGGACAAACAAGCACAGGCCACAAAAACGCTCAGGAGGCTGAAATATGCTGAGAGGCACCACGTGCTCTCCTGCCAACCCCAAGGCTTTCAGAGGGCACAACACTTCTGGCAACAAACCCAGGATTTTGGGGAAATTACCGCACGTGGAGCTGAAGATAGCCACCTTCCCAGCCCCACGCAGGAGAGGCGCTGCTACGAGCAGGATTTATATAAGTGCACAGCACTCGCACACACAGGTGTGTGCCCGCAGTTTGCAGCAGGGGAAACACTCGTGCCCAGCTCTGCCGTGGGTATTTCACTGTGGGTATTCCCATAAAGTGTCCCAGACATTTCACGGACGTGTGGGAAGCGCCAGGAGGGTGCAAGCCCGCTTTGGCTGCAGCACCGAGGGCGGGCTCTGCCGGCCCCAGCCCCGCCGAGGGGCTGCACCCCTTGTTCCGAACCCCCTCCAGCCTGGAAATCCCGCACAAAGCCGGGCACTGCCGGGCTGGGCTTGCGGCTGGGGGTGCCCAGGCCAGGAACCCGCACGCTGAGACACACACATTAATCAGAGGTGGAATTACAGGCTGGGATACAAAGCGCGGCTCCCCCTCCCGCGGCCCGCTCCCCCGGCCCGGCGCCGCCTCCCGCCCGTGCCCCGATCCCGGCTCTTACACTGGCAGCTCCCCGGGATCCCCACCATGGCCCGGATCCTCGGCGCCTCCTGCCCGGCCCGGCCCGGCCCTCGCCGTGACGAGAGCGGGGGCGCGGCTTCCCCCGGCCCGCCCCGGAGCCGGGCGGGAAGGGCCGCGGAGAGCAGGGG
>VXBC01001964.1:200146-217199 GCA_013399945.1 Ploceus nigricollis | reverse complement strand
ACACATCCCCAAAGCTGTTACAATACCTGTACACCCCCAAAAGATGTTACAACACCTGCATACACAACTCCAAAGGGGCTACAATACCTATACACCCCCAAAGATGTTNTAGAATTTCTCTACACCCCCAGAAGATGTTAGAATTTCTGTATACATGTCTCCAAAGGTGCTACAATACCTGTACACCCCCAACAGATGTTAAAATTCCTGTACACCTCCAAAAGATGTTAAAATTCCTGCATACACGTCTCCAAAGGTGCTACAATACCTGTACACCCCCAAAAGATGTTAAAATTTCTCTACACCCCCAAAAGATGTTAGAATTTCTGTATACATGTCTCCAAAGGTGCTACAATACCTGTACACCCTCAAAAGATGTTAAAATTCCTGTACATCCCCAAAAGATGTTAAAAGACCTTTACACACATCCCCAAAGCTGTTACAATACCTGTACACCCCCAAAAGATGTTACAACACCTGCATACACAACTCCAAAGGGGCTACAATACCTATACACCCCCAAAGATGTTAAAATTCCTGTATACGCATCCCCAAAGGTGCTACAATACCTGTACAGCCCCAACAGATGTTAAAATACCTGCACACAACCCCCAAAGCTTTTACAATATCTGTACCCCCCAAAGAGTTACAATACCTGAGGATGGATAGGGTTGTCCCCAGCCCAGCCCCAGTGCCTCAGGTGTGCTGTAGCACGGCATCCCCGGCTGGGTAACAATTAGCATTGACTCCATGATTGCAGAAGGCTGATCAATCACTTTATTATACTTTACTTATTAATAAACCCATTACCTTACAGACAGTCCAACACAGTTTGACCCAACTGGTCCTTGAATCCAAACACCATCACCAGTGGCCAATTAAGAAACAACCTTTTGGTAAACAAATCTCCAAAACACATTCCACATGTTCACAACAACAGGTGCAGCAAGTGAAGATAAGTATTGTTTATCATTCTTTTCTCGGAGCTTCTCACAGCCTTCTCCAGGATGATGTCGGGGAAAGTTGTGCCTGTTGCTCTCTGTGGAGAGAGCTGCTGCCACAAGGTGTTGTTACCAAAGTGGTTTTGCTCCCTCCTGGCACTTCCCATATTCCAAGCCCAGCTCTAAACCACATCCACAGAGTCCCAGGGAGTCAAGCTGCAGTCAGATACCCTTGGCAAAGGTGAGATGTGTTTCCATTCCTACAAGCCAAAGCTTTCACTGCATGGATGCCTCAAAACCTGGAAATGCCAGAGTTTGGGATCATGAGAGTTTCACTATTCAGAGACTCCTATTCAGGGTTTGCCAAGGCTGCAACCTCATAGAATCATGGAATATCCTGAGCTGGGAGTGACCCACAGGATCACCCAGGGCAGCCCCTGGCCCTGCCCAGACCCCCCAACAGCCCCACCCTGGGCACCCCTGGCAGCGCTGTCCCAACGCTCCTGGAGCTCTGGCAGCCTCGGGGCTGAGCCCATTCCCTGGGGAGCCGGGGCAGTGCCAGCACCCTCTGGGGAAGAACCTTTCCTTTACGCTGAAGTCCAATTGGCATCTGAAAACAAAGCACAGCTTTGCTCCCATCCTGGAGGGATTTGCCATTTTAGGTGTTCTCTGGGAAGCTGAAAATATGCCAGCTAGGTCAGGAATGCCCCAAAAGACTTGGGAGTAGCTGTAGGAGGAAGATATGTGCCTGCAAATTGGGTTATAGCGGGGGTTTCCCTCCCAGCAATAAAATAGATATGTGGTCCTGGAAGCAGGACCCAGTCTCCTGCCCTAGGGAGATGTCCTCACCAGTTACCAAGTCATGCTGGTAACAGTGTGGCTATGGATGTCCTGCTTCAGCCTAGGAAGAGCTCACTCCAGTGAAAGAGAGCTCTTGGGATGTGGCAGGAGATCCCACCTGGCTGCCCTAAGGCACTGTCTGTGCCCTCAAGTCACTGCCTGTATAATCAAGGCGCTGAGATCTGTGAGCCTTCCTTGGGGAAGAAAGGGCACACAGGTCAGGGCTGCTGTTTCCAGCAGGACCATGCTCCCAGCAAACTGGGTTTGACCTGCCCCAGCCCTGGGCTGGTGATTGCTGGCAGCAGCCCCTGGCCAGCCCAGCCCTGCAGCTCAGCAGTGCTTCACTCCTGATGCTCAGTGAGCCACAGGCTCCGTTGGAGTTTGCTGGCCAGGAACAGGCATCTCTTGGGCCCAGATGTCCCAGGATGGAGCAGATCCAAATTTGCACTGAAAGGACAGGACCATCCATCCAGTCCCATTGTCTCGGTTTTAACTTTGTGGCTTTGTCTGTTCCCCGGCCCCTCTCTGCCAGAGCCCGCATCCCCCGCACTGCTCTTATCTCCTGCCGTGCTGGCTGCAGCTTGGCTCTGGCCTGTGTTTGCCACCACTTCATTTCTGTGTCATCTACAGCCTCCCTGGAGCCAGCTTGACACCGGTCAGGCAGAAAGGGCCATTGTGTGGGGCGCTGATAAGGGCTTTGTTTTTATTAACTGGTCCTTAAAGTCTGTGAAGCTCCTTGGAGGGTGGCAGGCTGGGTTCCTTCAGAGCCCACCGTGGTGGGAGCAGCTTCGCAGGACACCTGAATGTGCCAGTCCCAGCCTGGCATCTCCCTGAGGCTCACCCAGGCTGGAGGCCTCTTTGTGCTGAGGGCACAGGAGATGGAACTGCTGTGGTGACAGTGTGGGGCTGCTGCTGCCCTGCTCCCTGTCCCATCCCTCCAGAGCACCACAGCCTAGAGAGACGAGTCCTGGTGTGAAGTGTCACTGCTCAGCTTGAGGAGAGGATGATGAGGACTGGGAGAGCAAAGCAGAGCACTGGGATGTGCTGGGGAAAGCTTTGAAGGAGCAGCAAATGTATTTTCAATTTCCTTTTTCTTCCACAGCTTTGGTGAAGCCATGGAGGGCACAGGGCAGCTCCATGACAGGGTCTGTATTGCTGCTTGGTTTCTAAAGATGGAACAGCTTCTTTGGAAACCCCAGACAGGAGAGGGTTGTCTAAATAATGCCCCTGGAATACCAGGAAAAGCTACACATAAAGCTTGGCAGGCCTCAATGCTGATGAAGGGTGCAGCTGCTCAGGACAGCAGTTTTGGGGACATTTCCATAGGTTTATGTGACTTCCCCACAGAAGCAGGATCATGGTTGAAATGTGGCCATCCTGCTGCTCCTCCAGCAAGTGTCTGCTAGGGAGAGGAAATGGTGTGGGCAGGGAATGGGATCTCTGTGCTCTTTCCCAGATCTGAGACGAGTGGTGCCAGGTCGTGGGTGAGATGTGGGCATGGTCTTGTGGGGAGGATGAGCTCCAGCCCCTGATGTTCTGTGAGCAAGGGGAGTATTGCAGGGAAAATGCAGGTGAACCCAGGATGGGAAGAAATGATGATGTCTGACTCCAGTTCAGAAGGCTGAATGATTTCTTTATTATATCTATATTATAATACATTAATATACTATTTAAAGAGAGATACTAAAACTACAACTTACATTTCTAACTACCATATCTAACTAACTCTAACTTCACTGTGACTCTCTCCCTGAGAGGGTCCAGACACAGGTGGATGTGATTGGCCATCAGGGCCAAACAATGCTCACCAGAATCCAATGAACCAATCACCCCAGGTAAACAATCTCCAAATGCATTCCACATGGGAGAAACAAGGGACAGAAATAGAAATTGTTTTCTCTTTCTTCTCTCTGTGCTCCTCTATGAAAATTTCCTGAGAGAGCAAAGAATGTGGGTACCACAGGGGAGCATGTCACGTGGAGATACCCTCTGCCAGAGCCTGCCCTGCAGGGAGCTCTCCTTCCCCACCTCCACCTCCCCACATTTTAAGCTGTACAGAGAGCTGAGCTTGTCTCGTGCTCTGTGGAACAACAGCCATCAAAAGAAGGTGTCAGATGCAATTTTTCCTCTGCTGGTACATTGGTAGACAGAGCAGGGTTTATTTGCTCCAAGAGAAAAAAACCCACCCAGGCTTTATGAGCCTGGATTTCTGTGCTGCGTCCAACCGAGCAACACCTGTTCACTCAGCTGATGCTGCTGCATGTCCTTGAAATAGGCTGGTAGATGAGAGAAGAGACTCTACAGGCACGTGGACTTCATTTGGAATGCTTTTCTTTCTATCACTTGCACACATCATGTATTTTGGACAAGAAAAAGACTTAGCCCAGTGCAGTGTGTGGAGACACACATGCTGGAGAGGTAGATATATAATAGATATATATGTCTCAGTGTTTATATACATCTATCACACCCCAGTGAGCAGCCACAGATTTGCAAACAGCATTTTTAAGACTATAAATACACAGCCACTATACAAGGTATGTATCTATGGCCAGTAAACCACCAAAATATTCATACACGCCCTCCAAAAGTCAAGAGGTGCTCCCACCCTGTTTAGAACATTGAATTGGATCTCAGGCAGTCAGGTCACAGACACTTTTTCTGTGGTGAATTCTCTATCAGGTGCTTGCTGTATGAGCAGGTGCTTGGCCTCTGCTCTGGTTGTTTGCTGCCATCCCACAGCTCAGCTCATGCCATGCTGAGTGAGCTGTGCTCTGAGGATGGGTTTTTTCCAGTTCTGTTTGCTGTCCTGCCACCTCCTTACCCCTGCCTGTGCACTGATGTGAAGCACCATTCTGGGTCTGGTCCCCATCCTTCAGCTCATGCAAAAGTTCTACCAAAGGGAACAGGATGGACAGGAGGGACATGGAGCTGTTGAAGCAAGTTCAGAGGAGTGATCAGGTCCAGACCAAGGTGATCAGAGGGATGGAGCAGCTCTGCTGTGACGAAAGGCTGAGAGAGCTGGGATTATTCAGCCTGGAAAAGAGAGGCTTCAGAGCAAGTTAATTGTGTCCTTGAAGTACCTGAAGGAAGCCTGCAAGAAAGGTGAAGAGAGACTGTTTACAAGGGCTTGGAGGGACAGGACAATGGGGGGTGGCTTCAAACTGAAAGAGAATAGGTTTAGATTGGAATATTGAGAAAATATTCTTCCCTGTGAGGGTGCTGAGGCCCTGGCACAGTTTGCCCAGAGAAGCTGTGGCTGCCCCTGGATCCCTGGAAGTGTCCAAGGCCAGGTTGGAAATGGGCTTGGAGCAGCCTGGGATAGTGGAAGGTGTCCCTGCCCATGATGAGAATGAGATGATCTTTAGGGTCCGAAAAGTCTGTGAGAGACGGTCCGAAGTCCCCCTCATTTTTGCCTCATGATCGTTGCAATGGCAGAGACTGAGATCCTGGAGACCCTGACTGGAGCTCTGGCCTGGCTGAGGTGGATGCTCTCCTCGTGACTGTTTGCAGGTGTGATTGCCCCCACAGTGCACTGCTTCGAGCAGGGACTGCCGAGGGGCGACTCGCCCCATATGCTCACACCTGAACCCATGAATCTTCCCACCTCTTGGCCAAATGAACGTTCTGGGGTATCTCCCACGGAAGATCCCTCATCTGCCTCATGACCACCGTGACGGACGGAGATTGAAGCTCCCTCCCAAGGACTGAGACTGAGACCCCTATAATTCTAACACAGGGGCGCTCGTCTGACTGAAGCGGGATGTTTGCCATGTGTTGCCTGCAGGTGTGTTTGCTGGACCAAGAAAACAATGGGTCTCGCCCACTGCTGAAATTGACTTGCCCCACTTCAGAACACGGACTGTCTGTTCCCTTTTTTTTTCAATAGACTCATTTCTCCATTGCCTTTTGCCTGCTCCTCCCTAAGCAGAGGACTATAAAAGACAGCTGAGTTAACCAGAGACTTTGAGACTCTCCCCGACGGACACAATGGATCTATTGGCTGGGACCACAAGGATTTCGTCTCTCCGTTGGTGGCTATTCCTCCCCCACCNATTCCTCCCCCACCTCTTTCTCTCTCTCTCTCTTTAGCCTTCATCTCCTTTCTAATCCTTCTATGGCATTTGCTGTGGGCACTCAATGAAGGTGCATTTGTTGTGATTAAACTGACAGTCCCCTGCTGTTTGTCTTTTGCACTTTTGGGATCGGTAAACGAACCATCACGACCCCAGCTTGTGACACCCTCCAACCCAAACTTTCTCTGATTCTCTCATTCTATGAGACCTCATAGCCTGGAGTCCCCCTCTGAACAAAACCAACATGACACAGGTGGCTGCAGGCTGCTGAGCTGGAGGGAGCGAAGGACTCAGCTGATGGCTGCGGCCCTGGGTAGAACAAGCTCTATCAGGCAAAGATGTATGGCCAGCCTTGCTCCCCACAGCCTTGTCCTGTCTCTTCCTCACCCCTGCTGCCCCATCTCAGTTCCCACACCAGCTCAGTCCTTCCATTTCCTCTACAGTGAGGGCAGATCTGGTGGCAAGGATTAATGGCTTTCATCAAAGAACAGCAAACACAAAAGCAAGAGGGAGCGTTGTTTGGAAATCTCTCATCTCACAGGTATTTGTAGCTCTAAAATGCTGAAAAAAAGCATTACTGTCATAGAAATGAGTGAGAAATGAGATAAAGGATTTCTCTCCCAGGGCAGGCCAGAGCACCCTGCCTGCTTCCTTCGCTGGGAACTGGTTTTCCAAACAAGGAAAAGAGAAAGTTCAGCGCAGGCATCATTAACCAGGGTGAGAATTGAGTGAAAGGAGAGTGAGGCAGATGGTGCCAGAAGGGAGGTCTGGAGTTTCCCAAGGTCAGTCCTGGTGCCTGGTCAGTGTTTCTCCTGGCACAGTGAGAGTGGTCAGCATTGCCAGGAGAGGCAGTGTGTCCAGGGGGAGGGGATGGGATCTCATTGAGCAAAAACTTCTGGAGGAGAGGATGGGTGGGACGAGACCTGTTCAGCAGGTGGGAGGCAGAGCACACAGCGGCTGTCGAGCCCGAACAGGCAATAGTTCCGTGATAAAATCTTGGGACATTATTTATCATGCTGGTCCCTTTCTTCAAACACCAATGTTTGAGCATGAGGGTGTCCAGCCCAGCTTAGAAGCTGTAATCCTGTCCCTGAAACCATTTTAGACCTTCCTCGTTTGTATATTCAAGCTGATGGGTGCTCGCTGCAGCCATAAAGAGGCTGATACTGTTTTGAATATCTTATTTGTTTTCCAGAGGCCATCTGGCTGCATTTCTTCATTGTTTGAGAAAGCAGTGACACTGTCAGTGCTGCATTACCCAAAAAATGCCCTGTGCTGGGAGAGTGAGTGACTGGAGAGGCAGAAAAGAGATGTGTGAGTGCTCAGCAGTTGCAGCTGCACATCAGGGCTGTGCATGACTCTATGAGATCTCTCAGCATCTCACTGAGAGAAGCAAACTCGCTGTTCAGGACCCTGGGAGCCAGCGAGGAGCTCCTGTGCCATGCCATCAGCTCCTGTGCCATGCCATCAGCTCCTCTGCCATGCCATCAGCTCCTCTGCGATGTCATCAGCAATCCACATCACTGGCTGGCCAGGCACCCCCCAGCTTGTGCAGCTCAGGGTTTCAGCTCTGGGTGTCCCACCCAGTGCGTGCAAACTCGGATGGCTGCTGGGATCCACAGATCTGCTCCCAAGGGAGCAGTGAGGAAGCTCAGTGCAGGGCAGGATCAGGCCAAGGTGATCAGACTCCAGTGCCTGGCAAGAGCTGAGGAAAGGCCAGCCCTCACACTGGTCTGGACTTGTCAGGGGATGATTCCCTGCTTGCCTTGCTTTTGGTGTCTGGGGGCAGGGACACCACCCAGCCTTGGGGACACAAACCCACAGTGTGTTTTGGTGTCATTCAGGAACCTGCAGCCACAAAACTGCTCAAACTTTTAACTCTGCAGCCTCAACCCAGCCCCTTGTCACGCTCGGAGCAGCCCCGAGCTGAGCCCTGCCTGGCCGTGCAGGCTGCCTGCCATCTGGCACAAGCAGGGCCAAGGAGAGTTAAATAAATGTTAAATACACACTAATGCCATGTGACACCAGCAAAAGGCAGTGAGTTCAAGCTGCAAGAGTCTGCTTATGTAAACAGCATCCTGAAATTAATATTTACCTTTTAAAACAAACAGATATTTGGGGTGTTTCACAGCCTTTCTGCCTAGCAGATGCCAAGAACAACAGCTTGGTACTGCAGGGAATTGGCTTGACAGCTCAGGGGACAGTAAACTCCCCACCAGTCTCCAGACTGCGAGGTCAGAGCCAGTCCCTCTCTTTTCAAGCAGATACATTCGCACAAGTGCCAGATTAATCTTTGCTCAGGGGCTGCGACCTCTAATGAGGAGTGGGAGCCACCCCGACGTCGCAGGCGGGGAGCGAGATCCGAGCGGCAGATGGGCTGGGCATGAAGGATTTGGGGATGCTCGGAGCTGTCCCTTGTCCACAGGGGCCTTGGGGAGGCAGAAGGGCAGTCCTGTGGTGGCTCCTTGGGTGGCAGCATCGCCACCAGCCTGGCTGCTGTGCTCCCCTTCCAGCCTGACCTGCACCTGTGGGTAAATCCCAGCATTTCCCTAAGGAGTGATGGTTTTGCAGATCACCACCACAGCCCCTGTCAGAGCACAGCCAGGCCTGGGGATGCTGCTCACACACCCTGGCTTCTGCTGCTCCTCCATTGTGGCCCTGCCCATCCTCATGCGAGCACCCAGCACTTTTTGGGGTTTGCTATGTTATTTTAAAACATTTTTTATCATTTTCCAACAACAGGATGTGAGAGGCCACAGCCACAAAGCAAAAGTCAGCTGCCACCATGGAGGTGTTTGGCAGTAAACAGAATGAGTAGAGCCTGGGGTAGGAGCCTGATTTTGGGTTTAATAGGATATTTTTTGTAGATGCTTAAACAGAAGGAATTTTTGGTGTGTTTTGCAGCTCATAACTTCTACCATCATTCCCTGCTGGATTTTATTTCAGCCCTCTGCTCCTAATGCACCTTCATCCCTGGCACTGTGCTTCCATCCTTGTCCTCTCAGCTCAGGATGACTCTTCCCTCTTGGCTAGGGTGCTGATCCCCTCCCAATCCTGCCTCTGCCTCTGGGTGCACTTTTCCCAGAGGATTTTGGGGTGGCATGGCTGTGCAAGGTCCATGCTCACAGCCACCATGTGCCTGTCCTTGTGCTCAGCTGGCTCCTACTTTGGATTTTCAACTCCCTCCAGCAGATTCTTTGTGATTTTTCAACCTCCCATGGAAGGGGAGAAAGAAGACATGGGATGCTGATGGGCCAGGGATGCACCAGGGCTCGGAGCAGAGCTGGGAATCCCAAATCCATCCCTCCAGGAGCACAGAGATCCCACAGATATTGCACCCTGCATGAGGGGACACAGGGCTGCCACTCACCGTGGATGACAAAGTGACAGCGCTTTTGGGGGCCGTTACCTGCCGGGCACGGCAAAGCAAACCCGTTGACAGTGCGTGGGTGGGAGGATGTGGGGAGGCTCTGTCACCCCTGGAAAACAAAAACCAGCAACGACGCCAGCCTGGCTGCCATGGGGCCCCGCCACGGGCACGGGGGTGATGGGGGCTGATCAAACAGCTGACACCCCAAAAGTGACGGCAAGGCAAGCTGAGCTCACTAAACCACATGAAGTTTAGGGTGCTCGGGTGCCAGGGAGGGGCTGCAGCCAGCCTGGGGTGTTCAGCCTTTCCAGAGTGGCTGTGCCGGAAAAACGAGCGTGTTTGTGTACGGGTTCGTGTTGAACACCTCTTTCTTTTGAAATCTAATCCTCTTTGCACTGAAACTGCTGACAGTGCTTGTCAGGGCTTGCAGTCGCGGTGATTTAAAAGGTGATAGCGAGCGGTAAGAAATCCTTTGCCCCGCCGAAGCCACACGGGGAGCTCGCAGCGGCTCCGCGCTGGGGAGCGGGGCTGGTGGTGCCACCAACACGCTGTGACAGCGGCACCCCGCAGGAAGGGCCGCTGGGCTGCTCCCCGACTTCCCTTCCTACAATCAGCTCCGTTTGCTGACGAGGTCAGCCGAAGCTGAGCTGGAAAAAGAGGGGGAGGTTTTCTACTGAGTGACAACTTCAGGGTAAAACTGGGAGGATGTGATCGGGTCGCTGGCAGGTCTGTGGGGACATGGGGACAGGACACCATGGGTGGCTCTGGGGAATGCCATCAGCCAGGTCCAGCTCCAAAGGGGGCATCCAAAACACTCTTGTGTCTGCAGCACACCTCAGCACCCCTTTACAAATAAATTAAAACTCAGTTATGATGTTTGGTGCATGTAATGGGGTGTCAATTTTCCCTAAGTAGTGGCTGATATGTGTAAGATAGACCTGTAATCTCTGCTATTAAAATGAATGGGTAAATTACATTTTACATGAAAGCCTAAAAATCAAGGCTGCAAATAGGCAGATTCAAATAATCCTCTGTGAACTGGAAAAAAGAAATACTGGAGTTTTGAGGAAGAGCCATGCCCCATATAAACAGGGATGTTTTCAGAACTGGCAGGGAGCAGGACTCCATATTTCTTCAGGGAATTAACCACAGAGCTTGGTTAGGGGTGATGGATTAGAAGATTAGAAGAAGGTTTCCTGCCAACTGATTTTGACCACGGACTTCTGTCACTTTGCCCTGCCTGTGTCCAGCTTCACGAAGGGTTTTGTGTGAGGATTTCCTCACCCTGAGGTTTCCAATGAATATTTTTATACAGAAGAATAGTATGAAAGAAATCTTTATATATAAGAATATAAAACGTTTAAATATGAATACATAATTTATGTACAATATATATGAGAGATTTAATTTCTTATCCAAACCAAACCAGAGAGCAGCAATTCTGCTACAGGTAGCGAGGGCTGAAAATGATGGAGCTGAGGGAGGGGTTTTGCTGGGGGTGATGAGTTGGATATGATCCCCCCCAGGCCGTTCCCTTGCACTTGCAGCACCTCTGCCCACCCTTCCCTGTGCCCCCGCACCCAGGAGGGCACAGGGCAGCTGCTGTCCTGGCCGGGGGCTCCCGGAGCACCCGCAGTGTCTCCGCGCAGCCAGAAGGAGCGCCGGGAGCGTTTCCAGGCTGCGGAGATGCCCTGCAGAGGGGCATGGCAGCTCCTGGATGCTCTGCCCGGCGCTTGGCACGTGCCGTGGCCGCAGCTCCAGGCCTGGCCTCCTTCCCACCGACACGGCTTTCCTAGAAAGCTCTGCCTGCTGCCGGCTGGCCGCTCCTGCCGTGCCCTGGCCCCCTCACCAGAGATGCCATCAGCCTGAAGGCGGGCGGGAGGGGGCCCAGCAGTGCCAGGACTCCTTCCATCCCTGCCCAGGGGCTGATGATCCCGAAATAAGTCCTGCTGGAGCGCCTGGCTGTGTTTGGGCTTGAGTGTGGATGGACACGTGGGTGTGCCCATCCTGCCCTGCAACATCACCCCGCACTGCCAAAGGGCTCCAGGTGATGAGGGAATATGCACAACATAGTTTGGTTATCACTTCTTTTTTTTTTCTTTTTGGTTATCACTTTTTCTAATTTCTCTTTTAATAGCTTTTAGGGTAAAAAATAATCCAGGACCACTAAGGAATTGACAATAGTTGAAATAGCTGAACCTTCTCTCCCAGCCTTCTCTCCCAGCCTTCTCCTGCCCTGGGTCCTCTGGGCTGGAGCTCACTGCCCCGAGCTGCCGAGCCATGTGGCACAGGGTGGTTTCAGCTGGAGCAAGGGGACATTCCAGCTGGGCAATGTCCTGTGTTAATTTGGATGGAAGTTCATTTTGGAAAAGAGGAGGGAACAAGTGTGTGACATTTTCGTTCCAAGCTCAGGCTTCGCTTTATGTGCTCAACCGTGGAGTTGGAAATCAGCAGAAATTGAAATAATGAATTTCACTGTTACTGACTTTAAAAAAAAAATCCATTAACTGGCAAATTCTGAAATGTCATGATTTTTCCGGCTGTTCAGCACAAAAACCAATCTGGAAGTGTCAGTATCCGAGCCCCCAGCAGTCCTGACTGGCTCCAGAGGCTCCGGTGGATCCTGTGGGGTCCCCGTTTGCTTTGGCTTCCTCAGGGAGGCCCCTTGGCTGCACCCCACATCTTTAGCAGAAGGACATCAGCCTTGCTGCCATCTCCCAGTGGCACCTGGGGCTCTGCCCATAGCACCAGGAGGGTGAGGGGTTTTTTTTGGAAGTTCTGGCTGGACCACCCTCGTGGATCAGCCGTGCAGTACCTGCCCCAGGATCGTGCCTCTCCCGGCCGGAGCCGGACCCAGGGGCAGCCCAGGGTGCCCTGGGAGCAGCCAGCTCCACCCGGGAGTGGTGGGGAGCACAAAGCCCATATCAGCAATGATTTCCTGACAAACAGTGCAGCTCATTGTCTGTTCTCATTTATAAACTGCTCCACACCAGCCATCTGATATCCATTATTACAATTACAAACAACCCACAGTAACTCTCCAGCTGGTCAGCTCCATCCTAACAGCACTGCAGCCATTCAAGGATGCCATATGGTACCAGAGTTTCCAAAGCAGCATTGTCAATCAGCCTTATTAATTTCTGAGTTCATTTCTTTTCCTTTTAGGGATATATTTTTTCCTTTCTTTCTATATAAGACAGAGACATTTCTCTGGCCTCAATTTGGAATATGCAGCTTGACAGAATAATTGAAACATCTACATCTCTGAGGCAGCTGGCAGGGAAGGGAAGAGCCTGAACTCTGTGAGCAGCCCGCCGAGTACTGGTGCTCATGCAAGACCTCCAAGTGTCTCTTCCCATCTATACCCCAGTGCGTGCCACGAGAATATTAAAAACCCATTAGATCTGGAGTGCCGGACATGGCTGGCTCTTTACTGCAGATGGAGGGTTGCTAATGGCCATTTCCCTTCGATCTCTGAGTCTCCTTTGAGCTATATTTATTTTTTCCCCAACATTTTGGAGCCTACGGGTGGTGTCATTGGATCGGTTGGAGATGCTGAGGTGCTGCCAGCCCTGCTTGTGCCCATCCTGTGGTGGGCAGGAGCTTGGGAGAATCCCAAGGTGATTCCCAACTGGATGGACTCTTCCTCTGAGGTGATTTCTGGTGATTTTGTGCCTGGGCACTTCCATGTGGCACCACTGTATGGTGTATCTGTCACAGTGTCACTGTGCACTGTGCTGAGGGAAAGGGCTGTGCTGGATGTGCCATTCCCAGCCCTGCAAACACATCCAGGCACTGCACCACAGCCACTGGCTGCATGGACTGCTGGGCCTTAATTTTTGCTTTGCTTTTGTGTTTTTTAGCAAAATCAGCAATCACCCAGAGAGGGTTTCTTCCCTCACTCGAGGCAGCAGGATTTTGTGGCTCTGAAATGCTCGGCTCCAGCTAAAGCTCAGCACCTGAGCTCCAGCAGGATTTTCCTTCCCTGAAGGTGGGATAGAAGTCATGGGGTGAGTGGAGGTGGAGACCTTTCAGGATGAGCCATAGGCACCCTCAATGTGTTCCTGTGAAAATGTCTCCCCACACTTTCATGTTTTTTCTCTCCCCAGCTGGCTGTGTGGTGTTCATAGCTGGAGCAAAAGCTTCCTGTCAGGATGTAGGTGCCTCCAGCAGCACCCCAAACATGCTGGGCTGTGGGTACCCACAGCTGGGGGCCTGGCAGAGCTGCTCAATGCAGGATTTCACTCCTGGCAGTGATACATCACCACGGAAGAGGAATCAGGCTGAGAAGAGGGGAACGTCCAGCGGCTCCTTGCGCCGTGGCGGGTGAGAGCAGCAGGTTTTGGGGCCGTGCATTATGCAGATCATGGGGGATTATGTAAAACCCCTTTGTTCATCCTCCCAGTCAAGGGCAAAGAGCTCTGTGGGGCCAGGACAGTTTGGGGGGGGACATCTGCAGCCGCACAGATGGTGACACTGGGGCTCCAGCCACCGGAGGAGGACGTCCCCTGACTCCCTGTCCCACAGTCCCTACGGGCGTTTCCTCATTGCTTTCAGCTCTTGGGAGTCCAGTGAGGATCCAGCAGCTAGCCAAGGCTTAGCCCAGCTGTGCCAGGGGCTTTGCTCCTTCCCAGAGCTGTGGGCAGTGCCCAGCTGCAGAGGGAAGCACAGGGAATGTGTCAGGCCCCTGGAGCAGCACCCCTCAATGACAGCTGTCACTGTGCAGTGCCTTCACCCACGAGGAGTGCAGGTTATGCTGCTCCTCCTACCCGAGGCGTGGGCTGGGAGCCCTGTGACACAGCTATTCCTTACTGCCATGGCTTTTGTCTGATGCAGTGCACACACTTTGAAGGGTACACTGAACGAGGTGGATTGTTTGATTTATCCATTATAACAAAATAACATTTTTTTTGTTGCTGTTTCACACTTGTTTGGCTCCCAGCTCAGTCCCTGTTCCCACCTGGCTCTCTTCAGCCATGGTTTGGTGGCCAGCTCGCACTCCCATGGGGATAGTGCCAGGCATGAGGTGCTGTCCCAGAGGGCAGGGGAGGTTGTGTCTGCATGGATGAATTCCCACCTCCAGCTGTGCCCTGATCTCACCTGATGTGGCTCATGGTGCTGCTGTGATGGGGCAGAAGCCTGAGGCCCTGCTGGTACCTGTGGTACCCACATGGGCTGGGTTTATGTTGAGTTTCCCTCTGGCTTTTCCCTACTCTCAGGCTCTCTCCAGTGTGCAGGGGAAGGTTTCACAGCCCTGTGTACATGGACACCCAGTCAAAGTTCACTCTGCTGCCATTTCTCTGCTGCTTGGAGTTTGGCTCTGTTGTATCCCTGCATTCACCAGGACTGTACATCCCAGCCTTTGATCCCAGCTCCCCTCCCTGGCCAGGTGCTGGGGCCTTTCCAGGAGGGCTGGAAGGCCCAAAGGGGTATTGAAGGGGTTGGTTTTGATCCCCAGCAGCGATGAGCAGGACCCCTCTCCCCAGTCCCACCATCCAGCACTGTCCCCCCTGAGCTTCTCTTCCCCTCTCAGCATCTCCCCACAGGACACACAGAACTCTTTTTCCTTCGAGCTTCTGAATTTGTGACATTTTGCTTGATTTTCCCCCTCTTTCCCCTCTGTCTCTCAGTGAACCACAACCCTGTCTTCTGCAGAAGGCTCCTCATTTCCTCTGAATCTCTCTTGCCATGGCCATGGGGATGTTGGAGCCTCTGGCTCAGCTCCTGCCCTGTCCCTCCTGCTAAAGAGGCACAGATGATTGAGTCCCTCATGATGTGACAGTCACACTTACAGAGCCTGGCCTTGGGCAGCTCTATTGTTTCCCCAGATTCTCTATGACATTTGTCCAGAGGTGTCCTCGTGCCTGTGACACTTCCTCACAGGCTGGGAATGCATTGGGAGAGCCTCTGGGATCTCCTGTGTGTCCCCCCAGCCCACTGCTGTGGGGCCATGTGGTGCCCTGTGACTGTCCCACAGCACAGAGCCACTGCCCCAGGGCTGGCTTTTCCTTTTTCCCCATCCCTGATGCAATCCTGCAGTTATCCCTTTGCTCCCTGAAATGTGTCCAGTTGCTGAACCCCTTCTCTTTCATGACTCTCCCCAGCACCAAGGCTCCAGGATCCACACTTGCTTTTGCTTGAAGGTTATTTGGGATATTTTTCCCCCACAATTTTTTCTTTTCTGTGGGATTTTGCTGTTTTCTCAGCATTCTTCAATTATGATTTCACATACCTCCAGGAGCTGACTCACTGCTGACACCATCTTTTCTGAGGATCCGAGGGAAAGCCAAACCAACGTGATTTTCTGGTCTCATTCCTTGGTTCCTTCTGCTCTAGCCCTTCCTGACAGGCACAGTTCCATGTGTGCCACAGGGAACACCTCCCCACGAGCATGGAGCACCCCCTGGTTCATGCACCACATGGCCGTGGTGCCCTGGGTCAGTCCTGGCATCACCTGAACCCCTTTCCAAAGGGCTCGGAGCACAGGCTGGGCAGGGGAAGCTCTACACTATCACCCCTCCTGACTGTGATTGCAATTTATGCTCACATCAGCAGAGCACAGAGTATTTCCCTTTTTCTCCCCAGGCTCTTGAGGGTGTTAGAGGAAAAAAATCCACTCTGCCACTGCTCTGCCTGGAGCTTCCTGCACCAGGGATGGGGACACAAGTGGGCAAGGGCATGATGCCAAGGTCAGCCTTTGCTCCAGAGCCTGCCCCATATCAGCTTTCCAAGAAATTCTGCAGCAGGAAAGAAAAAAAAAATTCATCCTATTTTTTTCATTTGCAGCTGGAGCAAGGCCAGATTTTGCAGCAGAACATTTTTTGGTGAAAATGGAGCTGCTGTCTTCTGCCCAGCACTCATTGAATGGCCCCTGCCCGGACACCACTGAGGGATGGCAGAGCCAGGGCTGGGACATTGAGCTGAGGGCAGCAGCCACTGCCTGCTGGGTTTGGGGACCGAGCCTGGACCCCAGGGGGTCCCCTGTGAGGTGCCACCAGAGGGGACCGGCGGCCTCTGCTGCGGGCTGGGATCACAACTCCGCTTTGAAAACTCTCCAGTGCTTTGTTCTCCCCCTGATACAATCCATTTGGAGCAAATGCAGTCTCGGAGCATCTTGCCAAGCCCGCAAGCTTTGGGGAGGGCGGCTGCTGCGAAGCATTAGCGGCAGATAAGGCCTCCTCGGGGATGGCTGGCTGGGGAGGGAGGGCGGAGGGGGAGTCTCGCCTCGCCTTGTCCTGGCCCGGGGACTTCGCTGACAGGGCAGCCAGGGAATGCCAGCCTCTGCCTCGGCTCCTTCACCGAATTCATCCTCCCACTCTGCTTTTCCTTCACCTCTTCTCCTGTTTCTTCATGCTCCAGGGCCTGACCCTGCTGCTCCTCATATCCCACCCTCGATGGTCCCTGCCTGCCGGGCACCCCCGGGTGCCGCAGCATCCCCACTCCCCATGGGAGCTCAGTGCTGAACAGAACAAGGGGCAGAGAGATGGGATTCAGTGGCGGGGCTTGGGATGGAGCCCCTGTGTTGGTCTGAGCCCCGGGGCTGGACTCACCCCACCTGCAGTCAGTCACAGGTGTGCGGGAATTTTTTAAGCCCCTGGAGGCAAATTCCTCGTCCTGCCTTGTCCTGCCCGATCCGTGCAGACAGAGGAGGCTGGAGGTGCAGGTAGGGGATGCCCGGGGTACCCTCCGGCAGGGGCAGAGGTGCAGCCAGGGATGCCCGGGTCGCGGTGAGGTGCCAGGGGTGGGTGAGGGCTGTGATAAGTCCCTGTGGGCTGCGGTCTGTCCCCAGCCTGGGGACCTGGGGCTCTCGGTGACGGTTGAGGGGT
>VXBC01001964.1:157602-179296 GCA_013399945.1 Ploceus nigricollis | reverse complement strand
GCCCCGTCTGCCCACCCCAGCCAGGGTGCACAGCCCTTCCCAGGGCCCCAGTAAAGCTGTGGTGGGTTTGGGGAGCTCTGGGTGGTACCTGGCTGAAAGCTGGCTGCTGCAGGAACAGTCCTCCTCATTGCAAACATCTCTCCTTTCCTTTTTTGCAGCAATTGGACCTTCACTCCTGCCCCAAGACCATTGTCTTCATCATCCACTCCTTCCTGTCGGCCAAGGTGACCCGGCTGGGGCTGCTGGCGTGACGAGGAGCAGCCCAAGCCCCTGGCCCATCTATGCACCTCCTTCCTGGCCGAACCCAGCCCCAAGCCATCCCAAGGAGACTGCAGCCCCCATGGGATCAGTCACCCCCACCAAGGAAAAGCCCCATCCAGCCAGGAAAAACCCCTCTCGGGGCGTTTGGGGCCAGCAGTTGGGTGAAACCCCTCTTGGATGGCAGCACCAGGATTTCTCCAGTGCCTTCCTCCCCTCCTTCCTTGGTGGCTGGAGAAGCCCATTGGGAGCCCATGAGTGGACACGTGGCCATCACCCCAGTGCCTTGAGAGATGATATTTTCTGTACAAAGAACCCATTTGTATTCATGTTTTATATTTATATTGCCCACTTCCAAACACTGATGCGGCAGCTCTTCCACACCTGGGTTGGATCCCTTGGAGAGTCCCCAGGTCCTGCAGCACAAGGACCCCTGTGTGTTTTTTCCAGACAGGCAACCCAAGGGCTGGAGGCCAAACCAGCTCTAAAGTGCTTAAGGGACAGGAACTGCAAGATCAGCTGTATTTGCCAAATTTTTCCATATTGTATGGAATGATAGGAACCACTTTTCTCTGTTGGAGTTGGACGGTTCGTTTGGTTTTGTGCACTCTGGGGTCATTTTATTTCTTGCTTTGGGGGGGAGGGTTGTCAGGTGGCTGCTGCAGAATGACTTCTTTTACGAACCAAAAGATTCTGCATGGAAATGCCTTTTCTGGGGGGGTTAAATAAACTTTGCAGATCACAACCAGCAGGAGCCAAGATCTGTCTCCTGGTTTCACTTGGAGAAGTTGAAAATCAGTTTGTGGCTGGTGCCTGGGCTGAGCCTTGGTGTGTTTTCCACCAGAGGGAGGAAGGGATTTGCCTGGAGGCTGCTGTGAGCTGGTGGTGCTGAGGACACTGTGAGGGGTTCAGGTGGGGACAGAACGTCTTTAAGGTGCCCAACTCTGTGCTGGGAGTGGCAGAGAAGGACATGCTGATGCCAGCACCAGCTTTGGTGATATCAGGTGGGTTTGGATTCCCTGCACTTTAGGATGCTCAGAGGAGGGTGGGCATCATTTCCAAATTCAAGAAAGTTGTGTTTTTGGTTTTTATATTTTTCCAGTAAGCGCAGCTGCCTGGCTGAGCAGCAGCAGAGGCTTGGAAAGTTGTTGGGAAAACAGGAAAGGGCTCTGTTTGCATCACTGCAGTGCCAAGTTCTGGGTTAAACATCTCCTTTTGGACTGGCCCTGTCCATTGGGGGCACCTGGAGTCTCCCAGGAAAGCCATTAGCCAGGGACTAAAACACTCAGGCTGCAGGCAGAGGCACAACAACTGATTAGCAGCAAAATAATACCAGAGAAGCTGTGGCTGCCCCTGGATCCCTGGAAGTGTTCAAGGCCAAGCTGGATGGAGCTTGGAGCAAGCTGGGATAGGGGAAGATCTCCCTGTGCATGGCAGGGGGTGGAATGAGCTGGGCTTTAAGTTCCCTTCCAACCCAGACCTTCTCTGATTCTGTGGTTTTCAATGATGTCAGGTATCCTGCTGCCCTGTGAAGGGGGGAGCCTTGAGGGAGGTATTGGGGTGACACACCTGCTTCTGCCATGTGCTGAACTGCTCCCCAGGGCAGGGGCCCTGATGTTGTGGCAGCCTGTTGGAATCTATGATATTTAGATGATTCTGAGGTTAAGAGAGTCTCTGTCTTCCAGCCCCGTGCNAGGGCTCTGTACAGGGGGGTTCCTGACCCCCTGACAGGGTCCCAGACCTTCCAGGGCAGCCAGAGGGATGCCCTGGATTCCCACAGCAGCCTTTGGGGTGCAGGGGGAGAAGTTGCAAAAAAAGGAAGGAAATCTATAGAAATAGAGAGCAACAAGGGCAGTGAGGTGTGTGTGATCTGGGCAGGGAGGAACTGTGGAACCACAGGTTTGGGTTGGAAGGGAACTTAGAGCTCATCTCATTCCATGGGCAGGGACACCTTCCACTATCCCAGGGTGCTCCAAGCCCCATCCAACCTGGCCTTGGACACTTCCAGGGATCCAGGGGCAGCCACAGCTGCTCTGGGCACCCTGTGCCAGGGCCTGCCCACCCTCACAGGGAAGAAGCAGCACAGTAAGAGTTTATTTGGTGTAAGAAATAATTCCTGTTGGGTACATCTGCACTCAGCTGCACAGCTGCTGGCAGGACAGGCTGATGGAGAGGAAGGGGATGTCCCGTTCCTCCCAACACAGCTCCATGGCTGACAGCAGGAATCTTTTCTGATGAACAAGCCCTTACTTCTTATTGCACATAACTGTCAGATTTCCAGGAGACCTCGCAAAATGGATTTGCAAAAGAAAAAAAAGAGATCCCCTCCGCCCCCATTCCTAACTGTTAAATCAATACAACAAGTAATTTAGAAACAGATGGTGTATTTTTCTATGATCAAAAGCATGTCAGCACAAGGAAACACATTATTATTGCAATTTACCTTCCTCTTCTTGCCCTGCATCCATTACTCTTTGGGGTTCATTGCAATAAAAGAGGGAATCGTTCCCAATCCAGAGCAGATTTCCTATTAATCTTATGGACCACAAACTGCTCTGACTTTCCCAATGCTGGTGTTCCATGCCTGAGCCAGGGAGGAAATAGCTCCATTTGGAGTTGGATATTTATTTTCTTGGCTTTCTTTGCATTTGGTGATGGTATGTGGATTTTTTCCCTTCTACATTTTATGGTGGTTTCTCAGCCTCTTCACCCTTCTGGCACCATCAGTCACTTAACAGGATCCTTTCCCCAGGGATGCTCCTGCAAAGGGGCCTGTCAATAGACAGCTGCCTCCTATACTGAGGGTCTGGAGCACCAGGAGGGGCTGAGGGAGCTGGGGGGAGCTCAGCATGGAGAAAAAGGAGGCTCAGGTAGCTGGAGAACTCTCCCTAAGCCCAGCAGGATCTTGGATTCCTGGGAAGATATCTGGAGGGGTGCTGTGAGCACCCAGGGGACCCTGGCTGTTTTCCAGGCTGGTACCGTAAAATCAAGGCCAGTGCTCATCACAGACCTCAGAGTCTTGGGGAAAAAACATTGCAGTTATTCCCTAACAATCCTAGTTTGCCTAAAATTTCCAATGCTCATTGATGTAAATGTCCAGAAACATTCAGACATCTGGAATCACTGAATTTCTCTGCCCAGGGAAGATTTCGGGGTGGGCAGCAGGGACTGGATCCCAGTGCAGAATGGCATCTGTATGGAGTGATGAACATTCCTGCTTGGGACCACCACGCTGTTCTCTGGAGAGGAGCAGAAGTTCTTAAGGGTTTTATTCTGCCAGGCAGATGGACTAGTATTTTTAAAAGCAGCTTTAAAATAAATATAATGAACTCTGCTTACAGACCTGGAATGATGGGAATCAGGTTAAAGCAGATTTTCTCAGCTCGGTCACTTGGAGGCAGCTGGAGTTTTATTTGGTCACCACAACTGGGACAGCTCAGGGCTCACACATTCAAAGGTGTGTGAGTGGTAGGGAATGGGAAAGGAGAAGGGAAAACAGCCCTGTTCTGCTCTCTACATGGAGCTCTTGGGATGCTGGTTGCCAGAGCAGGGCTGAAATGGGGAATGGAAGTGGAGGCACAGAGACTTTGGCATCAAAGCCCAAGCCATGCATGGAGAGAGGTGGGGGATGCCAGGGGGGGTGACAGCAGCCCAATTCTGGTTCAATCCCTTCCCCTTTGGGAGAATCCAGCCAGGCCACGGCGAGATGAGCTCTGTTTCCTCCACAGGGAAACCCGGCGCTGTCGGCATCCCCGGCAGCAACATCACGAGCAGGAATTTTCCCCAGAAATGGCTTTTCCAGGTTGTAAGACCTGAAAAACAGCCCTGACTGAAGGAGCTGGAGAGGGAAGAGAGAGATGCAGCGGGAAGAGTGATTAGGTTGTCCCCAGCTGTTTGCTCACCCCCGGCAGAACACAGTTTCCCTCCTGACACCGCTTGTACTTCCATTAGTCAGCTCTGACCTTTCAGTGCCGTAATCAAACAAGACAACCCAACACTTAAATCTGAGTGTTTAGCACTGACATTTACAATTGGTTCTCGAGTTGGAGAGACCAAATGAAAATTTCCTGGCAGACAGCATGCTGCAGGGCAGGGGGAATCAAGTAATTCCTCTGCTGGACTGCTGGCATTCCGACCCACTTTTCTGCCCGGTGCAGCGGGTGGTGTTTGGGCTGGAATAGTATCATTGGAATGTCAATATTCACCTGGAGTTTGTGTCATCCCACCCACATCACCCCATCAGGGCATGAGGAAACTGGATCTGGCATTTGATGGGTGTAAGCAGGAGAGATCTTCCCCAGAAGGGAGCCCTGGGGGAGTGGGGAAGCTGTGTTAAATGTTAGGGATCCGAGGCTGTAATGAGGATGTTTTATCACGCTCAGCCTCGGCTGAATCCTTCCCTGGAAAGTGAGCACTTGGTGCATCCTGTGGCACATCCCTTGGTGCATCCCATGGCACATCCCTTGGCACATCCCTCAGTGCATCCTGGGGCACATCCCTTGGCACATCCCTTGGTGCATCCCTTGGCACATCCCTCAGTGCATCCTGTGGCACATCCCTGGCTCCACAGCCCCACATGTGCCCCATGGTGGCAGTCTGGCTGTGCCATCCTAGTGCACATCCCTGGACAAGGAGAGGCTTTTCCAGACCTTTCTCCAGGGGAACCAAGCCCAGTGTTTGCCTGGTGAGGATAAAAGCCTGTGGGACACTGGGGTGTTCTGGGAGCCAAAACACCCTTGGGAGCCCCCAGGTCCTACATCCATCCCCCTTGTCCTCATGCAGTGTCTTCTCCCATGGGAGAGCTTCCCACTTGATGAAGTTAAATCCATTGAGGAAGTGTCTGGACAAGGTTTCCCACACTGCTGCTCATGATGTTCAGTGCTCCTCCTGCCTCCTCCAAACAGAGCAGTCAGGCTGCAAACCAGGACAGCACAGCTCCTCTCCCCTGCCTGGAAACAGCCTCATCCCAGAAATAGCCTTAAACAGTCCAAAATACCCTGAATCTTTTCTTCCTTTGCTAATACAATACTTGAATAAATTAATATATTTGTTTTAATTACAGAACTTAAGCTATCCAGAACTCTCTTGCTGTATTTTCCCAGTGTTGCTCCATGAGCTGCTTTCCTGAAGAACCAAAGTTCTGTGCAGGGACATCCCATTAGGATTTGATATGAGAACTGGGATCAGCATTTGTGTCTACAAATACAGATTCTGGGGGTTATCCTGTGCAGGGCCAGGAGTTGGACTTGATGATCCTTGCGGGTCCCTTCCAACTCAGGATATTCCATGATTCTATGAAAAGCAGTGGGTTTTTTTTAAAGGTTTATTTCTCACCTTTATTAAACTGCACCTAAAAATTGCACTTTATATATGGTCAGCTCTCAAATGTGGTTGGTGCTTAGGGTACCCAAACAGCCCATCCTGCTCCATGGGTGCTGCTGGAAGCCAGGGATGGGAAGCAGGACCTGATAATTGATAATTTCCCACTGGGCTGCTGCTTTCTCCCATGTTCCTGCTCTTCTCATTCCCTCTGGAAAACGCTTGTTCCTCCTTTTGTGCCTCCCCAGTGCTGCGTGCTGGGTCCCTTCCAGGTGGCTCATGTGACATCTCCATGGGAACAGGACATGATGTGGAATCTCATGGATGGCAGGAGAAATGAGTCATGGATAACCCTCTTCTCCCGTTGGAATTAGAGGTAAAGCAAATTGAGGGAAGATGTTTTAACCTGTGACATTCTCAGGGAGACTCTCCCCCAAAATAACAGGGCAGCTGGTGGGGGAGGTTTTCAGCCATGTCCTTGGGTGGGAATCTCCTTGTTCACAGAATTCACAGAATTCACAGAATTCACAGAATTCCCAGAATTCCCAGAATGACCAGAATGACCAGGTTGGAAGAGACCTTCAAGATCATCGAGTCCAACCCAGCCCCAACACCTCAACTGAACCCTGGCACCCAGAGCCACATCCAGGCTTTGTTAAACACACCCAGGGATGGTGACTCCACCACCTCCCCGGGCAGCCATTCCAGAACTTTATCACTCTTTCTGTGAAAAACCTTTTCCTGATATCCAACCTGTATTTCCCTTGGTGCAGCCTGTTTTGGGGACACAGAGCAGGTTGGTGTGGGCAGGGAGATGCTGTGCCCAGGTGGGACCTCAGTCCAGCTGGAGCTGTTCCTCAGTCCCTTTGCCTCTCCCAGCCTCTGTTCCAGGCAGAGCTGGCCTCTCCACAAGGCTGAGGTGGGAATATAAACACCTTTTCCCTCATTTCCCATCCCCAGGTGAGGACATTCCCATTTTTTCCTGGGCTGGGCCCTATTTCCCTCCCCCAGCTGCTGTTTCCTTGCCATCACACACTCTCCAGGAGCTTCACCTCCCCTCCCAGGACTCTGCTGTGTGCTCCAGCTAAATCCACTCAGTACCTCACTTCACCTGCTTCCTTTTAAGACCTCAGTAAGGAACCTTTTGCCCTACTGTAGGCAAATCTTCAAGTTTCTGGACTATTTGCTCTCTTATTTCTACTATTTTTGGTTAAAAATAAAATACAATAAAAGCTGAGAGTACAGAGGGAGGGAAGCAAATGGGTGTCATGCAGCATCCCTGGTCCTGATGAAACAGGGAAAAGAGCCCACAGGTGACACCTGGATCATCCTCCTCACCAAGAGACAGGGAGGCAGTGGTTTGGATGCTGTTACTAAAAACACTGGGGGAAAATTCAGCAGAAATTCAGATGTTTTCACCCCAACTCTGCTACTCATCTTCTTTGGGAGCAGGGATGGGTTGGCTTTGTGCCTCAGTGTCCCTTTCTGTATAATGGGCACATCCCTGCTCCCTCCCAGTGTGTGTTGACAACAGAAGAAGAGCACAATCCTGCACCATGAAATATCCCAAGGAATGAAAACCTTTGGGAAAATTCCTGTAATGTCTTTGTCCATCCCTTTCCAAATGTAAATGTTATGGCACTTGTCTGTAAGGAATTGCTGGAGTAAAAAATTGAATTGTTCTTTCTATCTATCTATCTATCTATCTATCTATCTATCTATCTATCTATCTATCTCTATCTAATCTATCTATCTAATCTCAATTGAATACATCCATTTAATTTCCCTCCATGTGTTCTCAAATAAATGAGGTTTCAAGAGGCTCAGTCCAGAGTGGGGCTCAATTGACAACCAGAAGATAAAGGTTTGTTTTACAGCAATGAGATGAAAAGCACAGAAAATTTGGCTTGGTTTTATAACACTCATTCAGGAGTCCAGAAATGGGATTTAATGTATGATGTGGTGAGATACAGATGAGACCTATTCAGAGTTCCTGTGGTTTTGTTATATTACATATTATCAATGCTGCATGGGAGATCTTTTCCTCCCCAAAATAATTCCTTCTGAAAGCAGAAGGTTGTTTCTGAAGGCTTTGCTGTACTGGTGACACATCCATATGCAATATAAATGACCTGTTGTTTCAGCAGATGATAATGGGAATAAATATCAAATTAAAATAAAATAAAATCAAACCATGTAGATCAGGAAAAATTGCAGAATTTCCAATACCCAGAAAGCTCCTGCTCCAGCAAAGGGCATGTAGCCATGGTAACAGGAGCCCTCACTGTCACGATAATAAAAAAATATATTATTCTAGGAGAGCTCTTAAAAGGGAAATATACATTTCAGTGAGGTGGATGATGAAATATGGTGCAGCAAAGTGAAGAACGAGCCAGAGGAGCCCAGGAAGTGATGCCAGCAGTTCTGCCACCTTCTGCAGGCAGGGATGGGGACACAGCCCTGGCAGAGGACGGGGAGCAGCCCAGGGCCATGGCCAGGAGCTGGTCTTTGCTGACCCTTTTGGGCCCTTCTGATGCCTTGTGCAGGCTGCCCTAGAACAGAGACTGGACAGAGCTAAAGAATAAAGCAGGGATTTATTAAAANCCAGCTCAGGATATTCTGTGATCCAGGACTCCTCCAGCTCCTCCACGTTCCTGTGCTGTGCTGGGGGAGCAGCGTGGATGAGCTGAACCCTGCTGTGCCCCTGGAGCCGTGCACATCCATTGGAAAAGGCTGCAGATGGAGGGGCTGGGCTGCTGCAGGGCAGGGTGGGCTGCAGGGGAGCCCTGGGACCCTGCTGGGGGCTGGTGGCAGCAGCCAAAGCTCCAGTGTCAGCAGGGACACCCTCATGGCATCACATCCCCTTGGACTGCAGGGACATGTGCAGTCCTGTGGGCTGCAGCAGCTTTTGGGGAAGGCTTTGAGCTTTTGGCAAAGAGAAAATCATGGAGAAAAGCATGTTGGCTGAACTTTTCCTTGGTTTGAATTCTGTAAATGGGCTAAAAAACAGTGCTGGTGAGTCAGCATTTCCCAGTGGTGAAAAGGGATGTGTTTGCAGAAAACTTTGGAAAAAGGGAGAGAAGAAAAAAGCTGTATTTTTCCCTACAAGATACCCAGGGTTTTGTATACAGCAAGAGGCAAGGGGTGACCTCCTCAGTGGAAAAGTCCAGGTGTCTGAACCTGCCTGGTGTGGGAGGCAGGGCTGGGATACCCTGGGAAAACCACCTTGCTGCAGGTGTGGAGCACCTGGCTGGACCTCCTGTCCCCATGCCTGTGCCCTGGCACGCCCACACAAGGGACAGCTTGTGTCCTGGTGGCTGCAGGACTGCCCAGGAGGAGCAGATCTGAAGCACAGGGCAGGGAGGGATATCCTGGCAGCCACAGGAGCCTGTGGCTCAGCACTTTGGGGCTGTTTCATGGCTCTCTCTGGGTTTTGGGATTCAGGCTGGGGATCTCAGGGTCCTGCCTGCTGACAGCAGTGAGGTGTGGGGTAAAAACCCCCCCCTTGGGGTACCCCAGCCTGAATCCTTCTTGTGGGTGCTCTCTGCCCTGTGGAGGGGGGAACCTGACCTAGGAATGGAGAGAGAAAGGGAAAAAATGGACCCAAAACCACGGGCTGCATCCTCCCTGCTGTGACACCTCTGCTGCTGGATGGGTCACATGATGGGATTCTGGGGTTTGTTTTGTGCAGGGTTAGGAGCTGGACTCCCACAATCCTTGTGGCTCCCTTCCACCTCAGGATATTCTGTGATTTTATTCTGTGAACTGTTATTTCTCCCTCCTCCTGCTGCTGCACACTGCCTGTGGTGACCCTGCCGTGCCCACACCCACCCAGGGCAGACTGGCAGCACTGTGCCAGGAAATCTCTCCTGGCAAAACACCTGGAAATATTTCTGGCTGCACCAGAGTGCTGAGGGAAGGGAGATGGCATCCCTGGGTGCTGCTGGCACTCTGTGCCCCTGCTCTCCAGGGGAGAGCACAGACCTGGGGCTGAAGTAATCTGCTGCCCAGAGAAAACCCTCTGTGTGAAGCTTCAAGCATCCCAGGTCTGGGGGGAACTCCAGACTCTGGCATCACCTCAGGGANTTGAGGCTTTCTAATAAATCCCTGCTTTATTCTTTAGCTCTGTCCAGCCTCTGTTCTAGGGCAGCCTGCACAAGGCATCACTGGGCATCCTTGCAGCAGGGAGAAGTCACCCCATGCATATCTTGGAAGAAGTATCCTGGATGTCTTGAGAACCAGGGATAACACAGGCCCTGGGCACTGCAGCTGGGCTCCACTGCCCACAGCCCATCCCCAGCCCAGGGATGCTATCCCAGCCCAGGGCAGTGAGAGTGGAGTGGATGGTAATTCCCATAACCTTTATGTTTAGAGGGAAGCCAGAGAAACACAAATTGCCTGCAGAGCCCCTGGCAGTGACACTCCATGTCCAGCATCCCCTGTGCTGGTGTGGCTTTGCTCACATTCCCACCAAAACACCAGGAGCAGGGAGCTGAGGAATCCCAGCCCTATAACCTGGGCTGGAGCCCCATTCCATATCCTGCAGCCAAGGGGGATTTCCTCTGGACATGATTTCCAACCCCCTCAGCCTGCCCTTTCCCCTTGTGGGGTGGCACTGATATCCCTGTCATTTCAGCCTAAAGCAGGAATTGAGGTTCTTGGCTCCAGGATGATGTTAATGCCCAGCACAGCCCAGCAGAGCTATAAATATATAAATACATAAATAGCTCCCTTCTCCATTAGAGAACAAATCCAAAATAACATCCAAAGCCACCAGCAAGGGGCCAGAGTGCAGCTCTCTGGCCAAAATGATCCCAGGGCTCTGGAAGTTTTGGAAACGTCTGTTTCTGGAAAAGGCATCCCAAAATATCAGTGGTTTTTCCCCTTCCATTACATCTATGGACACAGAGTACAAAATAAGCACAGTCTGCACAAATATTCCTGCAGCTTGGCCAGAGCAGGAAGGTGGGAGCTGGCTGCTGGAGCAGGTGGCAGCAGGGGGATGCGGGGCTTGGTCTGTCCCTGTCACCCTCCCTGACCCCCCCAGCAGAGCCCGCAGCTCTGCTGCTGTCCTTTAGGTACTGCTATAAAACAGGCACGGCAAACGGGATAAAGAGGGAGAGGAGCCTCTCCCAGCATCTCCTTCCACCCCGGGGGTCACCCGTGCTCCGCCTTGGCACCGTGTCAGTGGCGAGGGGCAGTTTTTGGGCTCCAAAGGGGGATTTTGGCTGGAGTTGGTGGCTTTGGTCCCCAGCGCTGTGCCCTGGGCGCTGCAGGGGGAGCTCGTGGCGTGCGGCAGCTCCATCCCTGCGCACCCACCCCCGCCGGGATGCTGCTCCTGCTCCCGGGATGTCTCCGCTGAGCCCCAGTTTCGTACCTTGCCTCTCATGAGGAGAAATTGAGGGTGGCAATTGCGGGTCTCGCTGCGAATGACCGGGACAGACGGGCAACAGCAGCTGTGGCTGGGAAAACCTGGAGGAAAGGAGGCTCCAGGGAGAGCTCAGAGCCCTTCCAGTGCCTAAAGGGACTCCAGGAGAGCTGGAGAGGGACTGGGGACGAGGGATGGAGGGACAGGACACAGGGAATGGCTCCCACTGCCAGAGGGCAGGGATGGATGGGATATTGGGAGGGAATTCCTCACTGTGAGTGTGGTAGAACCCTGGCACAGGTGCCCAGAGCAGCTGTGGCTGCCCCTGGATCCCTGGCAGTGCCCAAGGCCAGGCTGGATGGGGTTTGGAACAACCTGGGCTAGTGGAAGGTGCCCCTGGGGCAGTGGAATGAGATGATCTTGAAGGTCTCTTCCAACCCAGACCATTCTGGGATGATTCTGTGATGAATCCAGAGCTTCAGCCTGGCTGGGGCACTGTTACACCCTGAAAAGAGCCAGAATTAGCTGCAGTTTTTAGGCTCAAGATGCTCAGGCATCATCTGAGCTGACCACGCTGGTTTTCTGTGTTCTTGTGCCCATTTCCAGAAGGAGCATTTGGCCCTTTGAGTGTTTGCTGACACAAAACACCTGGGCAGACCCTGGGCCGCCCTTTATGGGAGGAGCTTTCCTCCTTGCTCCAGTAAAAACTTCCCGGGAGGTGGGCAGAGGGGGCAGGGGGCAGCAGAGACCGTGGTGACCCCAAGACTCCCTTTGGGACAAAATCTGGATCTCAGTGTACTGCTGGGAATCTCCCAGTTTTTATCAAGGAGGTGGAATTTTCTCCTCTGCTTTACTTTCCTTGCAGCCAGAGAAGGCTGAGCATTAACTCTGTGCAGGGGGGAAGGGGAAGGTGAAAAAATTCAGCTCAAGGAAAATTCATCTCAAGGACCACTCAGCTCAAGATCTCCCTGGGATGTTTAAATTCCTCTTAGCCTTTCCCTTGTGTGAGGTAACCTTGTTTTCCTGCTCATAATTCCAAGGTTTGCTCTGTGTTTTTAATTCCTCTCAATCTTCACCTTGTCTGGTGCATCCTTATTTTCCTTCTCCTGATTCCAAGGTTTGCTCTGGATCAGGACCAAAGCAGCAGCTCCTGGGATAACCACAGACTCCTCCTGGCATCAGTGCAGGTATCTTGGATACAAACCCCATGAAAACTGGCTGAACAGGGAGGTTAAATAAACATGTGCAGCCTTATTTATGTATCTTCCACTGCCTGCTCTGGGGAACAAGCAAAAAGAAATTAAGGAATTAGGAGTGACTTATCCACCAGGAAGGCTCTTTAGTCTTTTATCTGTATTCCTCATAGGTGCTGTTTTCATATTAATATGAAGACTGTATATACATAGGAAGCACATAGGAGATAGAAAGGGCATTGGATAAATTGGAGATAATTTAGCTTTTATATGTACACAAATATAGATACACACATCATTACCATTTGATTTATGCGGGTGTGTTTACACATACAGATCTTATATTTACATATTTATAGAAATGCTGAATGTATTGGGTCCTGTCAGAGACAGCTTTCAGATAAAGGAAACCCAGGGAGGGAAATGGATGTAAAAAAGGAGCAAACAAATAGAAAATAATGACAAATCAATAGCCTCACCTTTCTCTTCTGCTACTAAAAGTAAATTACATTGCTGAACAAATACACTTTTTACCCCACAGGCTACTGTAGAGGGTGGTCACAAACAGCTTACCCTCTTCATCAGCTTGCTGGGTTTCTATTTTCCAAACAAAACAAATGTACAACTTTCCTTGGAAATCAAGCCACAGGTATCACTTTGCCCAAAATCCACTTTTCCACCTCATTATCCCCCTGGGAGCTGTGGTTTGATGCTTTGGAGGCAGAGCCCTGCCTTGACATGGTGGGGCTGTGATGGGATTGGAGAGGGGATTTTGTGGGATTGGGATTGGAACCAGAGCAGCTTCCACCAAATCCTGCTTCCCAGTGGAACCAGATGGTTTTGCCCAGGAAAGTACACCCAGATCAGACATCACACACTGCTCCTCCCCTCAGTGTGCTCGTGGAAGAGGCTGGAGAACTGGAAAGAGGAATTTTTAGTGCTGAAGTGGAATTTCACACCTTTTCTGAGATGATATTTCAGTTCTTGCTTTTCCCCTCCTTTTTCCTGCTAATGGTTCTTGGTGTTTCTAGAACTGAACACAAGCTTTGAACCCTGGATGGTCTCCTGAAGGGCAGGGTCTGGCCTGGACCTTCACCCCAAGGATTTGGCAAAATAAGTGTGAAATCCCTTAGTCTATGCAGGTGAGACTCTCCCAAGTGGTTCAGACAGTGACTTTTTGGAGTGGCTTCTCTTCTCCAGACAAGACAATGTGAGATGGTGTTTGGAGACAAAAATATCATGAGAAGAGCAAAACCCAGCCCTTGTTGGGGCTGCTTGTGCCCTCTCTGCAGCAGATGGTGCCTCTTGGCTCCCTTTGAATTGCTCTCAGTGCATTACTTGGTTTCCAATTTCATTCCCTTTCCTAGGAGCAAGCTCAGCTTTATGTTTCCCTTTTAAGCTGATTGAAATAAAGTATTTGAACAAATGTCATGGGCACTTAGAAATCTCTCTTCTGTTTACTCTCCTTTGCTTTCACTCTGTCCACCCTCTGCAGCACTGGCTCTTACAGCCTTGAGTGCTGTCTATTGAAATTAATGTGTCTTGCAGGCAGGATACTGGACAAATTCATTAAATTTTTTGTATATTGGAAATGTGCCTTTATGAAGTCTCTGTTCATGTTTTCCTGGTGGTTGAATAGCTGAGCTTTGTGAGCCATCAGCAGAGATGGTGGCTCCTTGAGAGCCATTAGGTCCATACCTCTGGGAGCCTGGTCCTCATCCAACAAACACTCAGAGTCAGTATGGAAAACAGGCCCCAAAAAGGGAGGATTGTGTTCTTCCCAACTCCCTTTAAACATCCATTGTTGCCTGCATAACTCCTGGAGTTCCAGGGGGGCAAATCCAGGGGTGATTTCCACTTCAGGGTGGTGTTTCTGCTGTTCCAGCTCCCCTGGAGGCTGCACGGTGTGTGNCCTTCCTGGAGTCCTTCCTTCATTGTTGGCACCCACAGAGAAAGTGCCATCGTTGTTTCTCCAAGCAGAAAAGTCTGTCAGCTTCAGTTCTTGCTTTTCCCCTGAAATCTTTGGCTGAAACCTTTGGTTGATTCTCCAGGGCAATGGGAGCAGTTCCTGGTGTTATCCTCTCCCAAGAGGACCATCAGAGCTCTGAGGTCACTCATAAGCCCCGTCCAACCTGGCCTTGGACACTGCCAGGGATCCAGGGGCAGCCACAGCTGCTCTGGGCACCCTGTGCCAGGGTTCTACCACCCTCTGAGTGAAGAATTTCTCCCTAACATCCAAGCTGAGCCCACTCTCTGTCAGTGTGAGGCCGTTCCCTCTTGTCCTGTCACTGCAGCCCTTGTCCAGAGTCTCTCTCCCTCTTTCTTGCAGGCTCCCTTCAGGCACAGAAAGGGAATTAGGTTACCCCAAAACCTTCTCTTTTCCCGGCTGAACAACTTCAATCCCTCTGATCACCTTTGTGGCCTCCTCTGGATTGCTCCAACTGTTCCATGTCCTTCTCACGCTGGGGACCCCAGAGCTGGAGGCAGCTCGGCAGGTGGGGTCTCACCAGAGTGAATCCAATCCCTGGAGCTGATTAGGGTTAGGATTATCACTTGCTCTGGGTGTGATGCCCTCAAGCCCTTCCATGGCTCTGTTCCTGGGCTCTGCCAACCCCCCTGGTTCCCCCTGGGAGTTGCCCACTCTGTGTTTGCAGGGCTCTGAGCACAGATGTGTTTATTTAACTGATTTTCATAGGTTCCTTCCAGTGATGCAGGGAGAGAGAGAGAGCTGTGTACATTAAATGAAGGCAGTGTAAAAAAATCAATTTAACTCCCATCTGAGCTGCACAGAGAAGGGAATAAATTGGAAATTATTTTTTAAATGACAATTTGGATTGTTCCCACTGCCAGCTGGACCAGTTCCTTCTGCTGCGTGAACTGCAGCCCTGGATGGAAGTGCTGGAGGCTCAAACAGCTTCAGAGAACACAAAGACCTGCAAAAAATAGTTGGAAAGTGCACCCAGGAATGCTGGTTTCAGGCAGGAATGAGGAGCACTGGCTGTCCAAGCCCTTGGCTTGCAGGATGTAGCTACACATCAAATCCTTTCCTTTGCCTTTGGAGTCCTGGGATGTGCCCATGGAGAGGAGGTTGGTGTTCAGCTGATGCCACTCTCCAGTCCCTGCTCTGTTTGCTGCTTTAATATGAACCTTCTTGGTTTCAAAAGCTCTTGAATGTGCTTTTTTTCCCCTCCCTCTGCTGCTGAAAAGTTCAATGAAAACACCACTCTTGTTTGAAAGAAATGGTTCATTTTAACAAAAGCTTTTGAATTCTTTTCTTTGCAATTTATTGCAAAATGTCACGTGTGATTATTTGTAAGGGAAACAGGTGAGAGGCTAAAATAGATGCAGAGATCAGACTCAGAGGACCTGGATGTGGCACCTGGCCAGATTTATGCTCTTGGACTACCAGGGGTGCCAAGGAAGTGTCCCTGTCACCGTGGGATCCCATGGAGGAGCTGCTCACCAGGGACATGTGAAAAGGAAAGAGTGGGTGAAGGGTTCTTCTTATGGAAATTTGGGACTGAATAAGAGAACCTGGGCATTGTCCAAGGGCCAAAGGAGGTGGGAAGGTCAAGACAGAACATGGGAAAAGGGGGACAGCAGCAGCTGGTGTTGAGGAAGGTGATCCTGTCCTGTGGAGCAGGACAGAGTCCAACAGGACCATGGGCCAGGGAGGGCAGATTTGGGCTGTGAATGTGCAGCCTGTAGCCCATCCTGCCCACTGCATCCCACAGTCACGGAGCCACCCAGGTGGGAAAAGCCCTCCAAGACCATCCAGTCCAACCACTGACCCAGCAGGACCATGTTCACCACTAACCCTGTCTCCAGGGGACACATCTACACATCTTCTGAACACCTCCAGGGGTGGGGACTCCACCTCTGCCCTGTGCAGCTGTTCCACTGCCTCACCACCCTTTCCATGAAGAAATGTTCCCTAATCTCCANGCAGAGCCCGACCCCCCCCAGCTGTCCCCTCCTGTCAGGAGCTGTGCAGAGCCACAAGGTCCCCCCTGAGCCTCCTTTTCTCCAGGCTGAGCCCCTTTCCAGCTCCCTCAGCCACTCCTGGTGCTCCAGACCCTTCCCTGGACACTCTCCACCCCCTCAATTTCCTTCTTGTACCCAAGGAAGGCCCTACTGCATCCAGGTCAGCCCCACTGCACTGGGCACATCCCTGGGCCCAGTTTCTCACTGCCCAGTGACCCTCCAGGCCCTGGTACCAGCAGCTTTGGGCAGAGCTTGGTACCCCAGAGTTGATGAATGTTCAGAAATCCTCACTTGTGACACCCACAGTGTGAATGACTAGAAAAGCCTGTATTTACAGTCACACATCTTCAGCTCTGGCTGCTTGGTTTTGCTTTCTGAGCATGCAGCGTTTCCATTTCCAGCTTTCTCTTTCAAACCAAAGGCTTATTTTTTGCCTCACATAAGTAAGTGGCCACTGGCCAGAGCAGGGACTTTGCAGCTGCTTGGAAAAAGAAAGTGCTGAGCCCTGTAAGGCAGAGGGACCAGCAGCCCGTGTTCAGGGATGGGTTTGATGCCTTGTGCAGGCTGGCCTAGAACAGAGACTGGACAGAGCTAAAGAATAAAGCAGGGATTTATTAGGAGGCCTCCATGGATCCACCTTGGGCAGCACAAGAGCCCAGCCAGGGCTGCACCCAAGGTGAACCAAAATGGTCCCAAAATGCACACAAGGTCACGGGGGCTCTCCCTTTGATCAGTTCTGCTCCATTTGCATCTTGGAGTTCATTGTCCAGTTCCAGCTTTAGCCCATGCAGTCCCATCCTGCTTGTTTTTCTCTCTCCAGCCCACGTTGTTTGTGCTCTTGGGCCTGAGATTTGGATCATTTGTCCTTGGTCCCCAGCTGGAGAAGGAATTGTTTTGTCTCCCTGCTCTGTGCAGAGAGCTCACCATCCCCTAATGTGAAGCCCAGACCCAGACACTAAAGCAGCTCAGAATCTGAAAATATAAAAGCTCAAACCTGAGGCATCAGGTTCAGCCTTTGCAGCTGGAGTGGGGCAGGTCCAGCTCAGCCCTTTCCCCCTTCAGGGCTCAGCTCTGCAGCCTCTGGGAACCTTTTTGCCCCCAGGTGCCGATTTTGGGGTACCAGCTGCTCAGGGGCTGCTGCCTGGCTTCCCCAGCTGTGACACCATCCCTGTGCCAGGGAGGCTGCAGTGTCATGGGGGTGACAGGGGGACTTCCCTGAGGTGATGCCAGAGTCTGGAGTTCCCTCCAGACCTGGGATGCCCTTAGGAGAGGAGGTGCTTTAGTGCCAAAACTAAAGCCCCAAGCTGAGGGTTAACTCTCTGCTGGTTGGGAGGGGGGAAGGGTTAAGCTTTCAAAACCAAAACATTTTATTTTTACAAGCAGAAATTCACACTCTCCACCCAAACCAACATTGAAGACCAGGGTGTATTTGAGCCTGTCAGCTCTGCTTTGCTCTCTGTTGTTAAAAAACCCCACTGCTCCCCGCCCAAAAAAATGTCAGAGGGAAATTGAAAAATAACATTTTCCCCTTTTCCCGCTGCCACACCTGCTTTCCTTCCACAGCAACTGGCACTGCTCCAGCGTCCTGACAATGTCTGAGCCAGTGGGTGCTGCTGGAGCTGGGTACAAGTGCTTGGGTGGGATCCTGGGTGCTGCATCTCCCCAGGGACCCCACCTCCACGAGTTCTTCCTCTGTAAAGGGAAGGGATAAGGAAGAAGAAGGGAAAGGTGTAGCTCAGGTGTTATAAAGACTGAAACACTCAGATACGAGCCACAAGAGCCCCAAAACCACTGGAATCTCATCACTGTGACACCGAGAGCTCGGAGGGTGGCTGGGTGCAGTGGCAGCTGCAGTGGCTTCACCTACTCAGCAGCTTAGAAGCATGGAAAGAAGTTAAAAGCCGAGTCACCCGCACTTTTTATCACCTCGTTATCAGCTGTGCCACAGGTGCTGCCACCTCCCCGCTGCCTGCAGGGACAGCAGCTCCAGGTTTGCTTGGTTTTGTCACCTGGCTGAAAAATCCGGGACACACAACACCCCCGAAGATGCCCACAGACAGAGGTGGGGAGAGGCACGGCCAGGCTGAGCACCCAAACCTCGGTGGGTTCTGCCCACCCACCTGGCATCTCCTATCAGCTCAGAGCCAGAACAGCTCAGAACCATGGAATNTCACCTGCATCCTTCCCTGCCACAATGGTGGGCTTGGGAGGGACCTTAAAGCTCAGCTCCTTCCAACCCTCACCGTGGGCAGGGACACCTCCCACTGTCCCAGGCTGCTCCAAGCCCTGTCCAGCCTGGCCTTGGGCACTGCCAGGGATCCAGGGGCAGCCACAGCTGCTCTGGGCAAGCAGCATCCAGGCTGGAAAGCCTCTGAGCCATTCTGCTGGTGCTGGTGGCCCGTGTGCTCTCCAGCAGCGTTCCCTTGCCTGTGGGCACCAGCAGCAGGCCCAGCCAAAGCTCCTCCTCACATCCCGGGGCTGAGCTCACCCAGGCAGGACCAAGGAAGCCCAGGGACACAAAATCACTCTGACAGCAGGGAAAGCAAAGGTGTCTTGGCAATCACTTCAGCACTGAGCCTGCAAGTCTGCTGGTTTTGTTCTGCTCATCTGAAAGCCTTTGACACATTCGAGCTGCATGTTTCTTTTATGAATATGCAAATCAAAGCAGTGAAATTACAGATAATGATATGTAGTCAAAACTTTTCAGAAGTTAATGCATATTCCTTATTTTGCAGATTTCTATCACATTTGTATTTGCAAAATAGATGAGATAACACTGCTCAAGAGAACAGCTTTCCTGTCACTGCAGCAGCCATACACTGAATACACCTTTCACATCCCACTCTGGATTGCTGCCAGCTCCCTTCCCGGTGCCAGGGCCCCCAGCAGCATCCCGGGATGCTGAGGCAGAGCTGAGCTGTCCCCTGGTTTGCAGGGCTGTGTGCTGGCCCCAGGCACTGCAGCCATGCCATGGCTCTGGTGCTGTGATCCTGCTGTAGGGCTGGGACAAAACCCCCTGCAGAAACCAGCCTGGGGGCAGCTTTCCCAGGCAGGGGGCACAGGGGCTGCCTGCATGGAGTGCCTGGCACTTTGGGGATCAGCCACAGTGGCCTGTGCAGTCCAGAAGGGTTTCCATGGGAGAAAATTAACTCATTTGCTCATTTGTTGCTGTCTTGCTACAAGCCCAACTTTAGATATGACAGTAACATGCCAATGCCATAAAATACTTTTAAAATGAGGGTATCTTTCCACAAAGCAATTCAGTACTTTTCCAAAGTGAAGTTTTCAAAATAACACTGGTCTGGTGTGGTTTCTTCTTGTACACAAAACTTAGAACCCCAAATATTTGGCTTTATTCCTGTTGTGGTTTAGCCCCAGCTGGTAACTCAGCACCACACAGATGCTGCTTATTCCCCCACACCCCTGGGATGGGCAGGGGAGCCAGAAAAATAAAACACCCAGGGGTCAAGATAAAAAGACTTTAATAGTTGAAATAAAGTAAAATAATAACAGAACAACAACAATTAGAAGGAAAATAACAAAAAGAGAGACAAGAATAAACCCCAAGAAAGACAAGTGATGCCCACTACAGTCACTGACCAGCCCCTGAGTGATGCCCAGCCCATTCCCCAGCAGTGATTGCCCCTCCTGGCCAGTCCCTCCCCAGTTTCTGTACTGGCCATGATGGTCTATGGTGTGGAATGTCCTTCTGGCCACTTGGGATCATCCTGGCCATGCTCCCTCCTGGTTTCTCCTGCTCTCTGGCAGAGCATGAGACACTGCAAAGCCCTTGAGTTAGGGTAAGCACTCCTTAGCAACAACTAAAACATCAGTGTGTTATCAGCATTATTCTCATACTGAGCCCAAAACACAGCACTCACAGCTACTGAGAGGAAATGAACTCCATCCCAGCTGGAAGCAGGACAGTTCTGCTTCAGGAGGAATGTCAGAGCTCCATGTGTGTGGGAAATGCAGGGTTTGCCAGAATGCTCCTGGTTCACAGCCCTTTGCTGTGCTGCTGCTGTGATGTGCTCTGTTACCAGCTGAGGTGCAGTGTAGTCATGCAGGTTCTGCTGAGGAGTAAACAAGTGACCCTTTGTCTCCTTAAAAAGGAAAGAAGCCCAGAAGTTCTCTCCTTAATTTGCTTAAAAGACACCTCATAGGACCTTGGAGACATCACATCAAATTTAAGGATAGCCAACTGGGCAGAAGACAAAATGTCCTGCCTGAGCAATCCTCTAGAAAAGAGGAGAACAAAGGCAGTAATTTGCTTTTGTGAGGTGTTTCTAGCAGGGCAAGGAACTTCCTACCCTGGCTCGCCTTTTTCTCTGCTAAGAGATTTGTTATTTTGCTCTTTATTTAAACTTTTCTGTTTCCAACACTCTCACAGAAGTCATCCTGCTGTTTTTTAAGCCATCTGAGGTAGCTGAGCTATTTCGGGTGTGTTGCAGATCTTCGAGGGCCCACTCCACCTGGCCTGAAGAGATACCTGTGACAGTGCAGTGCCACATCTGTCTGCTCCTCAGTGCCCTCCACTCCTTCTGGAGTGCCCAGGGCAGACACAGATCCCTGGGAACTCTGTGGGCTGCATGAGCCACGTCCATCCATCCCTCTGTCATCAAATATTCCATGGCAATTCCATGGGGCTGACCTGCAGGACCTGAGCTCCTGTCAGCCTCTGCACACTGCTGGGCCTCCTACAGGCCTTGGGTTGTGGGCTGGGGGCTGCCTGCACCTCACCCTGCTCCCAGCTGTTTAATCAGAGTCCCAGAGCCATCCTCACTGCCATCCTGCCTGCTGCACTCCCAGCTCATCCCTCCAGCAGAGGAACCAGGGCTGCCAGGAGGACACCCATCACCGTGCCTGATACAGGAGGGCACCTCTGCCCCTCCCAGTCCAGCTCTGGTGGGAACCTGACCCTTTTCTGCTCTCTTCTGCCCCGAATTGATGTCACCACCTTCAGCAGCGTGTGTGGGTGAGCGCTCTGCGCACGCGATGCTGCCGNCAAACACCTACATCCTTCCTGTATTGTTTCAAACCGCGAGATAATGAACTGAGCAGCCAGGCTGCAAAGGGGGTGCAAATACCACCGGAAACCTCTGTCCTGCCGCTTGCATAACCGGGCTGCGCTGCTGGCCTCGGCCCCGGCCCTGTCCAGCCTTTTTTGGTCACCGTGTCCCTCGCTGTGGGGCTCCTCTGCTTCTGGGAGCTCCTCGCTGCGTTCTCACCAGCACTTATTTTAGTAAAGAGCTTTTTTTTCAAGTTTCTGAAAGTCTTGTCTCTCCCCCAGGTGTTGTTGGCCACCTCTGCTCCAGCTCTGGAGTGGTTTGGGTTGAAGGAACACTGAAGCTCAGCTCCTTCCTCCCCCTGCCATGGCAGGAACGCCTTGCACCAGAGCAGCTTGTTCCAAGCCCTGTCCAACCTGGCCTTGGACACCTCCATGGATGGTGTGGGAGTCCAGGGCATCCCTCTGGCTGCCCTGGAAGGTCTGGGACCCTGGCAGGGTGTCAGGAACCCCCCTGTACAGAGCCCTGAGAGACACTGTCTGTGATCCCTGTCCATGGAAAAGAGT